>JAKTXJ010000007.1:0-536346 GCA_030582495.1 Suhomyces terraborum | reverse complement strand
ATATCCAAAAACTCCGAGATGAAAAGTGATACAGTCCAAAATGCAAACTGAGTTTGTACCACAAATAATTGGGGCTGCACTCACTGCACCGCATGGGGTGATACCGGGGTGTCGTAAATAGAGTAAATAAAGGGGCGGTCGTCTGGGAGAACTTGTATTACAACTATGGACAGCAATCACGTTTCATTATAGGGAGCTCAGTCCTCTCAGCATCCATGAAATTGAAGAGGACCAGTCCGTGTTTCCATGTTTTCCGGGACTCAAAGGTCCGAGTGGTGTTTGGAAAGCCCTGGTCGTGAGGTGTTGCTGCCACATCTGATAAGGTGCATACTGCACACACAAAATAGGCTTATCTACACGTGACGAGAGAACCCTACATTTGTCACAGGTGCTGCAACAAGAATAACTACGGTGGAACTATCGCAAACGGACACTCTAATTACGGTGAAATACTGTAAAATGATGTGAATTTAGTTTTAGTTGAAGTACTTGACACGTACCCACACGCTGAATATGGCTATGAGACGGTAGATGACCAAGCAGGCAAAGAGCCCGCCAAAGTATGCCCCCAAATTGATGTCCAAGTTGTAGTTTTGAAGCACCGCTTCTCCAGTACCGAGTACACAATCTTGAGCACCACAACTGAAGGTTTGATCCGCGAACCCAAGCTTAGCGCAGATTCCAACACCATACTTCAATGGACTGATGTAGTTGATGCCCTTGAAAAATGGTGGCATATGCAAAGACATGGTCCCTCCCATGAAAATGGCCAATATCACCATATTGGTGAGAATATTGGTGGCCACGCCCAAATGATTGAAGCAACTGTTGACAAAGATCCCCAAAGACTCTCCACATGAGATGCAAACATAACATGTAGATAACATTCCAAAAAACATCCCCGGATTGCGGGGAAGCCCCACTGCAAAAACAACCAAACAGCTGAAAAGAATACATGGAAGGATTTCTGTAGGAACCTCGTTGACGAGGTACGAACCACTGAACTCAAGTACTCCATAAATTCCGTCCTTGTGCTCTTGGTAGAAAATATCTCTCTCCATAGGATAAATCGTGATGTTATTGAGAAGCCCGGCATAATACAAGTTCAACGCCTCTTGAATCAAACCTAAACGGTTATCAATACCGTCCTTATGGTTGTTGAGAGGAGCGAAGAACAATGTATGAATGATTGTCAAGAAAATGGTCTGGCCTGCTCTGGAAATGATCACATCCTTGGACCGTGCAACATTAAGAAATTGCCTCGTGGTCACTGTTGGGAAAGTAGTGAAGATGGATAATTTCTGGAATTTGTACTTTGATAGAGCAATGATTTTGTTTTGGCTGTTGTTTTGCTGCTCAATATTTCTTTCATCATCTTTATATCCTGTTGTTGAGAATGAATAAATATTTCCGGAATTTTGTCTCCGTTGAGACCATGCTTCCACCATATGACTGATTGTTTGTTGAGTGATAGATACATCTTCGTCATCCTTCGTTGAAATAAGATCCAACATGAAGTCCGCAATGTTCACATTTTCAGGAATTTCGTAACCTATATCTTTCAAATATTTTGGAACGTTTATAGTTTCACCATTGAAAATAACTTTTCCACCTCGTGCCATTAGAAGAAGCGATCCAAACTTATAGAATAATTCTTCTTGTGGTTGGTGGACTGTTAAAATAATCGTGGTCTTATTTGTGGCTGCTAAATCCGAAAGCAATGTCAAGATTTTGGCTGCATTGGTAGAATCCAAACCGGAAGTTGGCTCGTCAAGAAAAAGAATCTTCGGCTTCCCGAGAAGCTGGATAGCTATAGAAACACGACGCTTTTCACCTCCACTGATACCTTTAACGAATTCACTTCCGATCATCGTATCAGCACAGTCCACCAAGCCCATTTCTCTGATGATTCGTACAATTAATTGGGGAATTTTGTGATGCTCCCGATGAGGAATTCTCAATTTAGCTTGAAAATAGAGGGTTTCTCTCACTGTTAAATTCGCGATCAAGGAATTATCATGCTGTGTAACATAAGCTGATACTTGTGATAATTCTTGTCTCGTGATCAGTTGGACACCGTTGATTTTGATTTCACCTGTTGATGCGAATGAAGACGATTTCGGAAGTCTGTTCGACAAAAAGTTCAAAAGAGTCGTTTTTCCACTTCCCGAAGGTCCCATGATGGCGTTCACTTTGTTTGCTTTGAAGGTTGCAAACACATTATCAAGCAATGTCTTCTCACCCTTTTTCATACCTAGTTTATTCTTCAAATTAACCACAAGATTCAAAGAATGTAGGTCTATTGCGATATCATCGTCATCACTTGGTTTCTCATAGCTAATTTCATCCTTTTTGTAATCATCAGAATGGAAGACATGTTGTTCAGGGCTGTAATATGTATTGGAGTCTAGTGAATCTGGTGTGGACTCTAAGTTGTTACCAAAAACTCCATGTGGTGATGATGGACTGGATTTACTTTCCTGAGGGTAACTTACTTCAACTTGCTTTTCGTTATCATCTTCTTTCTCTTTCCCGTCATCTTCTTCACCTCCAACCCTGTTCTTCTTGATCTTACTCATGGATATATCAAACCTCATGTACTTGAGTGCAATTAAGGTCAAGACATTGAAACCAATAAACCATGCAACCATAATACCTATAGGTTCCGCGATCCAGTTTTGAGGAAAGCCTAAAATTCTTAAATTATAGTTACCTGAATATTCCATACACTGCTCAGGCGTATCATAAGGGCAATCGCCCATCCAGTCTGTAAACTGATTTGCTGATAATGCTCCGAAGGTGTACCAGAAATAGCAGATGTACTTGGTCCAACGGACATAAACTGGCATGGTAGCAGCATTGACAAAATAACCACATGCACTGTTTTGTAACTGATAAAAACCACTAAAGACTAAGGTGGAAATTGAAAAATCTTTTGAGCATGCGAAAACTAGCAAAGCAGAAGCCATTCCGATCAAGTTCACCAAGATAGTCAAGGCAACGTATATACCGAAGAATGTAAGATCTCTCTCACCATCAGAATTTTCGGTTCTTAAACCCCACATGAAGTAAGTGATACACGAATAAATCAAAGAAACCGGCAAATCTTCCAAAAACAACTTACCTAGTCTTCTCGATAAGACAAATCCTGGAATACTTACATACTTCTCGCCGTATTCTCTGAAGAAGAACATACCATCTGTACTCCATAATCGTTCCAATTCGTAAAACATGGGACAGAAACCCACGACTTCCATCATCACGTATAATACGGAGGTAAATGATCTAATACCGGCCAAATCCGGTTTTGGCTTATAAAACATCCATCCGGTAGCCACTGCCAAAAGAGCAGATCCCAAGTTAAGAGCGATGAGAGATGATTTGTCTCTGTACGTCAATAGTACTGTCCTTTTTGTAAGCACAAGCAATTCTCTAGCAAATGATATCCGGTCTTTCAGGTTGCGATCAAAAAGCTTGATGTTGCTCTGAAAATGCTTTTGTTGTTCTTTTTCGGAAAGTTCTAGAGGTTTTTGATTGGTATGAACCTTCCAATGTTGAACGAGTTTTTCAATCCTTGCTGCTGCTATTTCTTCATTATCTTTAGAAGAAGTATCTTTGATTGAAAGCTCTATTAAGTATGCAATAAGTGAAGTGGATGAGCTAGGTGTTGATATGCCAGGTATGAATTTGAGCTCATTGAAATACTTTCCAGTATCTATTAAGTTTCCGAAATAGACGAGACGTCCACCTCTTGACAAGAGACAGAATTTGTCGAAAAGTTGGGTGATTTCAGTTCTTGGTTGGTGAATCGAGAGAACCACGGTTATTCCATATTCTGGAGAAGCTAACTTCTTCAAAACCCTCATCAACTTAAAAGACGAGGAAGTATCGAGACCAGTTGTGGGCTCGTCCAAAAACAATATGGAGGGACGTGATAATAACTGAATGGCCATAGAAACTCTTCTTTGTTCACCTCCAGATAAAGTGGTATTATGAGTGGAGAACGAGGCAATAATCTCGTCTCGTACGGGTGTGAGCTCAAGGACTTCCAAAAGGGACTCTATCAATGCAAATTTTTCTTCACTACTGGTGGAAGGAGGCAAACGTAAGTCTGCCTGGGTTTTCAACGTTTCAAAAACTGTTAATCCAGGTAGGAAAACGTCCGTTTGGAGCATATATGCATGCTTTATTGTAGATGCTTCTGTAGTGTACTGAACCTGACCCAGGAACTGCAATTTCTTGTTGGTGATATTCACTCGATTTGAAAGGGTGTTAAGCAAAGTAGTTTTTCCTGACCCTGACCCACCGACTATAGCCAAAATCTTGCCGCTTTCAAGCTCAAAAGACACATTTTCTAGGATATTCTGCTTGGTTGACATTTCAGGATCAGCCTGAGAACTCCCCACAGACACCGTGAGGTGCAGCACAGAAAGTCCCACCCGTTGACTGAGAGGTATTTGTAGGATCTGTGCGTCTAACATCTGTGAATTCTGCGATCCATGAGACGAAACAGTTGTATATTTAAAAGAACTAGCGGTGGTGAATTTTGGTATCTTAAAATGCAAGAAGTGAGTATACCATGATGTGCGCAAACTTCCCTAAACGGATGCGCAAGTACGAGATCCTTTCGAACAGGGTTGTGACACATAACGACCAATTTGGGCAGGAAAAGACAGATGAGTATACTGTGTCGACAAGTTCCGGTAGCTTCGGAAGGTATACTGAACTACGGGAAACCAGAACCAACTAGAGGGCTCAAATTTAGGAGCCAGCATCAATTACGCTTCGCCGATATTGCGGCGATTTACCCAAACCCACATGAGTGTCACACGGAATTGGGACGTGCATATAGCGCATCTCCAAGCTTCTAACGGTTTTGATGGCGAAAGATTACTCGATCATATTAAGTTTCAAATTCCGTGTGTTATCTTGAAATAAAGGAATTATAAAGGGGTGCTTCGAGAGTTTAAGTGCTTGTTGAAAGTTACCCGGTTTGGCCTGCGTTAGGTTTACAGGGTCTGGCAATCGTGGATTGGGACTGGAAACGTGGAGAGCAGACAACAGTAAAATATTGCTTCGGTTATGATTTTCTCCAAGAGATTCATGTGATCGGATTTGTATGACAGCTCTGATTAAGACGGCACTGTACCAAAAAAGGAATCATCACATTATTCTCCTATACTAATCGTGATTCACCACGTCAAACTGATAACCCCGAGTGTTGGAGATCAAGATCTGTAAGATAAAAACTGTGAGACAATTTATTTCCCCTATTGGCCCTCTCGCTAAATATAGGTGCGAAATACTGGCGTCGATCTCTGGCCAAAACTTGAGACTCAATCCCGAGCATCTTCTATAGCTGAACAGAAGGTTCGATTACCTGAAAGCTCGACCATGTGATTAATGTAGATGATAAGCGAGGCATTCTGAAAATTGTCTCAATCTCGTAAGATATGGTTGACTCGGCGTTACCCGAAATCTTAAATTTCTCGAACTTAATTTTGAGTAGTTTTTTTAGCGGCCATGGTGCAATATGAGATTGTCGTCAAGTTCAAATCACTAAAGGACGCTGAAGGCATAGCTATGAAGTTCATACGCATATGAAAATTTATCATAATCTTTATTTACACGAATATTATCAATATGTACAAGAATAACTCACCACCATTCAAAGGTTCAATCATAAATAGAACCTCACTTTGACGTACACGAAAAGCGTGGAAATAATCCGATAAATGGCGAAACAAGCGAATAGTCCCCCAAATGCACCCCCGAGATTCACGTCAAGGTTATAATTGGCCAAAACATCCTCTCCAGTGCTCAACGTACACTTTTCCAAACCACAATCGAAGTTCTGAGCCGCAAACCCGAGCTTCGCACAGATCCCAACTGCATACTTCAACGGACTAAGATAATTCATTGCTTTGAAAAGCGCAGGCATATGCACAGACATGGTTCCGCCCATGAAAACGGCCACAATGATCATGTTTGTCAAGACGTTGGCGGCGACTCCACTGTGGTCGAAAATGCTGTTGACCATTATTCCTAGTGACTCACCACAAGAAATACTCACAAACGTGGCTGCGAACATACCAAAAAGCATCAGGGCATTTCTTGGGAGCCCAATGGCGAAAACCACGAGAACACTAAATATGGCACAAGGAATGATCTCCATGGGTAATTCGTTCACGAAATACGAGATACTGAACTCCAGCACTCCGTAAATCCCATCCTTGTACTCTTGGTAAAAAAGGTCTCTTTCAATGGGGTAAAGGGTGACGTTATTGACCAAACCCACGAAATACAAAAGCAACACTTCCTGTACCAAACCCAAGCGATTGTTAATGCCATCAGAATTGTTTCTTAAGGGTGCAAAATAGAGGGTGATGACAATAGCCAAAAATATGGTCTGACCAGACCGGCAAATCATGGAGTCCTTCGATCTGAGGGCATTCAAGCATTGACGTTTTGCTACCACAGGGAAAGTGGTTCCGAATGGCGATCTCTTGAACTTAAACTGATTCAAATCGACAACTTCAGATGGTTCGAGGGAAAGGAAACTTTCCATAGGCTTTGCACTCTCATTCTTCTTCCAAAGCTCAGTCAAACCAACAATCCTTGATTGAGAAACTTCAGTGTCTTCATCAATGTTGTTGGAAATCAAGTCCAAAATATGATCGGCAATATTGACTTGCTCAGGAATGGGAAAGCCCAAGTCTTTGAAGTACTTTGGAACCTCTACAGAGGGCCCATTGTATATAACATTTCCTCCTCTTGCCAATAGAAGTAAAGACCCGAAGTTAAAGAATTCCTCCTGTTGTGGCAGATGAATGGTGAGAATAACAGTGGTGCTCTTTGTAGCGGCCAACTTCGAAAGAAGCCCCAAAATTTTAAAGGCATTGGTGGAGTCTAAACCAGAAGTGGGTTCATCCAAAAAGAGAATTTTGGGATTTTGGAGCAATTGGATGGCAATGGAAACCCTTCTTTTCTCTCCTCCACTGATTCCTTTAGTGAATTCACATCCAATCAATGTATCAGCACAGTCCGTTAATCCCATTTGTCTTATCAAATTGTTCACCAACTTTGGTATACCTTCATGTTCAGTTTGGGGTAATCGTAATTTTGCTTGGAAGAATAATGTTTCTCTCACTGTGAGGTTTGCTATCAAAGAATTATCGTGCTGTGTCACATAAGCTGAAATTTTGGCCAATTCACTGTTGGAAATGCTTTGCTTATTGAGAAAAATGGAACCCGAGCTCTTGAATGTTGAAGATCTGGACAACCTATTAGATAAGAAATTGAGCAAAGTGCTCTTTCCACTTCCAGATGGCCCCATGATAGCATTAACTTTATTAGCAGCGAAATTAGCACTTATATTATTAAGAAGAGTCTTTTGTGTTTTCTTCTGCCATAATTTCCCAAGGAGAACATCCAAACTGAGATTTTGTATATTGATTTCAATAGGAATGTGGCCGTTTTGAATATCTTTAGGCAGCTTCACCAAAGTCTTCTCATTAATGTGGGGACTGTCATCAACGTGGACTTTTTCGGAAAGTTTGGATGAGGCACTGTGAATTCTATTTGAGTCATTTAATGATATTTCTGCATTATTTTCTCCTTTTTCCATTTTATCTCCATCGTAATTACGGTCCTCATCTTCTCCTTCACTCTCGTCTTCACCCCCTAAGCGATTCTTCTTTGTTTTTCCCATAGAAACTTCAAATTTCAAGAATTTCAACGCAAGCCCAGACAATATTAAAAACCCAACATACCAAGCACAAAGAATCCCAATCGGTTCTCCAATCCAACCCTCTGGATATCCTAAAACTCTTAAATTGTAGGAACCCGAATACTCCATACATCTAGGATCACTAGCTTCATACAGACAGTCTCCAAACCAATTGGTAAACTGATTTGAACTTAAAGCTCCAAATCCGTACCAGAAATAACTGATGTATTTGGTCCAGCGTACATAAACAGGCATGGTTGAAGCATTGACGAAATAGCCCGAAGCGCAATTTTGCAACTGGTAAAAAACATTCAAGTACAACGTAGAAACCGAAAAATCTTTGGCAATACCAAAAAGCACGAGAGCTGCAGCCATACCTATAAAATTGGTCAAGATGGTGATGAGCAAAAAAATCCCGAAGAAATCCAGCGAATAAGCTCCGTCACCAGTTTCGATCCGGAGTCCCCACATGTAGTAGGTGATACTAGCAAAAATGATTGGAACAGGCAAATCCTCCAATAACAATTTTCCCAATCTTCTCGATATGATGAAGCCACTGGCACTAACATGATTCTCAGCATTTTCCCTATAAAAGAACATTCCGTCAGTAGACCATAGACGTTCAACTTCATAGAACAAAGGACTGAAGCCTATGACTTCCAACATGACGTAAAGGGACGAGTTAGTTGACCGAATTCCACCTAGATCGTGTTTGGGCTTGTAGAACATCCAACCCAAGCAAATGGCCAAAATTGCGGATCCCACGTTAAGAACAAGCAACGAATAAATGTCTCTATAGGTCAACATGAAAGTTCTTTTTGTTAGAATCATCACCTCCGTAAAGAAGGAGATTTTGTCTTCTTTCTTTGGCCTAAAAAGCTTCAAATTATTGTGAAACCCTGCTTGTGCTTGTTTCGCAGTCAATGCCAATGTTACAGCATTGGAGTGAATTTTCCAGTACTCGACCAAACGATCGATGCGGTCAATGGTAGCCTTCTCCTTCAGTTTTGTGGACGTGTCTTTTATGGATATTTCCAAAATGTAATCTATGAACGATTTGGAAGTTGTTGCATCGACGCAAATGTTCATTGATCTTAGACCGTTAAAATATAATCCTGTTTCAACCAAATTTCCATAGTAAACAAGTCGTCCTCCTCTTGTCAATAAGCAGAACTTATCGAAGAGAATGGAAACCTCTGGCCTCGGCTGATGAATTGAAAGAATCACAGTGACTCCGAATTCTGGAGATGCCAATTTCTTTAATACCTGGATCAATTTTAAGGAAGACGAAGTGTCGAGTCCCGTGGTGGGCTCGTCCAAGAATAGGATTGATGGCCTCGAAAGAAGTTGAATTGCCATAGATACTCTTCTTTGTTCTCCTCCAGAGAGACTGGAAGTATGCGTGGAGAAAGAGGATATGACTTCGTTGCGTATTGGCGTAAGCTCCAAGACCTCTAGAAGTGATTCAATCAAGGAATTTTTCTCTTCATTGGTGGCATACGGGGGAAGTCTCAAGTCAGCTTGAGTGCTTAAGGTCTCATATACTGTGAGACCTGGAAGAAAAATATCTGTTTGTAGTAAATACGCTGTCTTGATATTTTGCAATCTCAGCTCAACATGGCCATGGGTGTCTGCTCGAGTATATTTAACAGCACCGAGAAAACTAAGATTCTTGTTGGTTATATTTACTCTTTGGGATAAGGTATTAAGTAAAGTGGTTTTTCCTGAGCCGGAACCTCCCATGATAGCCAAAATCTGGCCACTGTCCAAATTAAACGAAACATCTTCAAGAATGCAATTATTGTGCTTGACTCCAGACTCAACGTCATGGGTTTCTGGTTTTCCAACGCATACAGTTAAGTTCTGAACCTCGATTCCGACCCTGTCCTGAGGTGCTAATTGAAGGATCAGGGTGTTTTGCATTTTTATAAAAAGAGCAACGTTCCAAGTAAAGCTAGCGAGATTTGGTGAGGGTTTACGAGGGGACCTATTGTGATTTAAATAGCCGTTGCATCTTGGGTGGTTAGGGACAAGTGCAAGCGCAAATTTGCAGTTATTATCCGGAATCACGCAAAATTTTGCGAGGCCAAGAGCAAGTTGTTGGGGGCGAGCGCGCAATATATCCAATCTTTTTAGATATAGCAAGGAGTAACTTGGGCCAATGAACCAGTGAACCATTAGTTCTCAGGAATCAGAGAAATTTTATAGTACTTCTGCAAGTGGTCAGCACTAAATGATAATCGGGCCAAAAACGAGCGAGTTGCTCCACCATTTGTGCTACTTGTAGAGAAGCGCAATATGTAACACTCTATCGAGAAGTAAGTGCCGGGGCCGGGACCGGACAGGCGCAATCCACCAGTGTAATAAATTCTCGGCGCGATTAATACCAGGTTAGGAAAAGAAATGCGAGCAAACCTTCCTACTCTCTCCCTACATTTCGGCCAGGTTAGGAAGTATAAGCGCAAAATGATCTCCTTTCTATATGCACACCACAAAGCAATCTCATCATATACGCTGCGCCCACGCGTCAAACCATCAAACCATCAAACCACTTCCTCTCATCTGACGTGGCCTCTCCCAATAAACTGCCGCACGTGACACGCAGCCCACCTTCGGTGCATCTGGAAAGTAGGCGTGGCAGGCGCACGTGATCCATGGAGGCTTCACCTTCTCCGTGTATGGCGTCCTATTTCCCAAGAAATGGAACCCGTAGCATCTCCAATGTCACCTCCATCATGCCCCAACCCCCAATTGCGCTTATACCCCCCACCACCTGACCCAATTGATGCATACTCACGTAACTGACTTCCCCTGTGGCCAGCATTCTGCCCACCGCGACCTTCCAGAACCCTGATTACATAATGGGCTGTCGCGTAGTTAACACCCTGTTGATTACATCTTTCACTTTTCACTTCCCACTTTTCATTCCATCATCTCCAGAGGCAGAAGTTCGTGATAACCGCCATGGCAAAATCCAAGAGCCAGACGTCTGCCGCCCGGACTGCGGCTATCAAGTCCTCCAAGACCCCCTCCGCCTTCTCGGTGGACCCGGTGTTGGAGCCTGTGTTTTCCCAAGGTCCCGTCAGATCATTTCTTGTTACCACCCCTACACCTGCTGTCATCAAGAGAAGACTGATTGCTGACACCACGGAGGTGTACTTGATCGGTGCCCTTGTCGTTTTGTCGCTCTTTGTCCGGATGTACAACTTGAGCACCCCAAACTCTGTGGTGTTTGATGAGGTCCATTTCGGAGGGTTTGCCAGAAAGTACATCTTGGGTTCGTTCTTCATGGATGTGCACCCTCCTTTGGCCAAGATGTTGTTTGCTGCTGTCGCATCTCTTGGGGGCTTCAACGGTGAATTTGAATTCCAAAACATCGGTGATGCTATCCCGGAATCGGTTCCGTATGTGTTGATGAGACAATTCCCTGCCATTTTGGGTATTGGAACCATTGTGTTGTGCTACTTGACTTTGAGATCTTCAGGCGTTAGACCAACAGTGTCTTTCATCACCGCGTTCTTATTGTTAGTGGAAAACTCCAATGTTACAATCTCTAGATTCATTTTGCTCGACTCACCATTGATGTTCTTCATTGCTGCTGCAATTTACGCCTGGAAGAAATTCGAGATCCAAATTCCATTCACTGGAAACTGGTTCTTTGGCTTGATTGCTACCGGCGTGGCATTGGGCTTGGCAGTCAGCTCCAAGTGGGTTGGTTTGTTCACCATTGCTTGGGTTGGACTCTTGTGTGTCTATCAATTGTGGTTTATCATCGGGGACTTGACTGTGGACTCCAAGAAGATTGTAGGCCAATTCTTTTACAGAGGTGCTTTATTGTTGGGAATTCCTGCAGTGATGTACGTCCTTTTCTTTGCCATTCACTTCAACACTTTGGTCAAGGAAGGTGATGGTTCCGCTTTCATGTCCTCTGCTTTCAGAGCCACCTTGGAAGGTAACACCATCCCAAACAACATCAACCAAAAAGTAGGATTGGGATCTATTATTTCTATCCGTCACTCAAATACTCTTGGTGGTTACTTACACTCCCACAACCACTTTTACCCAACTGGTTCCAAGCAACAGCAAATTACCTTGTACCCACACTTGGACTCTAATAACGACTGGTTGATCGAGCCATACAATGAAACCATCCCAGACCATTTTGTTCCTTTGACCGATGGAATGAAGATCAGATTGAAGCACGTTAATTCAGGAAGAAGATTGCATTCCCACGATGAAAAACCACCAGTCAGTGAACGTGACTGGCAAAAGGAAGCTTCCTGTTACGGTTACGACGGATTTGAAGGAGATGCAAACGATGACTTCATTGTCGAAATCGTTAAGCACAAGTCCACCAGTGATTCTGACGAAGTCCAAGCTTTAAACACCGTCATCAGATTGAGACATGCTATGTCTGGTAACTACTTGTTCTCCAGTGAAGTGAAATTGCCAGACTGGGGTTTCAAGCAACAAGAAGTCACTACTGCCTCTCAAGGTCTGAGACCTTTGACTCACTGGTACATCGAGACCAACAGAAACTCCCTACTTCCAGAAAATGAAACCGTTTACATCAACTACCCTAAGTTGAGCTTGTGGCAAAAGATCGCTGAGAACCACAAGAGAATGTGGAAAATTAACCAAGGTTTGACCGATCACCACCACTGGCAGTCATCTCCATTCACCTGGCCATTGTTGACCAGAGGTATCAACTACTGGGTCCGTGAACACAAGCAAGTTTACTTCCTCGGTAATGCCGTCACTTGGTGGGCAGCTTCTGCTTCCATTGCAATTTTCCTTATCCATGCCACCATCTCCGTGTTGAAATGGCACTTGGGTTATAAGATCGCAGAGAACAAGGAAGTCTTTAACTATAACAACCAAGTGTTTTCCTATGCCCTTGGATGGCTCTTGCACTATGCCCCATTCTTCATTATGGGCAGACAATTGTTCTTGCATCACTACCTTCCAGCACTTTACTTCAGCATTTTAGTTTTGGGTCACACATTGGACATTTTCGTCAGTTACATCATGGGTCGTTCCAAGTCCTTACAGCAAGTTGCACTCGTGATTGTCACTGTGTTCGCCGCTTTAAGTGCCGTTTTCTATATTCAATACTCGTCATTGATCTACGGTTCCCAATGGACCAAAGGAAAGTGTAATTCGCATAAGGCAGTTGGATCATGGGACTTTGATTGCAATGCCTTCCCAGAAGCCATTGCTGATTACGAGAGCTTGGCCAGCTCAGCCAGTGCAGCTGCCGCTCAAACTACTGATCTCATTGAAAACCCACTTCAGGTTGATGAGGCCAAGGAAACTCCAAACAATGAGGAAGTTCATTACGAAGATCAAGCACCATCGCAAGTGGACAAAAAAGAGGAAGAAGGATCTGCCCAAGTACCAGAGGAGCCTCTTGTCCCCCAGTTTGAAATCGAGGGAACCAAAAAGAAGTCCGAGGAACAAGGACACACTGAATATGTGGAAGAACTAAACGTCTTATGATGTCATTTGTTAAAAGAAAACCAATGTACATATAGTAGCTCCATAGCGTCGTTGTTAACTGATTCAATGTGGCTCACAATACAAAACTATCGAGATACTGTAGTTTTTCGTGGTTGTCAAAAAGAGTAATCGTAGTGTCAAATTATGGAGTACGAATTCGAAAAAAAACTTCATATCACATACCTATATTTCAATCTATAAATTCTTCGATATACGTGGCAAACCATCGATGTTGATGGCGATGATAATCATAGTGATATTTGTTCGCTCTATGGCAACTTATCTATGTCGTAAACCCATTATTCCCATCTTGAATTAGTCAAGATTTTGTATCGTCCTTCCCCTCATGTATTTCTCATTCTTAACATTCTCCAACAACGTGAAGTAAACCTTTTTGACTCCGAATAAAACCTTTACGGTCACGAAAATACCAAATATGATGGGACTGACATATGCAGAATATTCCGTGCTATATTTGGTGGTTTTCAAAATACTTATGCAAATGAGCACCGGGATATGTACAAACGCAAAATTGTACAACATCTCTTTGGTCAAGTCCTTGTACTGTGTTTCTTCTTCATCGGCATTTTGCAAAAAAATGATCTTGAGAAGTGAAATTGGGTATCCCAAATATGAGAAAATGGTCCAGTAAGAAACGATCATGTGAATTGGAACGGTCACTTGATTCAACAAAAACTCTGAAGCTCCAAAAAAAGACGAGGGGAGCTCTTCGTGGTAATAAAATCTAGCAGGAAGATCCACACAGTACGAGTGGATATTTGAAATCCAATAATACCATAAAAGTAACGAAAGAACAAAATGCAAATGGAATCCTCTAATTCTTTCGATGAAACCAACATTTCTTTCGGCTACCTGAGGAGCCGGCATTTCTCCACCAACATCTGCGTTTCCTTCTTGTGTTTGTTTTTTCTTCAGGTTTGAATCATAAGCGTTCAATAATATCACCGCAATTTCAAAACCTATGAACACCGAAAAGAGGTCCACGTTCCAATTCAATGGAAAGCTATTTTTGTAATACATTGACTTTCCAAACACAATTCCAAAAGCATTAACAACAGGTCTTCCAATGGCCAATGAACCAAAAAATATGGAACAGAATAAGAATACCGCGAATCCCCACAACATGATAATTAACCCGAAACACCTAAGCTTGAAGTTTGGAGGCCTATAAACCACAGTATAACCATTACTACTCGTAGTTTCTTCTTCTTCATCTGATGATTGCGATTGTAAGTTTGAAGTTTCTTCAACCACAGGTTGTGCAGAGATCAATTGGTCATTCTTAGTCACGGCGACAAAAAGCTTTTTCACATACTTTCTTCCCACAGTATCATTGTCGGGTACACGAATGTAGGACCCATTTGGAACGAAACAAGCTTCAACCTCTGGATTTTCTTTGAAAATTACTTGTGACTCTGAGTATGTAGTTGGCTTAGAATAATCTACCTTGGAAGTACCGAGGATTCTGCAAATCATGTTTCTGTAAACAACGTAACCTCTTTCTTGTGGTATTGGCTTTCCTAAAATGAAATGAGACAATCTCATTTTGAACGTGGAGATTTCGAAAGCTTTTTTCCAGTAAAGATACACATAATGTTGGAAAACCGGAACTGATGCCATTACAGTCAAAGCTAAAATTGGCAAATTCCAAAGAACGTGAAGGTTATTTAGTTGAGATTGTTGCTTTGCAGAATCTTCAAGCTTAAGAAGTCTTAAACCCCACGTGACACCTCCAATTCCTACCAAGATAAACGCTGTGTAAGCCTTGGCACTTAAGTAGATACGTGATAATTGTAATACCAATGGCTTCACCAAAGCATCATGGATTAAGCGGGCATTAGGATCCTCTGGTGATCTGATAAAATATAACACACCAGCACGTAAAATTTTACTTCTTGCCATACCGACATAGACAGCAATTGCTAACATGTAGACTGTACCAAAGAACCAATAGCCAATAAGTCTTATGTGGGATGCACGAGTGAAGTCTGAAACAGAGGATAAAAGAATTAAAATGGATTTACTTCCATCTGTTCCAATGTTGACGAACGAAGGTAAAATAATTGGAGCACCACAAAAGTCGAGTAACCAACCACAATAAACCGGGAAAAATACAACCTCGAGTGCAAAAATGAAGAAAACTTTAACTGTGGATGTTATTTCGAATAAAATTTTGTAAAGTTTTCTTGAGCTACCCATAATGGGCTTCTTGCTTGATGTAAGCGCGTTCATGATAATATAAATCGAGCACCCGATGATTCCATAACCAATGGACAATAAACTTAATCTCTCAAGGAATGATTTCTCTGCAGAAACAGGGTGAATGAATACGGAAGTGAACGTCAACCAAATGGGATCATAAACGTATTGCACAAACGTGAGTTTGATGAACTCCAAAGACTCGTACTTTTCCACATAAGCATTTGCAGTAGCCTGTATATTGGAAATCATTGCATTTCTTGAAAGTAATCCTTTCAATGGAGCAAGAACCATAGAATAAAATGAACCCATAAAAAGACGAGATACTGAAGAAACGGAAGTTCCAAGCATATGAGGGATGAAGTAGAAAATAAACAAATAGACCGCAATGATCGAATCTGCAATGAGAGTGAAGAACAAAGGAGTTCTTACATTCAATTCGAATGCAAACATCTCAAAAATGTCACCATTGGCTTCGGCTACTGCCGCAGCAATAGCTTCATCATCAATATCAACCTCGTCGTTGGCTGCGATCTGAGGAATATTTCCCTGGGGACCCGGTGCAGGCTCTGGTCTTCTGGCTTCATCCTCTTCCTCAACTGGCTCAAAATCAGGTTCAGCACGTCTATCCTGATCCAAGTTAAATGGATTGCCGCCATCAATAGCTCTTCTCAATTCTTCCTCAGTGTTTGGAACTCGATTCTCTGCACGAGGGAGATCTTCACGCTGAAGATCTCCAATGGCACGGGCCAAAAGTTCCAATTGCTGCACATTTTCTGCCGCATTTGCATTGCCTTCAGCTCCTTCATTACGAAGTGCAGTTAATGCTTGTTGCAACATATCCAGTAATTTTGATCTGGGTTCCTTTCCAATATGCTTCAATAATGATTTCGAGTACCCTTCATCACGAACTACCCATTCATGCTCAATGAAAAGGGCAATATGCACCAAAATAAATACAAAGATATGCCTGACACCACTGTAATAAGTGTATTGGAAAATTTGTTCGGCATAAATGAAAAGCTGCTCCATTGCTGTAAGGGGCCCAAGCGTATCTTGGTGCTTTGCGATATCAAATCTGCCGAATAGAAGAGCATTGAATACCGATGGATTTTCTGCCGGAAGTGTTCCGTCGATAGCCCATGTGTAGATCCGACCTGCAAACTTCCAGAACATCGGGAGTTGGAACAAGAAGATCACATAAAGGAATATGGACACCGACTTGTAGAAGCCGCTGGTCAAAAAGTGAACAAACTTGGACAAAACCAAAGCAACCGGGATGCTCTTGGGCATTTCAGGGTCATAGATGGTCTTGAACTTGTATTCTGTGTTACAAATGTCACACTTGTGAGTGGACTTGTTGGCATGTTTGAGCCATTCGAAGAGGCACCCTTCGTGAACAAACTTGATGGAGCCCTTGCAGTTACAAGGGTGAAAAAGTGCATGAGCTTCCGTAGCTTCCCCAAGACAGATACGACAAAAAGGGTCTTGGTCGATCATGAGGAGGAAGATGTGATTACTACCAGGTCATTAGCTACTTTTTGGCTAGCAAACGCTGTAGCGTCGCTTACGTAAGCGGATTGATCAAAGAGGCAGCTGTAGAGGTGTTCAAGCTTTAGTAGTATATTGTAGTGAGCAAGGTGCAATAAAAATTGGCACCATGCAATAGATATACATGTTAGAGGTTTGAGTAATTACATCTTAGCTAGATTAAACTAGCAACTTAAAGGGTTTAGTTTTTTACAGGATACCGGTAAAGCTATTTGTAGGAGGAATATGAAATCATGTGATTACTTGTTCCTCTAATCGAAGTCCATAGTACGTGAAGCATACGGAACCTTTTTTTATGTGGTTATTGTGATCTTTTTTGAATTAATATACATGAAGATTCCTGGAGTAAACTCGGGCAAATTAGGGGACTGGAAGTTAGCTGTGGAGATCCTTTTCTTTCTAGATTGCTCAGTGGCGATACCTTGGGTCTAAATGAAAGATACCAATCCTCAGTATTCTCGGAATAAGAGGGCTCTTTGCTCACACTTATAAATACTCCAGGCACTGGGAATTATATCGGAGATTGGGCTGTAATCCTTAATAAGCGTTCCATTGATTATGGCGAGCGATCGATATCGAGTAGCCAATTAAAGGGATCTTATGGTAGTGTCGTGAGTATCATATTTTGAGAATTCAGTTTTTCATTTGAATTGACACTATTGAAAGACGTGTAGTATCAACTTACCTGCATTTATTGTAATAATATTGCACACCTCCGCATCACAGATACCTGGCTTACATTAATTGCAATATCTTCAGTTAACTCATCTGATCACTTATGTCTTGAACATCACGTTTCCAGTGATCTTTCTCTTCTTCTTTTTAGACTCCTCCTTCACAGGTTCATCATCGTCATCATCGTCGTCTCCATCATCTTCATCATCAGAGCCAGCACCCATCGAAACTCCAGTTTCCTCATTGAAATTTCCTGTTTTTTCCTCGAACATCTTTCTAGCCTTGTGAATTTTGTAGTTTTGCTTACTGATGTATTCAAACCGAGCCAACTTCATTGGATCATTTCTAAACGCAAACACCAAGTCATTCATCTTGACTCGCGATCTACCTTGCGATCTCGAGTACGCCATGACTTCATGGCAAAGGTTCACCAAGAAATCTACCATGATATCGTCTAGACACAGAACAGTCAATTCAGCGGAAACGGGCCTATCACCCAAGGCATAGAGCAAGTTCTCGATATCTCGCAGAAACAATCCCTGAAACTTCTTTCTTCTCCTGGTGGTAGTTATCTGTGGTAGCATGCTCTGATATGGGAGCCTTCTGAAACTTGAAGTGGCTAGTGGCCCATTTTGGGAGTTGTAGTAGTCACCCAGTATGGAAGTAACAGGAGAGGCTGTATTTGCATTGGAAAAGACACCCGAAGTAGCCTGTGTACCATGTGTCCCATGTGTTCCATGGGTACCAAGAGATCCGAGGTTACTGCTGGTGCTCGACTGGATGGGTGGAGGACCAGAGTATTGATCGCTCATGTTGAAAGATTGTGCAATACTATGAATACTCAATACTCTATTATTCGCAAGTGTGTACATTCATACGTGATGTTCCGACCGCGCACGACTTTACATTACCGTGGGGAACAACTATCTTACATATATTATATTAAAATTCAAGCATCTAATCTATGCAAGAGGGTCTCTCTTCTTCCACTCCATGATCAAATCGTCCTTAGGGAAAATGGTGGCGAAAACCTTGATCTGCTCAGATAATTCTGTGGTGTGGTGGATCAAGTCTGCGTTCATCAAATATTTACCCAACATACCAGTGAACATCATTATCACGTAGTTCTTACCAAGGCAGATGTGGGGACCAGTACCGAAAACCAACCAGTTACGATTTTCCATTTCGACGGTAGAATTCTCCCATCTTTCAGGAATAACGGAGTCAGGTTCAGGGTACACTTCAGGATCGTGCAAAGCTGGGTAAAGTGTAGGGACCACCATAGCACCCTTTGGAACTGTGTATGAATCAGTAATTGGGAAAGACTGCTTGACCAAGTATGGCACCATCAAGACGGGGGGACGGTAACGCAACACTTCCTTGACAACGTTCTTGGTGTAGGTCATTTTCTCGATGAGTTCCAATGACAATGGAACACTTGGGTCGTTGTTTCTGACAGCCAATTGTTCTGCTCTGACCTTGGCAGTGATGTCTGGTCTGTCAGCAACAATTTGGAATAACCAACAAGCAAGAGAAGAGGAGGCATCTTGAGAAGCAAACAAGAAAGTGAAGATGGCCTCACTAATTTCCTTATTAGAGAATTCACGCACCAAGTGCTTTCTTTCTTCCTCAGAAACACCAGTTCCTTCCATATTGTGAGCTTTGGCTTGCTTCATCAAGTAGATCCACTCGTCAAGAACACATCCTGGCTTACCGTTTTCTTCATTGATGTACTTCTTGGACATTTCGGCACACCTTTCAAAGATCAACATGGTTTCATGAGCAATCTTCTTACCGTACCAGGTCTTGGTGTATGGAATAATAATTGGGAAGTTAACAAGCTCCAAAGCAGCGGTGACTCTGTAATAGTTGTCGGCAATTTCAGCGATTTGCTCCTCAAGGATGTAATCACCACAGAAGGTTCTCAAAGAGAGAGCACAAAGCAATTCTCTGAATTCAGGGAAAAATTCTCTTGGGCTATCGAAGTTAACGAACTTCTCGAGGTACTTGTCCATGTACTTTTCTTGCACTTGGATGTAAATTTCCAAAGCCTTGGTGACGAAGAGCCCCTTCAACGACTTCTTGTAGTCACTGTGGGCCTTACCATCCAAAAACACCCAGTTGGAAGGTCTCAAGATCTTGTGGGCAACATCAACAACACATGGCTTGACATACTTAGGAGAACTCAAGATTTTCACGGCCAAGTCTCTGGACGAAGCAATAACAACAAACTTGTGAAAAATGGAAACACACGACAAAGCACCCGATTCCCACTTGGAAACGTACTCTTCGAACTTGGGGTCGAGGGATTCCAAGAAGGGACCGATGATAGGCCACATCTTCCAGGCTGGGCCCGCGATGGTGCCCTTACGGACTTGGTACATGACTTGATCATAAGTCAAGACCAACACCAAAGCAGTGATAGCCCACTGCCACCAGGTGATTTGCTGGGAAAACTCCAACCCCTTGGAGAGAACTTCTCCATCGAGCTTGTCGAGTCTCTGACGGAGCTGTTCTATTCCTTGAGCAATGGGAGACGTTGAATTCACACTCATTTTCTCTCAGTGTTATGAAGAACAAGAATTTTTAGTTTTTTAATCTGCGGATTACAAACAATTTTAATACGATTGTATTAGAATCAGTGCACAGGAGATTGGTGAGAAATATCAAGGAACGATAGATTGAAATACGCTACCCGAGCGATTTGGTTGTATAAATACATGGAGAAATCAAGGGATACGAGTCGTACGGTGCTTCGTGGATAGTAACACGGTGTCGCCCCTGGAACTGCGCTTGGGGGCACCAGATGGTGCCATGTTGGGGCCCGTGGTGGTGGTGGTGTTGTTGTTGTAGAGGTATACGATCGTACGAGGCACGTGACCGCATCCAAGCGCTCGTATAGCCCGATGGGATTTGAAGCTAGACAGCCAGATGTCACCAGGGGCTTGAGAACCGAAATTTCCGGCAACTCGTGTAGTGTGCACGTGCACATGCACACACCGGAACTCAACAGGGGTATGGAGAGATGTTTGGTAGCGGCACGGCCCCGAATCAGGCTGTTCTGGGCCCTCGCAGATCCCAAAACAATTTCACTGTACCAAATGGGGACTTTTATAGGGACAGGCTCGGCGGCATTTGATCCCACAATATATGGCCGGAGTGAAGCACTTGCACGTCGTTCCGCGTCGTGTAACCTGCAAATCACGCGACCCCCTCGAAGCGACTCCAACATCCACATCACGTGATTGGTCAGGTGACCCAACATCACTAGAAATTTTCGAGCAGGTCATCTCATCACCAGCAATGGCCAAGAGAAAGAACAGCTCCAAGGATCAGGAGAAGAAGAAGAAGGCAAGGCAAGAGCAAGATGCCGAGCTCAGTACTGGATTCTTTAGTTCTGTCGACAAAGAACGGGAACAGGAGTGGGAAAATGAGGAACAAGACTACGAATTGAGACCTCGTACTATTAGCACTCCTCAAGTTACGGAGGGTTTGCCGATAAAGCGTTCCGATGGTAAGATAGAGAGAGTTGTGTACGAAAAGAAGAAGTCAGCTGAAAAGACTGACGCTGAAGAATCTGGTGAAGAAAACGAAGATCAATCCAACGAGGATGCTAAAAATTCTAATAGCCCAGAAGAGGCTCAAACCGAACAGGAAGCTGAAGAAGAGATCGATGAGGATGCACACCTTTCGCCACAAGAGCGTCTTGTCAAGATTAAGGAAGAAATAGCAGATTTGGCCTCCAAGCTTATTGAGGACCCTGAAGAAAACTATTCATGTCTCACAAGGTTAAGGAAGATGTCAGAATCGAAAAACATCGTCACCAGTCAATTGGCAATAATGGCACTCATCCCGGTATTCAAATCGCTCGCACCAGCATATCAAATCAGACCCTTGACCGACGCCGAGAAGAGAGAAAAGGTCAGTAAAGATGTGGCAAGATTGAGAACCTTCGAACAAACTCTTGTGAACAACTACATTCTCTATGTCAACAACTTAGCTGCTTTGGCCCGTATTTCATTCTCCAATTCTCAAAACAGCAAAAAGGTTACCCCAGAACAGGTGAAGAAGGGGTTGTTAGCTACGAAGGCATCATGTGAACTCTGTACCTCCTCACTACGTCATTTCAACCATCGTTCCGAAATATTCAGTATCGTCATTCGTCGTTTGAACAGGAAACCAACAAACCCTGATGATCTTGATGCCTTCACCAGATGTGTGAGAGTATTGGAGACTCTTTTGAAGGAAGATGAAGAAAACGGTGACATCACTCACGAAGTTGTTCGACTTTTGAGCAAATCTATCGTTGATAAAAAATTTAGAGTGGATGAGTCTGTGGTCAACATTTTCCTCAGTCTCTCACTCTTGGAAGATTACGACCCCAATAATAACAAAGACGATGGACCTAAACAAAAGCTTAAGAAGAAGGACAGAGTTCACTTGTCTAAGAAAGAAAGAAAGGCACGTAAAGAACGTAAGGAAATCGAGGAGGAGATGAAAAAAGCAGAGCATGCTGTCACAGTCGAGGAAAGAGAAAAATATCAGGCTCAAGTATTAAAAATGATCTTGATGCTTTATTTGCAAATTTTGAAGGCTGGAACCCATACTTTGGATTCGACCAAGAACGATGCAAATCACTTAATGGCCGCGGTTCTCGAAGGATTATCCAGATTCGGGCAAATGGCCAATTTGGACCTTTTGGGAGATTTCCTCGAAGTTCTCAGAGAAATCATGATAGATATTATCAATGAGCACTCAGTAAACCTGACCCTAGATGATGATGATGAAGCAGGTGGACTCTACAGTGGAAAACAAATCAGGACAGTTTTATTATGCATTGCCACGTCGTTCACGTTAATGCTTAACCATGCATCTACGGGAAAGATTCCAATGGCTATTGACCTCTCCAAATTCATATCATCTCTCTACGTCATATTAACAGACCTTTCTCTAGATGCTGACTTAGAATTTAGTCACAAGTCGTTGCGCTTGGCAGATCCTCTTTCCCAATCGGAGTTCAACAAGCCATCCGTGAATGTATCTACCAAGTCTGAATTGCTCCTCAGATGTTTGGATTTCATATTTTTCAGATCCAAGAACGGAACTGTACCAAGAGCCACGTCGTTCTCAAAGAGACTTTATATGTCCATTCTCAACACTCCCGAAAAGACATCGTTGGCTACTTTGAAGTTCATTGGTAAGCTCACTGCACGTTATGACGAGGCCATTAAAGGATTATGGAACACCGAAGAAAGAATAAGTGGTGAGGGCTCTTACGTGCTTGGTATCGAGCGTGAAGATAGAGAAGTAGAGTTAGAAAGAGCCAATAGTGGAGCAGCAACCTTGTGGGAAAATGTTTTGTTGGACAACCACTACTCCCCAATGGTCAAAGATGGTGTGAGGTCTTTGATGAAAAATAGTAAGGAAAAGAAAAATTAGGGGAACACTGCCAACCCTGCGCAGTATTTTACGCTGACCATGTGCATATACAATCCAATCTACAATATAAAATCTACAACAGTCAACCTTTGTACTAAAAGTAAAAGAAAATCAGTAGATAGTTGTCACGTGACAATTAAGCTCGTGATCTATAATCATCTTGACATAGCCATTGCCACCAACTTGACTATACTTCGTTAAATTCCCTTCAAGAAGCTTCTCTATGCAAAACCTTGTGGCATGCGAGGCCTTGCCTCCTTACTCTGACAAGGCCATACTCTCTCAGAGTATCTTAACGGATATAGTCAACAATATTCCTGAGGCTGAACTACCACATCCATTGATCTTCACCATCACTGGTGAACGAGGAACTGCAGTGATTGGAGTGAAAGAGTTCTCCTCGGAGAGCGATGATATTCTCCTTCCCAGCTCCATAAAGCAAAAGTTGGGGGATCAAGGCTCCCTTCAATTGACGTACGATATTCCTAAAGCCACATCTCTCCGAATCAAACCAACTCAGGTTTACAATATTCAAAACTGGAAGTATTTCTTAGAGAAGAAACTCACCAATTTCTATACGACTTTAACAGCAGGTACAAATTTAGTGATCGAAGATGAAAACTTAAGGTATGAGATTATAGTGGAATCCATCAATGGCTCTGAATCGATAACTGCCTGTATAATCGATACAGATATTGTGTTAGATGTTGTACCACTCAATGATAAATTAGCCGAAGAAGAGGTTCTAGAATTCAAAAGAAATCCACACAACAATATCACTGAGGTAAGTAATTCAATTAATATAAAAATGGTGAAACCATTCTCAGATCCTACATTTATTCCAAATATCTATAAGGTGGACCTTACAAAATTCAAGAGCAAAATAGATATTCAGGTTGAATCGACCAACTCGCATAATGTGGATATATTGCTTGGGTTGGACAAATTTATCAACCTTGAAAATTTCAGAAATACGACCATGGATCAAAATTTGGATCACAAGTCGATCCAAGTCAATATTAAAGATGATGATATTACAAATATGCTTCTTAGAGCACAAGAGACTATAGAATTGGGAGAGAATGTACCAGAAGCAGAAAAGTGGCTTTATCTCATACCTTTTTGTTGGGAACAGTCAGCAGATGTTCAGATCGTGGTCAAGGAATATTCACCGGAGAATTCGCCTGATGATCCAGAAGGTATGATAGAAGATGGACAGCACTGCAAGAATTGCAAAAAGGTTATTCCTCGTGAGAAAATGGTTCTTCACGAATCTTTTTGCTTCAGAAACAATATTAAGTGTTCTCGTTGTGAAGCAGTATTTTTGAAGGCCATTCCAGCAAGCCACTGGCATTGTGAGGAGTGTGACTTTCACACTGATGATTCACTAGCACAACTCAAGCACGGAAAGATGTTCCACTCTTATCCGTACCAATGCACGCAGTGTTCAGATACCAAAGAGTGGGGGAATTTTATCGAATTGGCTCACCATAGGGCCTCAGAATGTCCGGCCAAGCTTCACGAGTGCATGTTTTGCCATCTCGTTGTACCACAAGAGGAATTTACTTATCAAGATCGTTTCGAAAATTTGACCCACCACGAGAACGGCTGTGGAAACAAGACTACCGAGTGCTACAAGTGCGGCAAGATCCAGCGGATCAAGGATCTCCGGAAACATATGAAGATGCACGAGTTGGACAAGGCTGCGTATAACCAGGAGATCGCTTCCAACTTTAACAAGTGCTCAAATGTCAATTGCATCCACCTCATCGACTCCCCCACCAACGACCTCAACCTATGCGACATGTGCTACGGGCCCTTGTACGTTGCTCAGTACGACCCCACCAACATCAAACTTCAGCAAAGACTCGAACGGAGGTACATGCTTCAGTTCATCAAAGGGTGTGGCCAGGCGATTTGTGATAATCCATACTGTGCCCAGGGAGCCAAAAGCGACCATCGAGTGGAGAGTGCAACACCTCGAGGAGCTGCAGAACCCACAAAATCCGGGGAAACGGATTCTTCTGGTAGTATCCAGGGATTCACGGTCCCAGAGTTCATGTCAATTGTTAACAATACGCTCCTCGCAAGCATCCGAAGTCCCGCATTGCCCCTCAATTCCAAGCGGTCAGCACCCGAGAGTAACCAGTTGTGGTTCTGCGTTAACGAGACTTATACTGCGAAACGGAGATTGTTACATCAGCTTGAGTTGGAGGGGGAGTATAGTCAAAGCATTTTGTACAAGGCTTTGAACAGTGGAGGCGTGGAGGATGTCAGAGGATGGTTACGCGAACATGGGGTCCGCCACCAGAGGTGAATGGGGACAGGTAGGGGATTGTTTGATAGAAACATAGACGGAGAAGACTTCTTATAGACATCAAGTATTGCAGTGCTTGTGGAGTGAAGAAATAGAAAGGGTGCTCAAGTGAGACCCAGAAAAGGAGGTATAAAATAGACCCAGAAGAGAAGTATTTTAATAGACAGGGAAAGATAATGTAACTTGTAGGCCCTGAACGCGAAGTAGATTACTAGACATGGACCAAATGGACCGTACAGAACAAATGGACCACACACACAGAACAAACAGAACAGACAGAACAGACAGAACAGACAGAACAGACAGAACAGACAGAACAGACAGAACAGTCCAAACAGACAGAACAGCCCAAACAGTCCAAACAGTCCGGGGACATCGCGTGGTGATCGGCTGTGGAGCCTGCCACTATAAGCATCCATACAATGTAGAAATCCACACCACTGAGTCTACACCAGTCCCGAGCCGTAAATCCTGAGAAGAGTATCCCAAAATAGATATCCCAACATCAATAGTGCAGTTCTTCGGCCATGGAGATCCCAACACAGATCTCCAGTATCCAAGCCTGGCCGAAAGCACTATCGATACGACCCCTCTGCTCCATCCTTCACACCCCCAAACTCGACGTCGCTCCGTTCATGACACGTTCCATGCTACTCGAACCCCTTCCTTATCTCCGCAACCCATGGCTCCGCTTTGGAATCTCTCCCTGCCTCCCTCAGCCTGTTGCTCCTCCGATAAGCTGGTTCGCATTGTCTCGCGACTCTCGATAAGCTCATGACATCATACTGCCCCGTATTAGGTTATCGGGTCCCGAGAACGGATACAGGCACAGCACTGTCTCACCATCGCTACATGCACCGAAACGTCCCTGGCTTTGAATACCCGAATGTGGCTCTCATCGTGGTTGGTCCGCCCTCCTCCAGCCACTTCCCCAACACGTCGTTTCCGAACACGTCGTTCCTCGCTCTCTCACTTTCTCACTCTCTTATCTGTCCAGCAGTTCAGCTCTTCGCCTCGTCGGTTCTTCACGTCCGCCCAAAACGTCAATCCACCCCACCCAATACTGTCGCGCCCTCCCGTCCGCAGGCTGGTGACTCCTCTCTTCTAATCCCATATCCCCTGGTCGGGGCACGCAGACCTTGGGGGTAGTGTGCGCCACTGTGGAAGTCACACCCTTATCGTCCCCACCAGCCTATATAAGAGCACCCAGCGCCACCGTTCTCAATTACATCAATATGTTGTTACAAAAATCCGTTGCCCTCTCTATCTTGGCCACCTTGGGTGTCCAGGGATTAACCATCCCATTAGACGACGTCATCAAGGTGTTCCAGGACTCCAAGGACGTTGCCGTCAAGGCCGCCACCGGCGTCCACAGCGAAGTCGCCGCCGGCTTCGTGCCACACAACGAGCAATTGTTCGAAAACTCTGTCTCGGACGAGGTTTCGCCTCTCCTCACCTCCGGTAGGGACCTCATTCCCCACAAGTACATTGTGGTGTTGAAGGACGACGTCTCCAAGGACGTCGCCGACTTGCACAGGGAGTGGGTGTGGTTGCACCACACCAACGCCATCGCTGAGCTCGATCAATCCCACTCGTTCTTCACCGCCACCAGCGGCTTCAAGACTGAGGGCGGTATCGTCGACAGCTTCCATATCGAAGACTTGTTCTCTGGTTACGCCGGTTTCTTCACCGAGTCTACCATCGAAATGATTAGAAGACACCCAGCCGTCAAGTACGTCGAACAAGACTCCGTTGTTCACGCCACCGAGTTTGAAATTCAAAAAGGTGCTCCATGGGGTCTTGCTAGAATCTCCCACAGACAACCATTGAGTTTGAACTCGTTCAACCAATACTTGCACGACAACGAAGGTGGTAAGGGTGTGACCTCTTACGTCATTGACACTGGTGTTAACATCGAACATGAGGAGTTCGATGGAAGAGCTAAGTGGGGTTCCACTGTGCCATACGGTGATGCTGACGTCGATGGTAACGGTCACGGTACTCATTGTGCTGGTACCATTGCTTCCAAGTCATACGGTGTTGCTAAGAAGGCCGAAGTCGTTGCCATCAAGGTTTTGAGATCCAACGGTTCTGGTTCTATGTCTGATGTCGTCAAGGGTGTTGAAGTTGCTGCTAAGTTACATCAAGACGCCGTCAAGGAAGGTAAGAAGGGTTTCAGAGGTTCCACCGCCAACATGTCTTTGGGTGGAGGTAAGTCCCCAGCCTTGGACCAAGTCGTCAATGCTGCAGTCACTGCCGGTATCCACTTCGCTGTTGCTGCCGGTAACGAGAACCAAGATGCCTGTAATGTCTCTCCAGCTTCTGCTGAGAAGGCCATTACTGTTGGTGCCTCCACAATTTCTGATGCCAGAGCTTACTTCTCTAACTACGGTAAGTGTGTCGACATCTTTGGTCCAGGTTTGAACATTTTGTCCACTTACATTGGCTCTAAGTCCGCCACTGCCACTTTGTCTGGTACTTCTATGGCCTCTCCACACATTGCTGGTTTGTTGTCTTACTACCTTTCGTTACAGCCAGGTGCTGAATCAGAATTTTTCGTCTCCACCAAGGGTATCTCTCCAGCTCAGCTCAAGAAGAACTTGATCGCTTTCGGAAGCAAGGATCTTTTGACTGACATTCCAGATGATGGAACTCCAAACATCTTGGCTTTCAATGGTGCTGGTCACAATTTAACCGAGCTTTGGAAAGAGTCTGCTTCCCCTGAGCAATTTTCTGCTCAACCAATTTTCGAGAAGGTTTCTGAGAAGACTGACGTTCTTGAGCAAAAGCTTGAGAAGTTGATGCACAAGCTCGACTCTGATCTTTTAGAAGATATCAAGGATATCATGAGTGAAGTTTACAGCAACACCCATTAGATTTCCTATTACACTACATTGCTACAATCTTTTTATACATGCCTACGTTAGTAACTCTGTAGCCCTTGCCCCCACACCGATAACTCTTACTGTCTTAAGACCTTAGTGGCAATCGCGGTTACGTAATCACAGTCGTTCACGCGGGGCTTACGTAACCATTACGCCATCAAGACCGACCTATACTAACAATTTTGACAACTACTTTAGACATTTTTATAGACACCACAATTTTCCATAATGTCGACACCAGCAAAGAGAAGACTTATGCGTGATTTCAAGGTATGATTTCTTTTCCCAGCGATGCTCTTTTCATCCGCTGAAAAACCATGACTTTTCCAGGCTTATAGCCTCAGTAAGCGCTCACCAAGAGGTACTAACAATAGCGTATGCAACAAGATGCTCCAAGTGGAGTTTCTGCATCTCCATTACCTGACAATGTCATGTCATGGTAAGTATTACGGATTCCCTCATAGGTTTGCAGTATCGGAAGCTATTCATAAAGAGTTGTATGTGGAGTGGCGAATTGAAAAGAGCTACTGTTCCAAAAGTGATAAGACCAATTCGATCGGAACGGTCATCTTCAAAAGATCTCCAAAGACCTTGAATGTATGATCTAATCTCTTTTGAGCACGTCAGCGCCAAGTTGTGTTTGGAATATCATATCGCTGTGTTTAATGTACTATCCTGTTATCTCGTGAAATGAATAACTGGTTCGATTTACATGAATCTCCCGCCGATATATGCTGATTTCTTGGTCCTCACTTCACAATTATCAGAGCTCAATAGAGGGCACTTTGAAACAATACTAATATCTAGGAATGCTGTGATCATAGGCCCCGAAGATACCCCGTTCGAAGACGGTACATTCAGACTCATCATGCAATTCGATGAGCAATACCCTAATAAACCCCCTACCGTCAAATTCATAAGTGATATGTTCCATCCTAACGTATATGCCTCAGGAGAACTATGCTTGGATATTTTACAGAACAGATGGTCCCCCACCTATGATGTCTCTTCGATCTTAACATCCATTCAGTCCTTATTGAATGACCCAAACATCCTGTCTCCTGCCAATGTGGAGGCCGCTAATCTCTACAAAGACCACAGATCTCAATATGTGAAAAGAGTGAGGGAAACGGTAGAAAATAGCTGGAACGAAGATGACTTGGAAGATGACGATGATGAAGGGGACGATGATATTGATGAAGATTGACTATGTACAGAGTTTAACTAATGTATGATAACGAATATGGTTTCTGTGAACTCGACTACTTGAGCCATAAATAGTACCATTTTTTGGCCTTCGCTTGTTCTTCTTGCCTTTTCTTTTCCTCCTTTGCTTTCTTTTCGGCAAGCTCACGCTTTGCTGCTCTTTCCAACTCGTGCCTATCAGCAATGAAGAGCTCTAATGGTTTACCTTCTTCTCCCACCTTCTTATCTCTGGCAATGGCAAATAAGGCGATCAAAATTGCCAAGAAGATGAATGTCTTGGTGACAGCATCCATCTTCTTGGTATCAAATTGCTTGATTCTCACAGGTGTCTCAGCCAAAACCACAAGGTCTTTGAGTTGATTAATCTTGGTAGTCTTTTCAGGAGTAGTAGTTTTAATTTCAGATGGAACTTTGAAAGGCAAATCGTAGGGTGCCTCAGAAGTATTCCAGTTCTTAAAATCTTCACGAACCCCCCAATCTCCGTAGGCAATGTAGTATCCCAAGTATTTATCTTCCAAAGTCAATTTGGTCCACTTCTTGTCAAATTTATCTTGTAATTCCTTGATTACTTGGCCTTGGTGGAGAAGACTTAAACTTCCAAATAATTTAGGGTCTTTAAAAATGGGTTGGGTGTCAATGGGTTGGGTTGGGTCTGAAGAAGACAGCAGGAAGAGGGAACCCATGTCCTTGATGGATTCAATGGCCAAACGTGAGGCTTCTTGACGGGCTTTTTCGGCCTCCATTGGAGATTTTTCGGCTGGTTTTGATGCTTCTGAAGCATCCTTCATGTATTTAGCCGAGAAGGAGATCGACCGACATGCTTGGCGGGATCCATGTCCCACAGTACGACGAATCATTGAAGATATAGACATCCTTAGTATCATGGAAATCGACGATGGAACACGTGACGAGACTCAAGATATTCGGTGCGCGCACTATCGCCAATTCATAGTGTTCCAACATCATAGTCGAAGATATCTCGAAACAGACTTTGTGTAGTGAATCGTGGAATTTGACAAGGAAATATGAAGAAACCTAAGTCTGCTACTTCGTTCAATATCTTGCATTGTACTTCCCTTTGCAGGTGATTTTAGCAGGTATTTTTCTCAGACAAAATGGCTACCGCTGATTTGAACTCACCATTAGTGCAACTAGACCAATGGTATGACTGCTAAAAATTCACCTAGCAGGCACCAGAGAGCAATTCTATGCTTGGGGTTTCGGCTCCAAGTCTCGATAGCATGTTTGTGATACCCACTGCACTCCCATTTGAGAAGGCTGCTGATTGCTTCCACGATTGGAAGTCTTATTAGCTCGTGCCTCTGATTGTTTAGCCCAAGTTCAGCGACAGCACGTCAGAAGCTGCAGAAACGAGCAAAATTGCCTCTCAAACGTACCCAGAGGGTTTCGGGGTCTCGGGATCCCAGGAAAGCGAGCTGGGGGCGAAGAGCCCCGAACCTTGGCCGCTCGTCAACACCTGTCAACCATTTTAGAGTACCTGTCTGATGCAACCATGACACATCACGTGCCCAACTCGCTGAGACGAAGGAGCACTGGATGTAGGGAAGCTCACGTGCCTCTCTTCCATACAACTGGTGCTGCTACACGATGCCGTGGTGGAATCGAGATAAGTGGCGATCTACAGCAGCGATCGGCAGCACTCGGAGACACCCGAGGCCTCTCCAGGTGCCCAATGCCCCTGGTGTCCTCCCAGCTCCACTTGCTGTCCTCCTAGTGCCTCCCACGGCCACCCAGGGCCCCCAAAACCGTCCCTGGTGTAGAACGTTCAGGGACCATGGCTCCCGCGCACTACCCAGCACGACGTCCCCAGTGCTCGATTTTTGTTCTATAGCTGATGACTGCAGCCCGCTAAAACATGCCCTCCAACTGGTGCTAAGGGAAAGAATACCCTAAGACTAGTGAACTTAAAGTTTAGATAAGCCAGACAAGATCGTGCAGTGTCGTATTTCCCCGCAAAGAATGCACACTGCAGAATGCACAACGCAGAACCACAGCACAGAAACCAACACATAGGCCCCGAAATCTATTGAATAAGCTTCGGTGAATTAGTCGTTTGTAGATCGAACGTCCCCGACAATTGCTGCGGTGAACTCCGAGCACATGTCGCACGGCGCGGCGCGGCCCGTACCACGGGTCGTGCTGGAGATAGCCACCGGTGCCTGGTAGCAGACGGGTCTACAAAGGGTTTAGGAACATCCACAGGGCCAACGGAAACACACCACGAGGACTATTGATGGGCGACTGTGCAACGAGCTGGAAGCGGGCGCGGTGACGTAAGCACCGCCACGTAGTCCGCTGGATCGTGCTGGCGATTGGCCTGCATTGGCTGTTCTTGCAGTCGGTGAAAAGGCACACGGTGATCTGGTTCTGATGGAGCTGGAGTGCCCCGAGTCGGTGCTGGGCTTGTGCGAAGGGCTAGTGCGGTGGTTGGCGCGGTGGAGCAGCGATAGCCTCTTAGTGCGCTAGTCTGGCGAGCGAAGCATCGGCTCCATGTGCACAGTCCTAACCGAAAGCCATGGTGCACCACTGGCCATTCGAAGCTCTACATCACTTCTTCGTTCTCATCATCATGTGCACCGTCCTAAACTCGCCAGTGGCCCCTTCTCCTCACCTTGTCCTGTCTGCTCCCTCCTCCTCTCACCTCCTCTCGGCCTCACTCCCCCAGTCGCCTCGCCTTAGCTCTCGCGAGCTGGCCCCGTTCCTCGCTGCGCACTCCCACCACCTCCACCAATGCTCCTCCCACCTCCACCACACCTCTCGTCTCGGCCTCCCCTACGGCCGTGCCTCTCCCCGTGCCTCGCCCCAGCTCCTCTTGTCCCCAAGCCGTGCCCCCAGTTTACCGCTTCGCATCGCAGGCCCGGTCCCTTAGTCAGGGCCCTGGATCTCTCTCTAATGGTGGGTGCTAAATCACTACTGCGGTCCGTGCCACGACTACACCACCTCGTATTTGCGTAGCTCCACCTCCCCAAGCTGCCCACTATGTTCACACCTGGACGCCCCATCTCCATTGCCCTCCCCCCAAGCCCCGATTTCCTCCCCCGACTCCTCCTCGCCCCCAACCTCGTGTCCCGTCCTCTTGTCCCGGTCCCTCCCCCATTGATCCCGCACAGCGCCCTTCGCCGTCACTTTTGTCGCTTTTGTCCCTTTCCACGCCGTGGTTATTCTGGGTTTGACACTTGCGCGATAACCCGGTTAAACATACCATTTCATTGCAACACTGGAAGCACCCCACCACACTACGGATCTGTGTACTGGCAGGCTTCCATCACGACCCCCATCCATTGAACCCACCAGAGCCCGTGTCTTCTCCCCATCGCTTCCCCCCTGGACTCCCGCCGTCTGTGCGTCACTGGCACCATGTCAGAAGTCCCTGAGTCAGGGCCTCCCATGATGGAAAAAGCGTCCACCGCTGTTCTCCATCAATTGTTCGAGTTGTTAGAGAGTTTCTATAGCCATATGGTCCAAGCACTGGAAATGCTCCACTGGGATCTTGTTGCGCCCCTTCGCTTACCGGTGGACTCCCTCGGGCTTATGCCCACTTCTGAGTTGTCCTCCAGGTACGAACTCATCCAGAAGTACCGTAAGGAGATCTGCCGATTGACCAGCTTTGCCGAGATCAGGTCCATCTACCTCACCTTGTTCCAGTTCTTGACCCCCAGTTTGAAGAATATAGAGTCCTGCTTGGACAAAAAGGCTTCGAGATTCTCCACAGGCCCACAGAACGAGCTTTCCACCGATAATCACAGCTTCTTTGCTTACCTACTAAACTACGTGTTCCCCAATACCCAGCTCTCTAGTGTGGTCAAGTTCCTCCTCGACTCTCCCGCCACCATAGAGGCTAGCACCCAACTATCAAATGTGGCTGATTCCATGTTGGCCAACGACTTTCCTAGGCAATTTAGTAATTTATCCTTCGATATGGACCCATTTCTGATTTCCTACAGCTTCACACAGTCGGGTCAAATCTACCCAAATCATCTTACAGACTCACCCCAATCACAGGCATATCGTCTCTCGATTCTCAAGGAGTTGGCTTTCGACCCTAGCTTAGATGAGACCTTCGAGACCTCCTACGAAAATTCGATCCTTAGACGCATCTTGGACAACGAGATGGATTCAAGTCCCAAAACTTTTGACGATTCACAACAGAAAATTTTGGATGCCATGGAGATCATAACTTTTCATTTAGATTCTGTACCCCGGGTAATATCACTCCTCTTAGAATTTTTAGAGGTAATCGAATCCTTGCGCATTGGTACAAAATCTATCGAAACTAAAGCAGAAATACCTGATTATTATTCAAAAAACCGGCAAAAATTGCGACAACTTCTATCGGGTACAAATGAAATATGTGATTCGTTGGTTCTAGGAGGCACGGTTGGTCTCAGTACTCTACTGGCGATGAAGGTGGTCCACGCACAGCTTGAGAAGTTTTGTCAGGTTCTAGTGTCGGTTGTACTGATGAAACCGTCGCTTTCAGCGCCGAGTCAAGTTTACAAAGATGAAATCCACTTTTTGCAAGAATTACGCAACTATACTGACAGCTATAAACAGATATTATCGTTGATAGCGAGAAATCTCACCAGTCCAGGTGTGCTTGTTGAAGAGGGCGAAGAAAACCTTGTTTTCGAACAAATAGACTCTACAATCAAAGACTTATTTTTCCATTTGCATCATTTCAAACAAAGGTTCAAATATGACCTCAAGATAGGAGGATTACTATTCGAAACATCTCAACGCTCCAAATAGGCCAATTTGTGTTAAGTTGAGTGCGGAAGAATTACCAAGCTATGCCAAAATTACATGCAAGAAATCGGCTAATACCTTTAACAGCACTAGGCTATGCCCTGCTGACCGACGTTGTGCTTGCTATAGACCTTTCCCAGCAAGCAGGCCATCATGTTGATTTTGCAACTTCGGGTCACGTGACACTAAATCCGTTGTATTTCCACAGACAGTTGTCCTGGTACCCTTACACCATCACTCTACCATAAGCGTATCCCATTACCTATATACTACAACGCGATTACCAATATTAAAAGAATACATAGAACAACCGCAAGGATCCCAATGCACCAGTCGCTGGCCTTTTCTCGATTTTTCTCTATCACAACATTGATACGCTTCAATCCCCGTTGAAGCTTGTTACCCACATTATCTAAGTCGCGGTCCAAATCGTCTAACATAAATGCCTGGTCCTCTAATTCTGACCCCATGAGCGCTGCCTGCTTGTTGAGAGTCTGCATGGTCTCATGGATGCTATCGAGCTGGTGATCTTGCTGTTGGATCATTTGCTGGGATTGAAGGGAAAAGGGGTTTTCGTCTTGACTGATTCGATTTGACATGGTGGTCACTTCCCGAGGGGCGAGCCGCTGAGGCCCAGGGTTTGCACTATCAGCAGAGGAAGTAGAGGGCTGAATAAAGCCTTGAACAGATGCTTCCCGGATGGCTTGGCCCCTTTGGGCCAATTGGGCGATTTCAGCCCTTCTTTGTTCCACCACTTTCTTCCCTCCAAAACGTTCGGGGTCACGTTCACTAATCTGAACCGCTTGCTCCAAATCCCGTTGGATCTCTTCGAACTCTTCATAGTTGTTCTCAAACTCCACGGGGTCGCCACGAGTTTGGATGAGCTTCTCTAGAACTTCGATGGTAGCCCATGCATCGTCTCTTACCTCATTGTATGGATCCATCGTGAGGGCCTTCGACTCGACTTGTGCAACTGACCTCAAACACTCACATGAGAGCCTCCATTTACTGGTGCGCGCGCGACCACTCTAGAAAAATGAAGTTTGACTACTTAACAAGAAACCTGGAACCATGTCAGAAAGCAGTGAAGTCCCCAAATTGGAGAGGTCGAATAGTCCGACTGAGATCAAACTCGAAAAGCCCAATGAGCCTCCAGTACATGAAGTCGTCGGAGGTTCGTCAGTAAGGCAATATCTCAACAAGCACATGACACAGACATTGTTAGAGGGCCTCTATGAAGTTGGAAGAAAGAAACCAGAGAATCCATTGGTGTACTTGGGTGAATTTTTAATTGAAAAGGGCAAACTAGAAGGCAATTCTTCCGAGGGCCAACAATGAGCTTAATAGAATGTTTTCTACTATCGATATTTTAGTGAGAGAGATTTGGAGGCTGTTTTGTCAAAGGCGTTTCCGAGACATATGCGGTCATAAAAGCACATTACGAAAGTACTAGAATATAACAATACAGGGTAAAAGATAACGTTTGTTAAATATCAGAGTTGTGGTGGATAAGTGGTTCTGGTGCTAGTTTGTTGATTCAGAACCGGAGAAATTGAAGCCCCAAAAATTCGAACTGAACCAATAATGCCTTATTATTTCAAAAATATTCACTATCCGACCGATTTTATGACAAAAAGTTCTCTCGGAGATTCCGTGTCAACTATACGTAATTAATTCAAGAAGAAATCCACTTTCAAGCGAACTGAATGATATTATTCAGTCACGATAATCTTGTGGCAAGAAATCCAGGACATGGGATTAAATGATTAAGGTAAAGGTAAATGCATCGATAACATTGTTCGGGGCGAACGAAGTACAAATTCATTCACAAATAGAGGTAACCTAACTTGTGGAGACCACTGGCAGCACTCACAAACAAAAAATCACACAACAGAATGAGTGATTGTGATCGCAAAGTTAGTAACAAGATGGTCTATATGATAGGAAAATAGTGGAGATCTAAACCAATTGCAATATATCAACGGATCATGCATATTTCGAGCATGAGACTTTTCACCAGCTAAATTGTAGCACATCTTGTACGTACCATAATTAAGAAAAGCACTCAAATTAGCTTAGAGTCTTCAAATTATCATCAAAGGTCTTCGTTATTATTTTTTGGACAATTCTTCAAAATTTGACAAAATCCTATCATTTAATATACAAATTGAACCACTGTTCGTATTGACTCAACTAGTATCTCCAAAGTGCGTCTTGTATTTTCACCGTACTCGAAAGTCGAATGGTAACATTTTGTATACTAGAAACACGAATTAATTATGCATATTTTGGTGAAAGATTTCTTGATACAAATGAAATGATATTTAAGGTATTCAATTTACCATAGACCCCTAATTCTTGCAACGCCTGGCCCCTCTAAAACGGCAACTCGATTATTTCAGAATATTTGAAATTTAATCATGGGTCTTATCCAGTTCAAATGGTAATGTGATTCTAATATCTCCTTCGTTTCAGCATATGGTAAATCAATGTCTTTTTCGCACTAGAGGGAACCTCTGATTTTGTATTGGCGCATTTTCATACTATACCCAATATTTTTAACTTCCACTTAACGCCCTTAGGTAAACCACTGGAACGCACGAAATTTGCCATGATTGTCTAATTTTACTGTATTTCCCTATCTCTGATCAATTGCATCTAATAGGTCCTTTTCAATCTTATAGTGTTTCAATTCTTTGCCCTCCTCATTAACTGAACTACCTGCACTTCCCATACTTAACTCCACGCTGCCACCGCGCGACCTTCACCCTAAAACATCGCACAAATCAGGAGGCAAACCATCATCATACAGATCATTAAGAGGCATGAATGGCAACGCCAATCTAAGACCTTATTACGACCACGATACATTCAACGCGGGGTACTCCGTGATATACAAGCCCGGCGTGGGGCTCCTAGACCCTTCCGATGGGAAAAGACTCACGGCCACGTTATTTGAAGGAGTTGGGCCAGGGAAAGGCGTGGGTATCAGGGGAGCCAATATATCCAAATTATCGGCCATCAATGGCATCTCCGATGGATCAGACTCAGCCAGCAACATTGGCGGAAAGAACTACGCATACGATTTGGAAATACAAGAGTACTTTGACTTGACGAATTTCACGGAGTTGTTGAAGAATTTGGTATGGAGTTTCGTCAGAAACTACTCCAAAGCAATGATGAGTCAACCACTCGAAATCGTCAGATTGGTGCTCCAAGTGGGCCAATTTGGGTCAAGCGAAAAGCCCTCTAGAGAAAGTCTTCCTCCCAAGTCTTCATTGGATTTGGGGTACCTGGACGATTCCGACTCAGAATACGAGATAAACTACTTCCAAAATGCAGGAGAAACCAACGAATGGGCGTCATCAGAAGATGGATCTCACAAGACTTCCCACGAGACTCCCCTGGCTTCTACTCATCTTTCGAGAAGTTCCAGACGCAAACCTACACCCTCCAAGAAGATCCAACCCGTTTCCACGCACACTATTGATGTTCTTTCGTCACTTGTTGTCGCCGAAGGCCCAATGTCGCTCTTCAGAGGGGTGAATGCCACGTTCATTTTCCAGACACTTTCACATACCATTGAGGCGTGGATTACCGGACTAGTCTCACCATTTCTTGGAATTCCGGACCCATTTTTCCTTGACTTGACTCATCTGCCGGACCCTTGGCTTCTGTTGCTTCTCCTGGTAGGCTCATGTGTTGCCACTGGGCTTATCCTCATGCCATTCGATTTAATTCGAGTCAAATTGATGGTAACGCATTTTGGCAGTTCAAGTACTAGATCAGTGCGTGAACTGCTCCGGAATTATCCTGCTGTGGCCCCTCCACCACTGGTAATCATATTGACCACAATGCACCAATTACTGGCCAGTGTTTTCCGGAGAGCTGCTCCTTTTATTCTCTTTATCAGGTATAACGTGGATCTGTACAATGCGCCTGCATTGTACACAGTGGTGAATTTGGGGGCTTTACTCATGGAATTTTTCATCAAGTTACCGGTAGAGAATCTCTTGAGGAAAGAACAAGTACGTTGGCTATTACAGGCCAAAAATGACCCCAAGGGTGTGCTTACGATTACTACGGATGATATGATTGTGAGTGAAGTGGGAAGTGTATGGAACGGAAGCAGTTCGCTTGGCCCTAATACGAATTCTAGTCCAGGTTCTAATTCCAATCCTCCGCATGATTCGGGGGCCTTTACACTTGAATCACTTCGTGGGCTGGTGGCAGGACTCTATAACGGCTGGCGTGTTGGGCTTCTCAATCTCTTTGCTGTTTGGGGTTACGCACTAGTTAACACTACCGCAACCGACCCTGAGAGGTTATGATGCCCTGTAAATAGAATACGACGAATTATGGTGAATTTCGTAGAAGAAGAGACGGAGCATGTTGACAAAGTACGAGCAAGCGGAGGAGAAGAATTAACTTATTGTTCCACTAATGGAAAACAGAAAGATGCATGGAAACAGCCTCTGGTAATATAAGCCATATTTGGGTCGAGACCTGATCGTAAGCACCAGCAGTGATTGGTTTGAATTAGATTGGAACGACCTGTTTGAAATGAATTAGATTGGATTGACAAAGAATTAATTGCTTTGGGTAGGACGGGCTTGAAACGAACTAGATTGATTTGAAGTAAAATAATTTGACATAGCTGGGTAATTCGAGCTTGAAACAAACATCTAATAATTAAAAAAGCGTACTGTATTGAATAGAGCACAATTAATTCGAGATCAAAGGAGCCAACTTGTTTAGGTGACGCGGAACTGAAATCTGGCAAAGGGTGAGAAGGAGAATTCATGTTCACAATTGAAGCCGTTGAGCTTGAATAATCGAAGGTAGTGGAACTTGTGAAGTTGAACTCCAAATTTCAAAAACTGTTTGGGGCTATCGGACATTACAGGCACAAATGTCCGAATAGTGACAGTAAGTGGAAAGAGAGAGAGGACGCTACGAGCAAAAGCGCTATCATACCAACAAAGACACACAACTAGAGCTCTAAACCACCGAAACCCCCAAAACCTTCAGAACCCCCAAACCTTCATAACCCCCAAACCTTCAGACCCCCCAAACCTTCGAACCACCAAAACCTTCAAATCATCATAATTACCAAAAACACCAAGTCAGACGGTTAAACCCCGGTGCTAGCCTTCGTAAGCTGCATAGCAGCTGCAGGAGAAGCGTCCACGAACCCCAACCACTTGACCAAACGCCGGACTCCTCTTCAGCTCAGAGCCGTTAGTAGAATAGGAGTGTTGCGGGGTTTGGCCTTGGCTTTGGTGTTGGTCTCATTTGTTCGTATTGGCTTTGGCTTTGGCCTTGGCTATGGCTTGGGCCTGGGCTTTGGCCCAAGCACGGCATCAGTAGCACTTGCACACATTGGAACTGGTACAGATTTTAAATCTCACCTGCGGCTTCGTCTGCATCTGGCCGCCTCAAGTGAAACTTCAGGGCCTTGCGCGTTGGCACCAGCCCTTGGCCATCCAACTATTTGCAGCCTAGTACATGTCCATCAAAACGAACGGACACTCAAACCAAACCCATCACAGGTGCGGCTACCATTACAGTGACACCACAACTGCTATTGCAGCTCTGGCACAATGCAAAACAATCTGCAAACCTCCCCATATCCCGATGCGAACTACTTCAGCTTCCATAAATAATCTAAACTCAATGCAAATGCAAGATGCATTGTATAATTCTTGCTGCGAACAGTCCAAATGCGATTGCGGACAATAGCAACTGCACCTGCGGTTGCGGCCTGGATCAGGAAACAGCCCAGGCCAATGGGGCATTGCACAGAGCACCACACTACGAGAAGCAGCGGACACGAGAAGCAGCGGCCACGAGAAGCAAGAGGAGCAAGAGAAGCAACGAGAAGCAACGAGAAGCGACGCCAAGCGACGACTACAAGAAGCAAGAAAAGCGACGAAAACAGGGTAGGAACATCTCCACGAGAAGCGCCTGAAGCCTCGTGGAGTCACGACAGCCTGCCGCACCCTCTGGCCACGTAATTAAGCCAATCGCTAAGCCCAGTTCCACACATGGACGGGACGCTGTGCCGTTTCATGGTGTAATTATAACTGAACGCTTCCTGCGACCTCGCACAATAATTCGCGTGGGTCGTATTTCCGCCGCGGGCTCGTGTGCTGCCCAGGGCTGCTGTGCGGCAGTGGTGGCCTGCGCACGTGACCCGCTGCTTTACTATGAGCCCAAGACAGAATCATCTGTTGAAGCAACGCGCTAACTCACCGTCCCACGGCTGGGCTGTCGGCTCCGTGGGTCGGCGGCAAGCGCCACTGGACCCAGCGGGCCCATTTCCTGGCGCCACAAAGTCCTCCACCTTTCCTCCGCTACCACATAATGGGACAACCCTACGATGTGCACCAGCGCACGCCCCAGGCGTCCCCATGGCGGCGTAGGAATGGACCGATCCTCCCGATCTAGACCGTATTCTGGGATTCCGTTGAACCTGCCATGCATGCACATCCGCCCGCGTGGCCACGAGCCCACGCACGGCCTTATGTGGCCTCATGCCGCCCGAGGCGATCCTTCCACCAGCAACCGTACCATGGCATTAGGCAGGCTTCATACTGCGAAACACCGGGCCCTCTCACAGGGTGTGGGAGCAGTTCGTTTCAGAAGCCGCCGCTATGTGTTGATGTCCAACAACAGGCACGGCGTGCCACGGTGCACGCCGTGGACCCGTAGAAGCGCCGGTAGCTCCAGCGTAGGGCCTCTGCACCTGCGCTCCCCAATCTCCAGCTCTGCCCGCATAGGGCTTGGCCACCTCACCCGTGTCAGTGTCATTGGCCCAGCCCCGAAACGGTCCATGGGGCCCACCTCAATACTCGATAACCGAAAAGTCGATTAATAATTTCTCGAATAATGAAATGCTCAAGCTCCCAAAAAATCAAGTCTCCCCCACGGACATGGTGTGGGACCCCGAATGCTCCATACTGCAAAATCCCCAACTGCGCCGTCTCCGAAGGTCCCACAGCTGGAAGCTCGAGTGGCCCCCTCTCATGCCCTCATGCCCTCATGCTCTCATGCTCTCATGCCCTCTCCGTCTCTCCGTCTCTCCGTCTCTCCGTCTCTCCGTCTCTCCGTCTCTCCAACCCTCCAACTCTCCAACCCTCATCTCTTCACTCCCACCTTTCGGGCCCTCTTCTGCCTACACCGCCTATGTTGCCATCGCATTGTGGCCACAAACGCATCGAAAAATTGACTTCTAAAAATTGTTTCCCCACCCTGCACACTGGCTGCGCTTAGCTCACCCCCTCCGTCCCCATGGGATTAAGTTTTCTTGTACGCCGTTATCGTATTCCAATCGTATATATAAGAAACAATCTCCGCCTGGAGTCGGAGACTTCAACTGTGGTGTGTCCCCATCGCCTGTATCGCCCGTATCGCCTGTATCTGAGTATCCGGCAACCTCTGTGTGTCCCGTGTTCCTGCAAACCCCGAGATCCTGTGAGTGAGTTCTTCGGCTGATTGTCCCAGTCTTCTCCGTTCCATTCTGCGCCGGTGTTGTTCTGCGTGGGTCGCACCATCCACAAAATCTCGCTACATTCCCAGCGTTGATCAGCTGAATCTCGCATAATTCCTAGCTCGCCCCGTCCGAACCTTTGAACCACATTCACACCCGCAATCCCTTCAGCTCCTGGATCAACCCCGTCGTCTACCTCCGCCTGCTTCACTCCAACATTTGCATCAGCTCCTGCCGTGGCCTGGCGTCGTCCCCCTTCCCGAATCCAGTTTCCAGGCGCCATTTGTCGTGCTTCTTCTGCCTGTGACTCAAGAACTCTAACCTCCCTTGGCCAATTTCACCTGGTATTGTTCGTATTGCTGTTCCCTTTATTGTTGTGGCTGTCGTACCCTGGAAACATCGCAGTTCGGTACCCGCAAGCCCATCTCATTCACCACTTGAGAACCTGAAGTCTGCTCTTTCTGCATCTCCCACCGTCTTTCGCTGGGAACCAAAGGATCCATCGTTCGTTCCGCCCACCACCATCTCCCCCGAGTCCTAGCTCTTCTCGCCTGGGCCCTATCTATTCCGAGATCACTCCCCTCCAAGAGCACTCCCACCATCGCTTTTATTCACACATCTGCTCCTCCTCCCTCTTCTCTCGCTGACCCTTTACAGCTCCCGTTCAAAAGACTATGTCATGCTTTTCAGAGGCAAGTATTACTATCTTTCATTCCGCAAGACGTTGTTCCTCTTGCTTGGAGTGGCAGCCCTCTTGAGTGTGTCCATCATCCACAACTCCCCCTCAGAAACCTCCCTCAGTGAGCTCTTGACTCCGCTGTACCTGCAACTCATCGATTTGGCCTTGGTAGATGTGTCGATCATCAGATGCTGGAGAACCCACTGCAAGGTTCCCGAAGGTTACACCAAAGTACTTCCTCAGTTGGATCTCGCCCATCCCAGTACCGCCTTCCGCTACTACCTTATCACAAGACACCTTCCCGTAGATCAAGCCACACGGGCCTTGATCGAAATTCAGCTCCAGCCTACCACCGAAGAGACCAAACACGGAAACCTCTTGCCAGACTTGGAGGCAGAAGTCGTGGGGCCTTTCACGCTCATAAAGCAGTTCGTTGGAACAACTCCTGCTGATGGTCCATTGAATCCTGACACCCCAGCTATCAGAGACGTGGAGGTTCTTTTTGGAACCTCCGATTTTGCTGATTCTCGTCCCTACTACTTTGCTTCCCACTACATCAAGGATGAGCTGGTACAACCTTTACTTTCATCATTCAAAATTAGTGCCAATGAAGCAGTCAATTTCCGCGAAGAACTCAAAAACTTCGAAACCATGAGAAGCAACATGGCATTGCCAATCACCTCGTCCAAATTCAAGGTCCTCCAGTTGAGTGATCTTCACTTTGGCCAGGCCCAAGGAAAGGCAAACTCCGATGGTTCTGTTTCCTCAGATTTGCGTACCATCAGATTCATCGAGCACTCGTTAGACGAGGAAAACCCCGATTTAGTTGTTATCACTGGAGATATGATGGATTTGGACCGTTCCATTGATTACAAGTCCGTCATTCTCAAGGCATTACAACCTATTCTCAGTCGTAAAATAAAATTCGTGTTTACGTTTGGAGATGAATTGGCTTCCATCGCTGAGAAAAGCTCGTCGGAAAGTACGCAAACCGCCCTTTGCATCATCAATTTCTTGAAGTCATTACCATTTTGTTACAACACCGATGCTTTGGCTCAAACCTTTAACCATGGAGTCACCAACTACAATATCCAAGTAATCAAGGATAATCAGATTGCAGCCCATGTCACTGTGCTTGACTCTGCCGAACAAAAGATAGGAGATTCACAAATCAATTATCTCTACCGAATCAACAAAGGATACGAACATATCCAAAAGCTTTTGATGTTCCACTTCCCCATTTCGCTGTATCGTCCCAACGGCAACTTTAGGTTGGTTGGAAGTTATAATGAAAAACATCCTCTCAATTCCAAGACTGATGTCAAAATCATTGGCGATATCATGAGTTGTGGATACCTGGCAGTTTCTGTGGGCCATGAACACGAAAACGATGCATGTTTGATCAACGAGCAGTCAGACGACCGCAAAATATGGCTCTGCTACAATAGTGCCACCGGAGATTCGGCAGAAACACGCTTGGACTTATCATACGTTCGCAAGCTCCGGATCTTCGAGATGAACTTTGAAAAGAATGAAATGCTAAGCTGGAAGAGAAGAGAGCAAGACAAACAAGGGTTTGACCACCAGAAGATTTTTCCCGCATAGGGCATGTGGTATGCGACGATGTGCTCACAACTTTCGGTCTTTTACCAACTTCACGAGTTTAACCAACCAAACCTACTGACAAACTTTGCCACTTTCATCGAACTACATGCTCAATTTATTCACTATGCTCACCTAGCTCACCACCTCACCAAGTGCACCAAAATCACTTGTTAAAAGTATTCAAAGTACACAACGTCTCGGGGTGTTTCGTGGAGCTCATCATACCACTATGCATATCCTTTTCATATTGATTCAATTCTTCAAGGTTACTAACCGGGTACATACTATTTTAATATTTATTGGCCTCGCCATATATACGATACAATCTCCTTTGTTGTACTTGGGTTTGTAGCTATTGCGAGCCCGTGACGTCAGATTGTTTGACCCAGTTCATCTCTGGTAGTGAACTATTTTTGCCTTATCCGAGAACAATAGACTTCTAACCCTTCGGCTCGGCAAAACAATAGATCACTCAGGCGGGCCCTTCTGTTCTAAAGGGCTCCTTAGGGAACTTCGAGAACAAAGTCGTCCACATAGGATACATAAGTCGCTCATAAAAAGACGATATGAGAAGTCTGTCCGTGGTATCGCCGTATACCGAGGAAGTACGGCTAAAGTAAAGGTGCGTCTTCCGGCTTCTGGTGTAGTACATCACGTGCCTCTTGATGTGATCATGTGACTCTAATCATCGGACTTGGGTCACGTGTAAATACTTTCTCGCTTATGTCATCTTTCCCAGCAAGCTTAGTCAGCGTAAATTTTACCTCATCTCACTCCTCATCTAACATCTAACGTTATACCAATCCAACATAGATAGCCATGGGAAAAGCCAAAAAGACCAGAAAGTTCGCTCTTATGAAGCGTACATTATCACAGAAAGACTCCCGCTTGAAGCAGAAGTCGGGACAACCAAAGAAGAAGGAAGATGATCCGGAACTCACCAAGCATGTGCCCCAAGTGTCCTCTGCTCTTTTCTTCAAATTCAACCAAGCTATCAAGCCTCCATATCAAGTTCTTATCGATACTAACTTCATCAACTTTTCCATCCAGAAAAAAATCGATATTGTCAGAGGCTTAATGGACTGTTTAATGGCCAAGTGTATACCTATCATAACAGATTGTGTATTGGCTGAATTGGAGAAATTAGGACCCAAATATAGAATTGCATTGAAGTTGGCTAAGGACCCCAGAATTCAAAGGTTGAGCTGCACACATGGAGGAACCTATGCCGATGACTGCTTGGTGAACCGTGTCATCCAACATAAATGTTACATTGTGGCTACCAATGATGCTGATTTGAAGCGTAGAATCAGAAAAGTCCCTGGTATTCCACTCTTGAGTGTCGGAGGTCATGCATACGTGGTGGAAAGATTGCCCGACGTATTTTAAACGGTATTCCTGGTTGGATACAATACGAGTCATGTTTGCACTTGTGCGAGTTGGCACAAACACACATAACGCTCTTTCCCCAATAGCATGTCAACTTTCAGGTCATTAATGGAATCACTTTCCTTCACATCATCCCCGGTCAATAGGCAAATAAATGAAAATAGAGAGAATGTAAATCAAAAATCTCAAGATTGCTCGCTTCTGGTGAAAAATTGGGTCTACAAGTTGAAAAAGGACTGGAAACTATTTAACCAATGTAACCACGAGAATGCTGCTTTGGACGCCCAATTAGATCAGATACTACTTGAAAAATTACACGGTCTTGATTCTTTGTGCTACTCCCCAACTGCCAGTCCGAATTTTCAGGTTCAACCTGCAAAAGTTCACGATTATAGTATCCACGAAAGTTTGCTCTATTTGAAACGGGAACGGCTCAAAGTAACCAAAATTCCTCAGCTTATGTACGAAAAACTGGATAATCATCAGCTCAACTACCATGCTCTATTGTTGGCCTACAATGCATTGGTGCAGCTGATTTTGGAGAAAAACTTTGAGATCACAATACATAATCAAGTGCAAGAATCAGTGGTGGACAGGCTTCTCTTTTCTATTAGAGAGGACGACGAGCAAAATAATTCCGATGTAGATTTTGATAGTACCGCTAGCTTAAGCTAGAACCAGGAATTGATATGCAATTTGATCCTTGTAAATATAAGCAGATATAACAAAGGAATGTAGGCAAATATAGGTGCTGCAGAAGATCGTACGACTTTTCGCATTCATGCCTGATGAAAATTTGGTGCATTATTTAGAATAGAATGCTATCGTTACATATGTGCCTGATTTTCAGATGTTCTTTGATGTTAGTCCGCCAAACCATTAGTTTAAGCTATACTTAGGTATCAAATTCTATGCCCTTATTAGGAGATTCTTGGCAAAATGCTCCATATCATGCCAATTTTCTCAGAAGGTCTTACTTTTTCATCAGATACATGCGCATGTCAGGGTTGCTTCTCACAGGGACGACCTTGAAGATGGCAGCCTATCTGAAGAGATCTGCTTCTAATACCAGGTATCTGATTTGAAACAATATTGCAGCAGAGGGTAATTCGTAAAACACATCAAGATCTCATCACTAACTAAACTGTAACCACAAATCTTACAAGCCCCAAATCCGGTATATCACTTAGGTGCGTTTCACACATCACGCGACTCACACTATACTCATAACTCACAATTCATTCATAACTCACATTTCGCTCTCAGGTCTCAGGTCTCAGGTCACAGTCCACTCCAGAATCCACTCTCTACCCCAAGGGACTTCTTTCGCTTGTTGTGTGCATACCCCATCAAGCTTACATTTTTCCTGATTCGCTTGTAATTCACTTGACTCCACTGTCTAATTCATTGCTAATTCAGTTCGTAATCCACTCGAATCCACTGCGCAATCCACTGCGGACCCTCTGCCACTTCCCATATCAGCTCCCACAAGAAATACACATCCCTTCGAATTTCCTTATCCGTGCCCTCTAGTTCTCTGCGACCGTTTCCGCCGTCCCATAATTCATCCCAAATCAGCGTCTATCAAGTCTCACAATTATGGCACTTGACCCATTTCTCCAGCCATTCTCAGTTCTCCAGTTGTCCAATAATTCTCAGTAGTCCAATTTCTCCAATTTCTATTTCTCCAGTTCTCCAGTTCTCCCAACATCTCTCGGTCCTCTAACATCTCCTATTACTTCCATCTCTCGCTCTGCCAGCGACACCTCGTTTCAGTGAATCAGGGTCCACAGGGTCCATCATCTGACACACAGGGGCCCAAAACAGCACATTTCATCCCCTCGGAAGGTGCTATTGCCGTGCCTAGAACCTGTTATAACGCTTGATTGCCCAATATCGCTCAATGCTGCTAAATAGCGTTCAAGCACTTGACATCACTTACTGATGCTCCTGCTATTGACACCTGCTGACGTTGGCTCACTAAGCCTACATGGCCTAGTTCTCCCCATGTGGCTGTTTTGGCCTGTGCCTTCACCCGATTCGCACCACATTTGAGGGTGTATTTAGAAGTGTAGGTGCTTAGCCTCGCTTATCGATTTTGCACTATTGTCATTGTACACCTTATGCCCGTTTTCAGTGCATGCAACAATTCTTATAATGACCTGTAAAAACACCAGTAGTTTCTGTAGAGTATAAGTATTGGTGTTGTCCTCCGAACGTTCCAGAACAGAACCATTGCAATCGCACTGCATCAGCTCCGCTAGCACAATCAAGCCAAAATCGCATCACGTCAAAATCACATCAAGAATTACAACCACCTCAAAAACAACAACAAGTCAAAAACAACAACAGCGCAACAACAATATACCAAGAATCACGAAAGAGAAATGCAGCCTCCATCTCCCATTTGCTCGATGTCCTTGTCTCCACCCAGAACTCGCTCGCTCCACAAGCGTAACTCTAACGCTTCCAGCTTCACCGTCGGTTCCAATTTGCAGTCAAGGCTCTCGCGAAACCTGTCGCTGACAAAACCACCACCACCATCACCACCACCAAATCTCACCAGTCTAGAGGTCCGGAACCCCTCGGTGAACTCGTTGATGGAAACAGACGAAAACGACATGGATTTCACCCTCAAAAAGGTCCAAGGTGTACTTGAGCTCCCGGCGTTCTTGATGCAAGATGTAGTGAGGGTTCACTCGGCCTCTTCGATGTACAGCAACTGGTCCGCCCAAACCAGTTTTGAGAAGTTTTGCAACTCGACCTTCAACATCCAGAGCGGTCCGATGCAAAGACACAGCATGCCAGTGTTGAGCACTTGGCAACATGTCAAACGGGTTCCGTCTCCATTGGCGTTGGATTCAACTTTCGCGCCCAAAAACATCGTTCCCACCACGCCTTCGGCACCATCCACTCCCAAAACCCCTCAGACGCCATCGACCCCCCAAACCCCCATAACTCCGACATTTTCTACATGCCCTACATCTCCAACAACCTTTGGAAGTCCACAATCAATGACGTCCTCCAAATTCGACCCCAATACTATTTCCATGGTATGCGTGGACGAGCGAACGACGTCTATGTTATCGGTTGATGTAAGCAGGAATAGCGTTTTCATACCCACTACAAAGGCTCCTTCTATTCCACAAGTCAAGTGCGAGTATCCTGTCTTCAAAGTTGAAAAGAACAAGCCCCGGTTTGGCGCAAGGAGCATTTTAAAAAGAATTAAACCCAAGTTAAAATCATATTTTGCTAAGTGATTCCGGGAGCGACCTATATCTTTCCTTCATGCGGCATCAAATTTATTTCTAGTACCTGCGGTTTCTGGCTCCACTTCACCGTTTCCTCACAATAATTTCCACAACATTAGAACAAGCGTGTGCTCCTAGAATTCTCTAGAATTCTGACCAGAATTTGAAATTTTCAGCCTAGGCCCTGTTGAAACCACGGCTTGAACAAAATCTGCTTCGAAGGGTGATTCTCTTACAATTCACTACTGGATCAGATTTGACTTATGCCCTCACACGGGCTCACTAGTTTTACTCTATCTATAATACCCATCTTCCTAATCTGAGATAAATAGCATTGAATGCATCACAACTTCGTGTTCCCATTCTTTATCATCATTGATTCCTTAAATCATTTCGATATGATCCCCATCAAAACTTACTTTATTTGAACCTTCCTAAGCAGCATACAATCATCAGTAGAACTGGGTTATGATCCCAGAAACTGATGCGGTGGCTCAATGGTAGAGCTTTCGACTCCAGATCGAAGGGTTGCAGGTTCAATTCCTGTCCGTGTCAATTTCCACTCTTCATTTTTACTTTCTCGCCCTAATAATTTTTCTCCGGTGACCCAAGTCGAAGTCCTCGCGTCCTGCAGAATTATTGCCCAATGTTGGGAGCTAATTCGCGTCACGTGATGCGTTGATTTATCCCGCGCACTACTTTTCAAGTTGACACGAAAACTCAACTGGCCGACACCAACGATCCACATAAACAACGAACTTGCTTCAATCACCTCACGGATTTAGTTTATCCTCGTGCAAATCCCGGTTATCTTGATCAATTGCGCGTAGCACATCATCTGCACATTTCAATAAACTCACACAACCGTTGACGCTATAAAATTACACCATGGTGGTATTGGCAGCTTCTATATGTACCCGTGGAGGTAAAGCTTTGTTATCTCGTCAATTCAAGGACTTAAGCAGAGACAGAATCACTGCACTCCTTGCCAACTTCCCAAGCTTGATCAGTGACTCCAGCAGTCAGCATACTACCGTCGAAGATGAGAACGTGCGGTACGTTTACCAACCACTTGAGGAGTTCTACATCGTATTAATCACCAACAAGACTTCCAATATTCTTCAAGACATAGACACATTGCATCTTTTTGCTTCTACCATCAGCAACATGTTGAGAAATGTTGACGAGGGCGAAATCTTCGACAGTGCCTTCGAGATCATCAGTGCGTTCGACGAGATCATAACTTTGGGTTACAAGGAGAATGTCACCTTGAGTCAAGTTCAAACTTACTTGAAGATGGACTCTCACGAGGAAAAGATTCAAGAGATCATTGAAAGAAACAAGGAATTGGAAGCCAATGAAGAGAGGAAGAGAAGAGCCAAGGAAATTCAACGTAAAGAATTGGCTAAGCGTAATTTGGAACAATTTCCAACTGGTGGTTACGACTCTTACCAAACTTCTCAAGCAACACAATCATACCAACCTACTTACCAACCAACCCCTGTTGTTGAAACTACATCTTCTCCTTCTTTCACAAATAAACCTTCTCAGGCTAGAGGTGGTTTACAATTAGGTAAGAAACCTGCTAGAGCAGTTCCAGAAGCTCGCCAACCCCTCTTGACGCAATCTAAACCAGTCTTCCAACATACGAGCACTGCAAGCGCACCTACACATGAAAGAACTGCCTCTCCCGCTCCAAGTGTTCCAAAGGTCTCAAATAACGGTATCTTGATAACTATCAACGAGAAGGTTATCGCAGAACTTACCCGTGAAGGTTCAATTGTTCAATCTGAAGTCAAGGGAGACTTGCAATTGAGAATCAACGATCCAGAATTGGCCAACTCCAAGCTTTTGCTCAAAACTGACAAATCTAATGGTATCCAATACAAACCACATCCTAATGTTGATCGTAACTTATTCACCTCTCAAGGTGTGATCGGCTTGAAAGACAAATCGAAGTCCTTCCCTGCCAATGATCAAGCTATTGGTGTATTGAGATGGAGGGCTACTGCCAAACAAGATGACTCTTCCCTTATACCTTTTGTTATTACTGCATGGGTGAACCTTAACGATGAGGGAATTGCCGAGGTTACATTAGAATATGAAGTGACTTCTAGTTATATCGACGCACATTCTGGAACCAACCATGGTGCGATTGAGCACGTTAGGTTGTTGGTGCCAATTGCCTCCTCTGAAGTCAATTTGAGCGAAGAGTCCAGCGACAACGTTTCCTATGAAGTGACAGAAATCGGAGTCATATTTGATATTGGTTCCATTTCTATTGATGACCCTCAAGGATCCTTCGAGTTCACTATTCCTGCCACTGATGAAGACTCTTTGTTCCCAATGGAATTGCAATTCGAAATTAACAATACTGAGGTTACCGAAAGCGACAAGTCTTTAGGTAAGCTTCAAGTCATAGACGTTGTCTCCAACAATGAGGATGAGGCCTCATTACCTTTCGATTTACACTCCAATATATCTGCTGAAAGCTTCCAAGTCAACTAAACTAAAAAGTACTAGTTACAATAAACATTTTGATTTCATTTTGGTTTTTACCGACTCTGTAAACTTTAAGTATGATGCACGAGCCAGTTTGATTGTCTGAAAGACCGATAAATTGGTTATGATCTCGCAATTCAGTAAATTTAGAATAAAAGTAGAGAATTTATACAAGTCCATGCCATTTTTAAGCTTTACAAATATACTACAAGATTGGGTTATGTAAGCGTAGTACAAAGAAACCTTATAGTTTCTTTGTTCGATGGTCTATATTACAAGAGTGATACCAGATAGAGCTATGGAAAATTTGATGCCCAACTGTTCCTGATCATTTAATTCGTTAAGTTCCCGAAGCACTTGTCTGCGTGGATCGAGAAGAGGCACCTGTTTGAAGTTCTTGGCCTCGGCTCCACCACCCATCACAGGCTCTTTGACATGATTTATTATGACGTTGAAGCCTTGCAACGGGTTTGGTTGGTCGGATATGGCAGCGCACGCATCACGAAGTGCCTTCATCTCACTTATCAAGTGAGAAGGCATCATGTGTCCGTAGAGTTCATTTTCTTTGATTCCATTGCAATTGGAGCATTCCAACACGATGGCCTTCAAATCCTTGTTTAATGCCATGGGCGCAACATGCTGCCATATCTTGAGGTTTGTAGAACTCTTAGAAACGTTATCGCCTTCGCAGTCTCCGAACACCAACACACTGGCCCCAGAGTCGCGGATAGTGATGAGGAACGACAGCGACACATAGTGGTCGCTCAGAAGAGAACACTGCTGCTCCGGTATGAGAGAGGGATCCAGGAAGAGCTTTCCGTGGCTGAGCTCGAACATGGTGAGATCATAGATGCCCGACTTCCATGTTTTCCAGAACGGATGGGGCACGAGGTCGAGAATGCGGTAATGGGGCATGTTGGGCCATATGATCCCATTGAAGACGTGGGCCTGCAACGCATCAAGGGTGTAACTGGACGCATGCACGTTCTTTGGTTTGGAGACAGAGAACCCCGACAGGTTGACCACAAGAGCCCCTATATGGTCGAGGTGGGGGTGGGTGATGAGGTAGTCGTTCATTTTGCAAAACACCTCCTGGGAGATTTGGAACGGCGAGTGGTTTGTGAAGCTCTTGAAAGGCATGGACACCGGAGTTTGGAGGTATTCCTTGATGTCCAACAGGTCTGGGTAGTAGTCGAGGAGGCGAGACCGAGGCAGGTCGGAGCCCAGGGTTTCCTGGTAGATGATCTCGGCAAGCAGCGTCAAGCCTGCGCCGGCATCGACACACAACAAGTTCCCCGTGGGGCTATTGTCCACGATGTGTTGGTAGGAGACGTTTGCGGGCTTGATCAAGATGGCACAGGTGGTGCCATCGAGGGGCCCGCCAGAGGCTCCCAAGAAGGTGAGTTCGAAGCTGGGGGAGCTCATGGAGGATGGGGGGCGGCGGGGGGTCTTCGAAGGCATCGATCAGCTGGGGAAAGGTCAACGGCGATGGCGTTGGCAGCAGAGGTGGATGACAAGCGAAGAGGTCATTCAACACCTGGGCGAGGTCGTGAAACAGAGACTGTGGAGACGGAAGCTGAAGGCACACAGGAGTGTTAAGTAGGAACTAAACCACGGCCACGTCAATGTTAGCAATGTTCTTTGTATGCACGGGGCTGCCACCAATATATAATAGAATTCTGGTGACCTAGCTTATCATAGACGAGGCAAAAGATGCGGATGGCTCTGCAGAAACCTCCCGGAGTGCACACAACCCCATGCAAACGCATCTAATGTGCAGATACATGGAGGTCAACCTCCAGACAGATCAGACGAGGTACAAAGCGACCAAGGCACCGACAGGAACACCGACAAAGGCAGAGAACAGAACACAAGGCCGCCAAACAAAGGGGCCCCGAACCAGAAACGCACGGCCGGCGTCCAACCGTTCGAACTTAGGGGAAACGCCGAACTGGCGGTGAGTGGAGATCTTCCGAGCCGAGGTCATCTCCCACCGTTCCAACGATCCATCACCCCAGGGGTGGTAGATTGTCTCACAGTAAGAGTTTTTCACCAGCGAAAATCAGGGTACGGACGCTGTAGAACCACCCAAAACGACGCAACACCACCGCCAAAGCCCCGACCCTGGGTGCGCAGGGTGCAGTTTTCCCGGCACCGTTCCCTTGTAGTATCAAGGCTTCAGGCTCCACCAACACGCAATTCACGGGGCTAAAGTTGAACCCTCTGGTGGCCCCGGTCTCCAAACTCACCAACCCAAGGTGCATGTGGTACAATCGGCTCCACAGGCTCGTGCCATGCGTCTTCGTCCCAGATCGGCCGGCGATATTACTCGAAGTTGCAACGGATTCGGCGTGCCCTGGATGTTTGGGAAATTTTAGGCCAGAGATCGGCGCCGTTCCCCACCACTGTCAATCTCCTCCTATAGCGGCACAATAGATCGCAGAATGATAATTACACCAGCAAAGGAGGGGAGTATTGTTGTTGGTGGTGACACAACGTCGCTTTGGATGTGGTGGAACAACAATCATCAGACACAGCTATTGAGTATGCGACGTGTAGAATCTGTCGCACATATTATTTAGAGCCACACGAGCTTCTAGAATGCTCAGTGACACTTTGTGGCCCCAGGCTTGCTGGGCCACTTGCGTGCGACCAGGACGTCCGAACCCCGTAGCTGGTAGTAGAGTCGGTATGGAGGTGCAAAATGCCCCTTGGTAACAAGGTACCGGAGGGGCGGCGATGGGTGACCAGTTTAGGGGTATTGGAATTGGGTGATGCCAGCGATTCGACCCATGGTTAGTGCGTGCTGCATCAGGTGAGGGTGCGGGAGGTCTAGGGGGTTGGAGTGGCCCGGACCTCTCTGTAGTGATGGCTATGCCATGGCATAGCCACGGCTTCGATCATGGCTACCATCAGTGCTGTTCCACAGCTATGAAAATGCATGGTTGGGTTTTCTGACTTTGATTATGGCTACTATGGTTATGGTGCTTGTCATATTATTATTATGATTATAGTAATGGTTATGGATATTTTCCAAATGAGTTTCCAGATACTTTCCAATTACGTTTGTCGTCCAGTTGGGGGAACGGGCCACTTTGCAACTGTTGGTTCAGCGTCGTCTAAAGCGGGTTTCCGGTGGTGCTATGCACCGGTTCGGAGTCCGCTGTTCCTAGATCTGCTCCGAAGAAACATGCCATGACTTCCGGAACCTCCCTAATCATTGCCCATGACGCTACTTATCTTCTGATAAGGATTCGTTGATGCTGGCGGCTTCCCAATCCCATGCTCCCCCACCTGGCTACATTCCACGTCCCCCACTCCCCCTAACTGGGAGATCTTGCCGTTCCACCTGGCTCTCCTACTGTACTGCTAGCACTAATCGGTCGATCGTGGGTTGAAAAAAATTATCTACCGCGTCGCATTACCAAGAGGCTCCAAAAAGTCCATGCATGGAAGCAGGGTGTGGAACCTATTGTTGAATCTTAATTATACCCGGGCCTTTATTGTCCCGGGAAAACTCTCATAGCTGTGCTAGAGGTCCTACGCTAGCAAATTTGCGCTCTATTCACACCTCTGGATATGGAACTTTGCCATTGCCGCAATTTCATCACAACAAGGTAAGACTCCATGACAACCGGTCCACCCAGAATAGCAAGCACGCCACAATCCCCTGGTGGGCTGTTGTTGGCTCCAGCACTGTCGGTATCCTGTACAGAGTTTTTTGCCCAACCTCATCTCGTTGGGTTCCTTCTCCACTATTCGATCGTTGTTGACCAGGAGTGGGGGCAATAATCGGTTCACTTTCGGACACTGGTTCCAGTTATGAGTATTTTCTTTGACATGTGTACCACGCTTAACACTTCTTTTGAGCTATAATGTGCGGGTTTTGTTTCGCCATTTGCTTCTGTGTCGTGTTCCCACGTTCTGGAATACAGGTTTCTGCTTCTCATCGCCCAATTCGTCTACATACCGGTGTGAGTAGAGATATTTTCTCCAATCACCTTGGATTCCGCTCGAAGCCATTCTTGAAATTCGAATCACTCTTAATGATAAGGAATGCCCCATAGTTGCTGTGGTTAGTCGTATCAACGGGCCCTGAATCAGCATGGTGTCAAACTCTTAGCTTCAAACCTTCAAAGCCACCAATATGCATAGCTTCAAACCCTCCAAGCGAACGATACAATGCTACAATTCATTACGCAATTGCACCCACGTAGTCTTTCCCTGTATACGTCAAATTTGTGCCTATACACGGATCCCCAAAATTCTGGGTGGGTTAAATACTAAAATCGTATGTGTTGCGTCATAGCTGCAGGCGCTACGGGTCGCTTGAGTGATTGAAATCTGTCCTCGTATTCTTGCCTCGTAGCACTTCCTTTCGCCATATTATTCATTAAATCAATCTTGCTTACTTCCATATCCTCTGATATCTCTTGCAAATCTCCAGCTTTGGTTTTCGATCTTAACATCCTTCTCAAACTCGAACTTTGAGCCTCCCTCCTTGATGTTGACCATGGAGAATTTGTCGTATGATCTAGCGTCTCTATAGAACAAGACTCTCATACAGTCCATGACCACCTTCTTGGCTTGTTCTTCCGTGACATTGACATATTCGGGATCCGAGGGAATCACTTGTCTCAACAATGGGATGGCCAAGTGGTTACCGAACCCAGTGGCCAACGTGGACGAACCGTATGTCACACCCAATAAATCCACGTACTTCAAGAACGGAGTGCCATCATCATTGAAGCCTCCAACCAAAACAGAATTCCACAAAGGGTCCATCTTGGATCTTCTGTTGTATAAAACTCTGCTCAAATATTCATGGACATGAGGGGCTCTCAAGTTGTGACCTCCGTCGCTGTCATAAATCTCCTCTTCAGTCTCTAATTCGTTCAATATTCTATGCAATTGTTGCATGTCAGAGATATCTCCAGAAATACCCACCACTGTTTCCTTTCCAACCTTGATCAATCTTTCAATGTTGCTGAATCTCATCAAAGATCCATAGGATCCCATAGTGTCTGCGGCCATTATGATACCGTCCTTGTACTTCAAAGCGATCACAGATGTACCGGTGATGATAGGTTGTTGGGTATGCATTCTTGGGAACTGATCGAGACCCTCCATGGTAGCCTCTTTCACGCCAGCATTTGCAATGGCATGGTTATATTGACCGTATGTCTCATTACTTGGGCGACCCCATGCAAATGGATCGTGATTCATGATATGTATAAGATTCTTTAAAGCTCCTGAAGAATGATCAAGTAGTGTGGCAAACGGTGTGCACCTGCTCAAATCAAAGGGAAAGGAAGATTATTTTGCTATTTGAATGCAAAGTCTATGCAGCTAACAAGATTGATCGTATCAATTGTATCGTTAGCAGAATTCTATGATTCAATTAAGATGCCAGATATGCTGAGTAGATACACTTGTGAGTGGCAATTTCGACGAGACTTACCTGTTTGCGTGCAGCTCGTCTATATGCAGTCTTCTTCACCATAGCTTAGTAGTTGTGAGAATCTAGGAATTCAGTCTTAGCTTATTCCCTAGGCCATTAAGCTTCAATATTGTCGCTTGGGGTTTGAAATATACTTATGATATATCAGGCTACAAAATTCCATTCTTAAATTCGATCGTTGTGTTCTCAAGTATAAAGCGTATTTGGTGGTCCACCTAACGGAACAAACAACTTCATTGAAGACTTCGATTTATGTATCAACTTCTCGAAGACATAAGGCGCAAGCTAGAGGCATGGTTTTTAGTTTAAAATATAGAATGGTAAAGTCAACAGAGCTGTGGGTGTAACATTATTCGGTAGATTTATCACAATGCCATCCCTCTTTTCACCATCATATTTATTGATCGTTGTCTACATGACATTTCAATTTTGTTTATTGCTGTTCCTCATAGTGTATCAAGAGTATGTGTAAGTGGAATACCCGGGAAAGAGCTTAGTAAACCAATTCGGCTCCTCCACTGAGAACATTGTCGATCTCTTCCTCCTTGGGAGCCTTGTATCTGAATCTGCTTGGCAATTGGCTTCTGGAGAAGAATTCGCCATTTTGAGGCTCCACCGGGTTTGAGTTGAAGTATGGAGTACTTGAGCTGGATCTTCCAGCTGGAAGCTGGCCATTTGGTGCCATTGGATGTGGTTTTGGGGCATGTGAAGCTGCTTCTGTATGTTAGTCTATTGGGTTCTGGCGATGCTTTCAAAGGTACTTACTTGAGAAGTTGTGAGGTCCACCAACGAACTTGATAAGGGGAACGTGTTGAGACAATCTAAGGGCGGCTCTCATGGTGTGGTGGATGCAATGCTAAGGTATTGGTTTTATTGGTCGCATTTAGGTGTTGATGAAGGTCATAGAATTCGTCACGTGACTTCCGTTTCTGCCCGGGATGCCGGGATGGTAGAACAAGCAATTGCACAAGTGTGAGGTTTTCAGGGCTAAACTGGTAAAATGGTGTCTTCAGGCGCAAGAGTTTGCATTGGATGCTCCTTCAAATCTTTTATAGCCTCGATCTCTGGCTCTGGCAATGGGAAATGTCATCCATTATCCAAATTAGGTGCAGATATCTAACGGTGAATGGACTGCACCAGGAGCGCACCTCGCCATGAGACCCAGACAGCGACCTCTCCACCAATTCACACACATTTCTTAAGCAAATCGAGAGAAGGTAAAGATCGCTCTAAATTCAGCTAATATTGGATATTCTCAGGTTTGCTTATGTTCAAAATGGTACTCCAAAGCTCATGACCTTTATCAAATTTAGTGTCTATAGTGGAGCTTCGAAATTCCAAAATGTCGCATTTTCATAGTGCCTCAACACTAGAGACTTCTCCACTAGGCAAAGACGGGCTTCTGCACTACGCCAGCGCCGATTCAAGTTCCATAAGGAAGCCAATCGATCGATTCCATTCATGAACTACTCCATTACCTACTTCCTTCAATTACGTGGCCAATCGCTTCACCATTGAAGGTAGTAATCCCATATTCAATTTCCCCTGATCTGTTAGTGCCCTTCTCATATTCTCATATTCTCCATCGTGTGCGTCCGCTCCCGTGATCCAACTCACCACTATATTTCCAGCCTGCGAACACGTGAACCCACCATCAACATGTCTGACAAGCTCCAAAGAACCATCCAAAGGTTCCAGGCCAAAATCGACGATGGTTCGTTCTACGAGGCCCATCAAACCTTGAGAACCATCACCAATCGTTACGTCAAGAGCAAGCAGTACAAAGAAGCGTTGGAAATCTTATACCAGGGTGCCATCATCTTGGGCAAGAACAAGGAATATGGTTCGGCTAGTGACTTGATTTCGTACATGATCGAGGTGATGAAGGAGAGCGAATCCATTGACAAGGTCCAGTTGATCGAGGCGATGAGCTTCTTGCCTGATACAGAGCCTAGTTTGATTGATTTGGCTAAACAAATCAGCCAAGTGTCTTCCACCAAGTTCGGAGACCCGGAAATACATCACTTCTTCGGCAGCAAGTTGTTGAACGCAGTGAAACAGGGAGAAACAAAGGTTTTTCCTTTGGCAGAAGTGCATCTTGTGTTGGGGAGCTACGAATCGGTGCCATTATACGGAAATTTCTTATATGAGTGGTGGAACACCAATGGAGGAGATCCTGGGGTGTTCATAGCTCGGGGGATCATTAACTATGCATACTTAAAGAATTTGAAATTTGCCAGAGAAGTGGGCGACATTTTCATCAACAGACTAATCAAGGAGGGAAAGCTTAACACTAATGAAAAGGTCACCGAAGGTGACCTTTCGGTATATGTGGGAGAGAATCCCCTTCTCACCTTCTTGCAGCTTCTCTTGTTGGTGTTGAGCAAAGACGCTACCAAGTTTACCAAACTTGTGAGTCAGTATAAGCCAGAATTGCAGCGTAATAACCTCCTTCCCCCCGTGGAGCACCTTGGCCTGCTTTTCTTTGGCCTCAAGGGTCCCGCTGCTGCTCCCAACATGTTGTCATTCATGGGGGATCTTTTTAAGTAGATTTCAATATACTCAGCAGATTCAATGCCTGGACGAGTTCAGGTCTTTTGGCCCTAGTCAATTCACGTACCGCTTCATCATAGGTGGCCCACCGACGCTGGCGCTGGTCAGCTTCTGGCCACTCTTGGCTCATTTGAGACACCAAGAGCTCGTAGAAGTGGAACTCTGTCTTGGGAATCACTTTGGCATCCTCAATTTCAGAAGCAACCGGTGCCTTCTTTCCTCTGGAGTCATAAACTACCTCCAACTTCTTCATCACTCGGCCCTCAACGCCAGCCTCTTCCCAAGTTTCTCTGACTGCACTGACCAGATAATCTTCCCCTTCATCCAACTCAATTCCTCCTTTTGGAAGCACCCAACGACCCGCGTGGGCCATTGATTGGACCATGACTACCTTCTCCTTTGTATCATTCAAGCAAACACATCCGGCTACCATTCTGGCGCCGGTCTCGGGATTGTAACGCTGATTTTCTCTGCCTACACGAGAGGCAGTGGGGCGGTCTGTCATGATGGCTTGGTAGTTCACTAGTGGTCTGTTAATAAACCCTTGATGACTCAACGAAACTTGGGGTAATGGTAGGCCAAAACGTGTGTGGTCACGTGACAAGTCAATCACATGACATTTATCGGGGAACCCTGATCTACTATTACCATAGGGTTTCAGTAGAGTTGACCGTATTGTGTAATACGTGGAACTGGTTTTTAGTAAAAGTGCTCTAAATTCTGCAATCTTGGTTATAAATTAGGTAACTCAATCTTCTTTGCACCTAAATTAGAAGGAACAATATTAAAACGTCAGTTTAGTCACCCTGAATGTCAAAGCTCAAGACACACAGAGCTAGCTTGGACACTTTAAGTGATTTCAAATGATTCCGCTTTCATCTCGTAGATACAGACGCCTTAATTTGCAATACTAGTGGCTCTCTCCATAAACTCACCTGGATCCGTGTCACGTGACTTGGTACCTAGGCTCAGGTACCGATCCACATACTTAGTCCTGCCTTTTCGTTACTTAGATCAACACGAATCAATGAAAGTCGCCATTCTATCATTGTTACTTGGTATTACGGTAGCGCATGGTGACCATGGGGCTCATGGATCTGCAAATCAACGTCCAGCTCATTTATCTTGGGAACAGTGGCATATGTTGGAAGAACATCGAATCAATCAATACAATCCAGATGTATTCTTCAAAATGCACGACAATGGAGCTGGATGGGGTCGTCTGGAGATATTGAACCTTTACGGGTTGAAAGAAACTCCGGGAGATGGATCCGGAATGGGAGAAGGTAAAACGACTATTTCTGAAGAAGAGAAAGATCGCGTTGTTTCTATAATTTTACTGTTATTGGATGTCGATGGAGATAACGTGGTTTCGCTTGAAGAATGGAGAGCATTTCAAGGAGAATTGCCAGATTTTGGCTATGGACAAGGACATCATCTTGATTTCGAAGCAGAATACGAAGAACACCACTGGAAGCAGTACCATGCTAATGACGATCCAGATGTCAAAATCAAGCACAAGGAAGACATCGAACACGAGTTGCTTCATCACGAGATGGAGATCGAGAGCACCGAGGGAGGAAAGGCTGTTGGATGGCTCTCAGAGATCCGGTTGGAAAATCTCCCCTACAAATACAGGGCTGAATGAATATGGGTCTATCATGTACATGCAGAATATATAGGTTGTTTAGTGGGTTTCGGTGTGTTCTGGGAGATGTTTTGGGAGTTGCCTTAAAAGTTGGCTTTGAAATTGCAGTTGGGTATAGAGTTGAATTCCACGATATAGTTCTATTTGACGTGTTTGTATTTCAGTGGATGGGTATGAAGTGCAACATGAACTTGAAGTTCACAGCATGTAGGATGTCTATTCTTCGATGGAGCCGGTGGCACACTGGCGTAATTCGGTCAATTGGGACGAGCAATTGCCTGTTCCACGCAAACATTGCTCATAAGACTTCAATTTTTCAGAGCATTCGCCTTGGATCTTCTGGAACGAAGGCACTTGGGTCTTGATGCACACGGCCAACTGAGCTTGCTCTGAGTCGCAGGCTGCACCACGGCTCATACACTTGTGGAACGCAAGAAACTGGTGGGGACAGTGGCGTGCGATGTCCTCCATCAACACCTGGTCAAGGGCTCCGCTTTTGTCCATGGTGGAAGTAGAATCGGTAATAGGTAGCTGTGATGTAACCAGTAGTGAATGCTCACTTACAATCACAACCAGTAATACAGTCCACGACTGTGCACTTTCCAGAAAACTCAGACACTAACGGGTCTCATGCAGGACACAAGCCTATACCTCGCCAGAGCTTTACAAATCACACCGACCACAGTCACCACAACCAGCAGGCTCGTCAGATTGTCCAGGCTCCCCCCAATTCCACCGATTCCACTAGATTCTCCAGATCCATCAGGATCTTCACATTTCACACAAGCAGCATCTTCCGTCCTGAGAAGCCCAATCGCCATTTCCGATGTCGCTCCGAATCACACTCCTATCGCTATCATGGGTTCCCGTAATATACACCTTCACCAACCATGCATTCCAGCCCTACCAAATACGAGGCAGCTCCATGAGCCCTACTTTCAATCCCGCCACAGAAAACACCACCAAGGATGTGGTTCTCGTGAGCAAGTTCAAGATCAAGGAGAAGGTTTTCGAAAGAGGCGATGTCATCATGTTCCGGTCCCCAGAAAACCCCGAAAAAATCCTCACCAAGAGAGTGGTGGGCATCCAAGGGGACACGGTTGTGCCCAAGAGCCCACCATATCCAAAAACAAAGGCAACAGTACCCAGAAATCACCTTTGGGTGGAAGGAGATAACGCCTTTCACTCGATCGATTCCAACAATTTCGGGCCCATAAGTCAAGGTTTGGTGGTAGGCAAGGTGGTGGGGATTATCTGGCCGTTGAGTCGGTTTGGTGCTTCCATAGAAGGAGGGAGAGATGCACGAAGTGGCGCCTCCGACATAAGTGTCAAACTGATTGAAGAATTATGAGGTCCTCGTCGTCCTTATACTGTATATTAGTGTATATATTCTGAGTTTGGATTCTAGGCTCTTGGCTCTAGTCTTTCGATTGTAGATTCTAGTTTTGGCTTCAGTCTTAAAGTGCAACCTTTGCTTAAGGAATATGAACCAGGTTTCGGGGCCTTGCTGTTGCTTAATCTGAGATGTCGGCTTCATGGGTGTTGCTCCAAGTCCCAGCCTTCCTGGGAGTATATTGATGATTGTTGTAGTACAATAGAAGCATCCTTTTCACAACAGGCCACATTCCGGACTCTCATGGTCTTCTTCATTCTTGAAACGAGCTCTTGTGTAATTAAAATCCAGCTTACTCCAAAAAGAGCCATCACCATCACTGGAACGCCGGTGACCACAAAACAGAGTCCAAACGTTACCATGACCATATAGCTCAAAATGACTAAAACACGGCTATCTATTGCAATCAAACCATTTGGAGTTATGGGGCTGAAGTCGAGCTCTAACTCCCTATCACCATGCTTCTCCATTTTGGGGTGCTGGTATACTTCTAGTTTATCATATTTGGGGTACATATCATATTGGGTATATGCAGTCTGGGTTTTTGGAGATGATGAAGAGCCGAAACCAAAGTAGTACCAAGTCTACAATTTCGACAAATGGTTGTTGTGCACAAAAACGACGAACAAAATGGTAAATTTAGATGAAAAGAGAGCCATGTGTTGCTGTTGGTTTTCGCAAGTATTTCGGTGGAGCATAAATCGAGTAGGAACATAGTTAAATGCATAGATACCACATGTAACAGCATGTCTATCACTGAACTGTATTGTTGTTAGTTTAGGATGCACGCAGCAGGAAATAATGAGTTTCGTAATGTTCATGTTATATATTTCAAAAAATTTCAGTGATTTTTTCAATTATTTCTAAAGTTCTCATCAAATAAGATGATTATGTCTGCATGTTCAGAGCACTAAACTTTCCATTTTAGTTCCAAACTTGAAGTTAACCAGGAAAAGTCATCGAAATCAAAATACCGAGGGGCCTTGGTCTCAGTGAATAGTCATGCTTGGATATACCATCCAAGCCATCGGAATATGTTGTCATAGTTTAGGTAGATTTCGAGGGAGTGAAATTTGAAAACCAGCTTACAGTCCTTGATTTACTAATCGAGGAATACTTAAAGTCACCAAGAGAGCATCTCTCTCTCTGGTTGGAACCGAGAAGGTCCCAAGAGGAAGAAAAGATTTCATAAAAGACATAATCACAAAGTAAAATTACTAGATAGACTCACCAGGCATGATGACTATACACCATGGGTGAAGCTCTCTCATAACAAGCCGGTCTAGTATAGTGGTTAGTACAGTTCGTTGTGGCCGAACAAACCCAGGTTCGATTCCTGGGACCGGCAACTTGATTTTTTTTGCTTTGCGCATCATGCAACAGCAGATCATGATACACCATCCTGATACCATCACATATATTAAAATTGCTGTATATTGTTGTCAGTGTCTGTCACTTTCACAGACTGGATTCTGATGGCGACCAAGGCGCTATCCTCGTTGTTGATGTAGTTTCTTGATTGAACTTGGTCAATTTTGGCGTTGTTCAAATGCAACGACTTGAAAAAGTCGAACTCTGTTTGGTCCTTCCCCTTATCAAGTATCTTGGCTGCTCCGGTGATCATCACCGATACTCTGCTCAATTCGTTTCTGTTGATGTTCGCAAGTAGTTCGAACAAGGAGTTGCGTCTGGGGGAGGGTTCACTCAGGCTATCGACGCCAGAGGGGTCTTTGGCGGAAATCCAATCGTGGACCAAAATTGATACAATTGGGTTGGCCTCAATGTTCTCGTACTTAGTTGTGTTCTTAGGGGTTGAAATGATAATGTAGTCGTTGCCGGCGTCATGATAGTAGGTATAGTTCATCAACGATACATGAGGAACATTATTGGAGCAAGTGGCCAAATGGACGAAGCGGGTGGACTTCAACAAATTGGTGACTGATTCTGGTAATGGGGCCATGTTGATTAGATTCGGTTGATGGCGATTGGTTGTTGCCGATAATTGTGAATAAGGTAGTGAAAGTGTAAGAAAGGAGAAAGCGTTAAGCGAAACGTGATAAGCACGATATTATTTGCAATGCGATCTCAAGATACCTGATGTCGCATCCTTCCGCTTTGGATTTGAATTGCCGAGCAGCAAAGTATGGACGGGTTCATGGAGTGATTCGGAGAAGTATCTGGGCCAGTTTTGGAATTGACTACGAATAGGGTAGTTAAGCCCCATGGAGTAGAGTGGAGTTCTGGATTGTGGTTGAAACCGCAAAAAAATGCTCACACTTGTCATGGCATGCACATTATATCGTATAACCAATCGACGAGAGTTGTGACTTTGCGGAGTTTTATCAATGTAATTTGTTAAGATGTGACCATATCTAGCATTTAATGCATCATGAAGTATGATGAGTTTTCTGTTCGCTTTATTGCGAAAGCTCTTTGCATAATTCGAGGAATGTGCAAATACTATTTATGATACATATGTGATATCTATTCGTGTATTCATTTTCAAGGCTTAGTTTGGGTTAAGATACCGAGATTCAAATTTTGAAGTAAGAGGTGCTATTTATTAGTTCATTTCACAATTTAGTCAATCGTTTGTACACGTTCAGATCGTCTATCAAGTTTCCGAGTTCCTCCAAAGTAATATCGAGTTGAACCATTTTATTTTCCTCCAAAATCAAGTCCTTGTTCAAATTGACACTAGAAGTTACATTGCCCTCATTGCTAGATGCCAATCCTGTGGAATCTAAAATCAACCCGAGCTTATACAAGATCTCCCAACTATTTTTCAACACGTCTGCTGACCAGATCTTCTGGTTGATTTTGATTCCAGAGAGTATTTTGCTGTCGAAATTGGAGGTTGAACTTGTCACCGAACTGGCATTAATGTTAAAAGCTTTCATCATCTCTTCGTATTCCTTGTATGCTAAATTGAAGTTGATCACCTGAAGCTCGTATTTTTCGATCCATCGGGCTGCTGCAATCGCCATTAACAATTCCAATGTAGAGAGTGACTTCACGAGCTCTTGAATGTGGTTAGTGGCTTGATTAAAATGATATTTCTTAAAGTGCTCGTCTTTCAAAAATGGTGAACTCTCACTTATTTTTGATACCGGGAACATGCATGAATTATTGAATTCTCGGTAGTTTTTAATGCTGTAATAATTTTGATATACGATCCTTTTCAAGATCACTGATTGTTCAAACAAAGGCTCGAGGTGTTCGTTCCATTGATTGCCGTAATCCGAATCTTCCAATGATGCTATGAAGTCATTCTTGAGTGTCAAACCCAATTTTGCGTTCGACCAAAACTCTTCCAAAGTAAGAGGTTTATTGATTGAGATGATTCGTTGCGAGAACCTACTCCGAACTCTCTTCTCGAGCAATTCTCTAGTAATGATTTTATTAGAAATTCCAACCACACATATAGGAACAGAACTACTTTGAGATGAATCAAATAAGTTGTACAAAAGTGTCTGCTTACTGTTATCAGTGAATCTTTCAAACTCCTCAATGATGAAAATCATCGTCAATTTTTCCTCTGAACTATCTTCTCTACCCGACATCAATGGGGTTTCTTCGTTTCTCTTATCGAAGGTACTCAATATCAAATTCATGGTATCGCTGATCGATCTTTGTTCAAACGTTCTTAGCTCATCAGATTCAACATTTCCATCCGAATTCAAGTTCAAATTTCTGTCTAGTTGCTTGGCGATTTCACGAACTGCCGAGTTATCGTCTGTATGGATAAACGCGTTCAATCTGAAAACAATGTATTGACCTTTATATTTGGATTCCATGTCTTGTAAAGCTGTATTAACAAGTGATGTCTTCCCTGAGGATCTGGGACCTATGATAAGAATGGAATGACCCTCATTGTCCCTTATGCTATGCTCGAAAAGCTTGTGGATTTCTGTGTACTTGTCTTTGAGAGAATCAGATTCGAGGATGTTGGAGAAGTTACCCATCAACTGTGACTTAATTTGAATCTTGACCTTTTCAACGTCCGAAACAGAAGACAAGATTGGAATTTTCACCCTCTTATGGTCATTCTCAAGACTTTCAGAAATCTCAGAAGGTCTTTTATCAGAAGAATCTCTCTCTATATACTCCACCATTGGTAGTATATTACTTTCCAGTCACAATATCTACAAGTGCAACACTTCCCGCCTGCACATAGTCGTTACAGAATAGTTTCACTAAGCTAATTAGGTCTAGTTTTATGGTACAGGATGGGGAACACAATGGAGGAAGAGATTCGGATTACAGACAGTCAAAATTAGGAACAAGGTACAAGGCAATTAATGGTCCAATCCCAATAAAGTAACCTTAAGGGAAGGATGTGATCAGAAAGAATTGCTTGAATAGTTCGCCCACCAAGGCTTATTGGCAGACAAGCCCAAACACTACGTTGTATTTTGGTCTTGAATGCTCAGAAATTGATCGAATAGAATGCGAGTATGTTACGATTTCACTCAAAATCTGCCAACTGCTTATTCAAAGTAAGAAGTGCTTCGTTGAATCCTCTTGATCTTCCTTCAATACTATTATCATGTGCAGTACCATCAAGTGCAACACGGCACGAATTAGAACACATGAACCCATCATGATTCAAACACCAATTAGGATTGCCTTCTAAAGATTCAAAACTCGCTTGAAAGAGAAATAGAATAATAGTCCTCTCTCCCATGCTTCAGAGTTAAGGTGCATGCATCATTATCTCAATTCTAAAGCTAATATGTCTAATGTTATGGCCCTTAATTGACTTATTTAGGAACTGTCAAGACATAGTCAAGGCACATAACCTATGTTTTGAAATTACCAACGAATGAACTACCGCAATTAAACCTCAATCAGATCTAAAACTTCAGCATCTTTTGGAGAAGGTGTATTCACCTCATAATTGGTAACATCCCCGCATGGGTCCAGCTCTCTTTATGGGACCACCGTCGAGTAGCGTGAATTTGTTTAGTTGTTACCACGGCATTTTATGCGTGATATATAGCTCAAGTCTATTAATTTCTTCTTTCCTGCCCTTATTTTTATAATCCCAATTGCATTCTACGGTGTATTAATTTTTTCTGCTAATTTTGCACCCATGCTGGGGTCATCATAACAACATACGTACAAGACAAGGCTTTCACTTTAAGTGTGCCGTACGACCCCCTTAAGACTGTTATTAAACTGGGCGAACCTCCTGATTCGTTTTCAAGGCACCTTTTTCGCAGTCATGGAGGGGCCAAAGAGGGCAATTTCTGAAACAACCACTGCACACCTCAAGTCAACCAGCTGAGACGTGCCACACACTTTTGCTATAAAAACTCTGGATCCCAACTGATATGAAAATTGTCTTCAGCAGCGAAGTGATCTCGCCATTGCAACAATTTTTCGAGACATAATACCCCGAAATGGCAAAAGTACATGCCGATATTCGAACACACATTAAGATGAAAGACGGTAAGGTCTTGGAGAGAGAACTTATGGATATCTTTTCTATGCTAATTATTGGTCTTGATCTAAAGCCCTCACTACCAAGAAAGTACAAGATTCCTCTTTTTAAACTGTACCCATACAGCTTCACTTTGGAACAAGGCTTGTCCACCTTGGAAAATCTCTTTCTTGAAGTGACGCTCATGACTTTCTCAACACAATTATCGTACAGTTTCAGTAGGGACCTAGCATTGCTGATTTTGCAGGAATTCTTTGCATCAAAACTCCTTCACTCACCGGAAGAGAGGACCCAATCCACAGTCAAGCCATCGCTATTGCTCCAACCCTCCCCGAAAGGAGTGGCGATAGTGGAGAGGTTCTGTATCGAAAAAGTACTCGAGAAACGGCAATATCCCTCCATCATCTACTCCAACTTAAATACTATGGAATTATTTGTTTTTGAACGCTCTCATACCACGAACAGAATCATCTACTCACAAACCTTGCTATACTTGCTCTTTATCAAAATGTTTGGCAAAGAACCCAACATCTGGTCTCCCAGAAATGCCCCAGAACCTATTGAGATGAAAAAAGAACCCATTTCGATACCTTTGGAGGAAAATACAGCTGATACGGTTGATATCTTTCATTTTGGTACGCACTCTGAGATTTCCAAGTGCCCAGAAGAGTTCGAGAACACTTCAACATTTCACGAAAACGAAAAATGTGGAGCAAACAGCCCATTTTATCACCGGTATTTTACCAATCCTGAGTCTGATTCTCATATACAATACTACCAATCTACTTCAGGTATTCGTTTGACAAAGAAGGCGATTGAAAATATAGATGGTAGAGAGAAAACAGTTGAATTATGTGTTGCTGGAAAAGCCATAATTCAGTGGTTATTCGACTGCACTGACGTACTTACTGTTTCTGAGTGTACTGAAATTGCCCGAATATTTCTTCAGAGCAAATTGTTGATACCCCATGTATCTGCTTCTGATCTTTGCTCAGCCAAGATACCATATTTTAACCTAAGCGATTTAGGTAAGCAAATATGTCATTGGAATCCTTTTAGATACAACTTGGAAGCAACTGAAATCGAAGAATCTCTTTCCGGCTCCCAAAGACTAAAATTCGATGAGGATTATGACAAAAGTTCCAAACAAATTCAACTAAGTGATATTATTCAGGACCCAGGATTTCGCTACCTCTTCAGACAGCATTTGGAGAACGAGTACTGCTCTGAAAATTTAGATGCATACATTCACTTCTCCACATTCGGGTTCGAAATGCAGATATTGATTGAAATCTTGGGCAAAGCTTCTAACAATTATGTTAGAAAACACGATATGCAATCAATTACTGATCAATGCTTGTCTCATGCTTATCAGATCTTCTTCATGTATTTAAGTCACGGAGCACCTTTCCTATTGAATATCGATCCTCACTTGCGGGAAGAAGTAAGCAATATAATATTAAAACGTACACAAACGAATACTATGAGTAACGAAACATCTCAACCAAATTTAAGTAAGATTAAAGAAGATAAGAAGCAAGAAAATGAACTAAATTCTACTCCAGTGAAGGAAATATCATCTAGACAGCATTCAAAGCTAAATAGCAAATATTTCGCAATATGCTCAAAAACAGAACCAATTCATGACTTATCTTATCAGACTCACAAGCGCTCAAAGAAGGCAATAACAGAACTAGTGTTATTCTTGATCAATGTATTGAATTTGTACCAAAAAATAGCCGCAAGGATTTATAAGCTAATGGTACAAGATTCATTCCCGAAGTTTATCATTAGTGATCTTTTCAAGGAAGCCACTTCCACCATCACAGTGAATAAACTTACAATGTTGTCTCTTTAACTATAAATACATTTTCGATAGAATGTTACTAAATTATGCAATAGGCTCCAAAGTAGAACCCTTCTTGATAGTAGCCCAACCAATCAATCTCCAGTGCTTGTCAATTCTTCTGGACAAAGCAATCTTTTCGTTGACTTCAGTACAAGCTGGAGAAGTCAATTGCAAACGAGCCATATCAGCCTTGACGGCAAGAACTCTAGCACCAGTAGCAGTAGAACCAATATTAACCATTAAAACTTCACCAACCTCCAACTTTCTGACCTTAGCACCTTGCTTTTGGCCATCAGTCTTAACACCCAATAATCTTCTCAACAAGAAGTAGTTGATTTCGATGTCAGTATATATGGATGGCAAGTTACCCTTGGATCCAACAACTTGTCCGACCAATCTATCAGCTCTACACAAGGTAGGATCGACCTTGGTACCAACACCAATTAAACCACCAGGAACGGCGAATTTCAAGTCATTATGCTCAGCAAATAAGGACACGATATTTGAGAAGATAGGCTTACATTGAATCTTACCGTTGTCATCCTTGGTGACAATACCTGGTCTGATTTCAATTTCATCACCAATCTTGAACACACCGTTCAAGATGGAACCACCAGCAACACCACCCTTGAGGTCATCGATCTCAGCACCTGGTTTATTGACATCGAAGGATCTGATGACTATTAATCTTGGGGAAGCTTGGAAGTCTCTTAAAGGAACAGGTATAGACTTGACAATGAATTCGTTGACGGCATCGATGTTGTATTTCAATTGAGCTGAAATTGGAACGATTGGTGCACCATCAGCAATAGTTCCTCTGATGAATGATAAAATAGACTTTTGATGTTCCAAAGCGGATTCTTGTCTCATTAAATCAACTTTATTCTGTAAGATAATGACGTGTTTCAACTTCATGATTTCTATGGCAGCCAAATGCTCAGAAGTTTGTGGTTGTGGACAGCTTTCATTACCAGCAATCAACAACAAGGCAGCGTCCATGACAGCTGCACCAGACAACATGGTACTCATTAAAATATCGTGACCTGGACAATCGACGAAAGAGACATGTCTCAATAACTTGTAACGACCGGTACATCCTGGTCTAGCACACTTTGGTCTGATTTCTTTGTCTGATTTGAAAGACTTGTAACAGTCTGGTTCAGGACATTCTTCGCTGTCACACTTGTAGATCTTGGCGTTGGCATAACCCAACTTAATGGTAATATTTCTTTCCAACTCGTCCTTGAATCTGACGGTCTGAACTCCGGAAATGGCACGGACCACAGTGGATTTACCGTGGGCGACATGTCCAATAGTACCAATATTGATGGTGGCTTGTCTATTAATAATAACGTCTGATAATGGGGTTAACTCGGAAAAGTCGATATTGTCTGGTTGTTCTGGTAATCCACCACCTTCTTCGAATTCTTTACGGGCAGCTTCTTCATCGAACTCCTCTGCCAATCCAGCGAAACTTACGGACTTCTTTTGGTTGGTCTCGACAGGCTCAGATTCTTGGACTTCGTTGTCACTTTCGATTTCATGTTCGTATTGAAATTGCTCTTCTTCTTGCAAGTCTCCCCCAATGACAATATCAGGGGTAGCGTTCTCAATATCGTCGTAGGACATGATGATGTAGTTTGTGAATCAAGAGTATACGGTCAAATTTTTCACAATTTTTTTAATGGGTGTGCGCACTACCCTGGTAAGGCTGGTGTGCATTCACCAAATCATGGTTGCACACTATTGAAGATAAGGTGTAGTTTGGAATGTCTGGATTGCAACAAGTTGAAGCTGAAGCTCTGTGCTTCTACTACTTCTACGAAAATTTGCTTACATCCTCTAAGCAGGAAATATTTCCGTGATTTAAATTAAACAATAGACCATAGTCTTAGTCTGTGAGCTCTGTTTCGATGGTCTTACGTAGTACCAGTAGTGGGAACGAACTGAAAGTTGATAAAATTTAAGATTAAGGAAGTTTGAACAGGGATTTTTCTTGAATCTCAGGTGAACTTGAGTCGGAATCATTAAAAATGGATACAATATTATTGACACAAAGCTTCGTAAACATATCGAGCTTTCATAGTTAGTTACATGTAATATTACACTGATGAGTGATGATTTCATTGCGTATGGAATCCAAAATCATTCATCACACTATCCACATCCTTCCATAGAAGATCACTGTTCATGTCAAATGAGTCCAATGAAATGGCAATAGGTGATTCTTCTTGTGTGTTGATAGTATTACCGTGAACGTCGGTCATTTGGTTCAAATTTGACCCCACAAATGGAACCAGGATGTGGGAATTGTCTGATTGAGGTGGATGGTTTTGATAGCTCTTATTTGGTGTCTTTCTGTTGGCGTTCGAGGGCAAATTTTTGAATCCATTGAACACGTTAAAGCCCGAGGTTGGTGTGTTGACGTTAGGTGATTCTCCTGCTGATTTAATCTTAGGCGAAGAATCCGTCGAATTATTTACCACCTTGAAAATGGAGCTTCTCTTCCCATTGACTGATATAGGTTGAGGGTCCAAAGGAATAGTTCTAATAATCTTTCTGGCTTTCGATTCAGCATTGACAGTATTAGATAACGATCTTTGACGACGCCTGGAAGAAGAAGTGGTGCTTCCTGGTGTGGACTTTTGACTCCCATGACTGCTTTGATGACCAGCTCCCGGCTTTTCATCATCACTTACCAATACCTCATCATTGTTTTCTCCGCTATCATTTTCATGATCCAACTCATCAGCATCTTCATCATCAATCTCGTCTCCTTCAGAAACTTGTTTCTCATCAGTTCTGCTGTTTAACTTCGTGATTCCCACTTGATCTCTCAACAAAAACAAACAATCGAAAAACACTGACGCTGACATACGATTTCTCACTGAAATGTTGAGATTATTCAATTTTTTCTCATGTAAAGTTCTGAACAATTGCCACATGTTTCTCATGATACCACTAGATCTATGGGCAATATCATGTTTCTTTATCGAAGCTTTGGCTGCTAAGGAGATGGCAACCTCGTAACTTTGTTTGCCCGATCCAGTATCTAAAAACTTCTTCATTGGTGAATGAATTAATTTACCGATAATGCAAGATGCTTGCCAAATGTCCAAAATGTATACACCAGGTAAATATTTGACGAATTTCTTATCTTTGAGTTGGAAGAATTGTGTGTGGTTGATAAGTGTGATGGCAGCGTTGAACAATTGAATCAAACCCTTTTGAAGCTCAAAACTAGACAATCTTCCAGAGTCCATAAAGAAGTAACTTAGCAAGTGAACTCTGGCAGAATATAATTGAAACTTTCTGAATCCATCTTCTGATGATAATTCGTGGTTCATTTTGATTTCTAATTCATTCAATCTTCTCATGAAAAGCTTCAAGATAGGTAGTCTTTCAGTAGAATTGAGCAACCCATAGGGATCCATTGGATTGGTGTTGAGAGATTTTGAAATCTGATCTTCGATATTAGCGATTTCCATCATGAACTTTATGCTTTTAGGTAATTTGAAAGCTGAAGAAGTTGACGTGGTCCAAATGGATGTATCAAACTGGACGAATGCAGGGAACCCGAAAGAAGTTGCAATTTTTTGGCACACAATGTTGCACAATATCCAAGTCTTGGAGTTTTCTTGGATGATTGAGATTGGTTGCTGACCTTGAGGAGGAAGTGGCTCTTGGGGTTGATCTTGATGCTTATATTGAGATCCTGGTGAATGAAGACCAATTCGGATGGCTTGGAACAAAGCGTTTCCAATTGTATTGTATGAAGAGTCTGCACTAAGAGATGACGTTATGGGTGGCCAGTATGAGTACAATAAGAATGCTTGAACAGAATATACCGACAACGCATTGAAGATAGGTTCATCTTCTTCTATCGGGTTGTATCTTGAAATAGGCGAAATCATTATTTCAGCGAGGATGCCTTTAACCAAAGGTGAAAGTTGAAGAAGTAAGGATTGCTCTGAATCCTCTTTATACCTTCTCAAAGACACAAACATTATGACCCAAAACAATGCAGGACAAAGCTTGTATATACGTTCTGGACCCAAGGATATATCAACCACAGGAAGAATTTGATGGTACCTTTCTATGTATTCGAGGTAGAGCGACTTGATTGTATCTGTTGAGAGGAGCACCGAATCGAGAGATTTTTCTTCGCAATCCAACGAAAAAGTCGGAATCGGGGTCCTTTCTTCATTTGCAGGGGCTCCAATGGATTCATCAAGAGGACGATAGATGGAAGGAGTGTTGGGAATTGAATTATTAGTTTCAGATGAATTATGGGAGTATCTGTTCTCGTATGGAGAATTTGTATGGAGTTGATGGACTTGTTGGTTGGCGATTTGTTGATGTGGTAGGATCGACACTGATGGATGATTTATCATAGACATGGGTGAATTGGCATTTATGATTCCAGGGACCACATGTGAATTGTTGTTGATATTTGAATAGCCTGGTATTATTGATTGTTGCAGTATGGGCACGGAAGGAGGTTGGGACAATGCCAGAGGTTGTGATTGCGATGGAATCACGGAATCCAAGCTTCCTTGATTCAAGGACGGCACCTTAGATAAAAGCTCTTGTGCTTGAGGGGACGTAAGAGTACGTTTCAACTCAGAAAATTCACGCTCTATTTGGGCGATCCGGGCTCTTTTGTAAGTTCTTTTGTAGTCTGATTTTAAAGTGCAAGGAAGCTTTTTCTTTTGACATCGAGTGCATGGATCGGGGTGTTTCTCGTGGGCATCACACCGAGACTTTTGTTGGCGGCATTCCACACAAGCCATACGCTTGAGTTTCCCATTCTTTGAGGGGGGAGGAGTGGTTGAATCATGGGAACCCTCGAGGGAGTTCTGCCCTCCAGTATTGACGTTCCCTGGCTCTTCCTTGAGCTGCTGGTTGAGCACTTGTAGCTCGTGAGACATGTTTGCAATGTGAGCCAAGTTGTCTAGGGAGTTTTGGACAGCCCCATTACTCATTTTTTGATAGACAATAGTCCTGGCAGGAAATCAGGGGAGTTTTCTGGCGTGAGTGATGACGACTTGAAGACCATCTCATCAGTATTTTTTTAGGTAGTACGTCACGTGACTCCAGGTGATGGATCCAATTAGGGGGTGTCCAGTTCCAACGAAAATTGCCGTTCTGGGAACCTGGTATGAGGTTGCGAAAACTACGCATTTATTTGTATGTATGTATATAATGTAGGATAGAATATCAAGGCTAGCGTTTTATCAGTGGTAAACAGACTTTGTAACTTTGGTTTATTCGTGCAATTCATAAAGTTCAAGAGAACGACAACATGTTGCTGGCGTTCCAATCCAAGTCGAATTCTGCCGAACTACTGCCGAACTTCTTCAACATGGGCAAGACGTTGATACTGGTGGAAGCATCAGTGACAAACTCCACGGTGGATGCGGGATCTTCAGACTGGTCAGTGGTGTGGACAGTCTCAAACCGTTTGGGCAAGTAGTTCAAGAAGTAATCATGGAGCACTGGCCCAGGAATATGAGAGGGCAAGTCGTTGCTGGAGATGTACACCGAGCCATTGTGGCCCAACTTGCGATGACTAGCCACGTAGCAGACTGTGCTCAAAAGAATGTCCAAATCTTGGAAGTTGTGGCCTCCGAGCTCGTTCAAGCCTGTAAACGAAGAGCCACGGCGACTACGAGACATTCCACTCAAACCTGGAATGGCTTGCTCGAACTTCAATTCGCCCATTCCCATAACAAACATCGACTGGTACTTGACGGTGTGCCAAATAATGTAGTAGGATTTGTTCTGGAGCTCGTTGGTGAAGATGGCACCATTGACATCATACCATCCAATTAATTCCTCGTCTTTTGTCTTCTTCGTGAAGCTGCTGATGCCCAACTGGTGGAACTTGAAATTTGTGTAGGAAGGTTTGATGGATATTTTTGGAACGGTACTTGTGACAATAGATGACTTTCTGCGAGGCTGTTGCGGGCCACTAGACTCTTCAATGGACGAAAGTGCATTACCACTAGATGCACGTTTCATGGTCAAAACATCGGGCAAGCTGGCTAACGACGAAGAAGAACGGCGATCTCCCAGCAATTCCGAATGGCTGATAAGTTTGTTGAGTTCGGTCATGATCTCGAGCTCTTTACCTTGCAAGATGAAAGTGATCAATTCCTGATCTGCTTTATTGGAACCATGAAGCAAACGCAACTTCTTGCCTACTCCTTCTGGGGAAGCTTGGTTGTTGGAGTTAAGAAGTTGCTCTATAAGTTCTGTTTGGTTAGGAGATAAGATACTGAGTGGCACCTTATAGAAATCTAAGGGGTAAGGTTTGAAGCCAAATTTCTGGTAATAGTCACCAACCACTGAATAAAGGGTCCAAAAATACTGCTTGCTGAGATAATAGTTGGCCAATTGGAGATCGACCCTTCCATCAGTGGTGACCATGTTCTTGAAACTATCGTTTTTGGAGTCATCACTCTCCGCGATCTTTTGCTTGATAATGGCATTTTCTGTGTGTTCAATTGTCTTCTCCACAATAAGCTGGGCCAATTTCTGATTCCGGTACTTCTCTTGAACGAAAACTGAGCTGAGAACCAAAAATCTCACATTCTTCACTCCGAACAATAAAGGATCAGGCACTGAGGAAATGGAACTAGACCGGTCTGCATCCTTATAGAAACCCTTGAGCTCCTTAACGACAGCAGAAGCAACAGGCTGGCCGTTTTGATCGGCCAAGTAGAACAATTGCACTGGTACACCTTCCGAAACCAAAAATTGGTACCTCTCATACTCCGCTTCCCCGTACTCTTCGGAAGTTAGGATTCCTGCACTCCATTCTTCCCCGGAAACCGAGTACACCTCCCGAACCTTGGCGGGATCAGTAGCAGTATGGAATGTGAAGGACATGATTTTATGATATTTATTGAAGAATTGAAGTAAGGGAATTGACTAATTTGGGGGTTGGTACGAAGAAGCAATTGCCCATGAAAAAAGGGGTCTTTATATAAGAGTAGCAACTTGTGGGGGTATGACACCCTGCCGGTAGTGCGACCACCGGGCTTGCTCTAGGTTATACAAAGAAGGCAGGAACCAGAGATTTACCACTTCAGACCATGAATCATCGAGCTCCGGTTGTCGTATTTACTTGGTGAGCTTATTGGTTTCACTGGCGGTGCTTCAAAGCCATTCGAGGACTTACACTCGTGTTAGTAGCGTGATTGGTATGGCAATTGAGTTGTGATTTCAAGACGAAGATCTCAATATTAGATGCGTAGTCGGCTTTATGGAGCACATGTTTTGCTTGAATCACCGTGCATACGCAGTGCCAGCTTGAATGTGTTGCCTTACGTCATATTTGTCCCGACACCTAGCACGCTAATCAATAGACGGTGCTAACACCGGTCACATGATATTGGGTGGGGTGGTCCCAGGTTCCTAATCGTGGGAAATCAATACTCACGTGCTTTTGTGCACGTGTCAATAATCACGTGATGCGTGTAATTGCAGTTCTCTGGTCTGGGACCCTACGGCACGCCGTTGCGGCCCGCAGCCAGCAGAGCCTCGACAGACACGTCACGTCGGTCCCGTTGTCCGAACTGGGAGTGTAGTCCATACTGAGCCCACTTCGCAAATCGTAGCCAAGAACCACACCGGAACCGCAGTTGTCTTGGCCCATTTGTTGCCCAAGGCGGACCACCGGAGCGGTGCTGGGTGCTGGGGGGCCTGCCATGACTCACGGCGCCGGTGGAGGGCTCCCGCCCACGATATCAGTCATATGATGTGTTGGGTGGCCTGATGTCGATAGCCACTAACTTAAGTGTAGCACCCACGACTTACCTTTTACGTCCTGTCATGGCTGCATGGAAAAAGAAAACCATGCAAAGCTCAACCGTTCGCATGCACCAAGCAACAGACATTGTGCATAGTTAGTGCAAATTTTTCACGTCTGGAAGCCCCTGCAGGAAAAACACCGTGCGACTATCCCCATTTCGGCTGGTGACACATTCAATGGTTATACACGGCTGAGAAACTGCAACCACTTCTCTGTTAATGGCAATTTACCGCGGCCACCGTCATGGCCCCGTAGGTGACACACATCTGCGCCGGTACCGGGGCGGGATCCTCTGCACCATGGGGCATTCAAGGCAAGTTTGGAATCAAGTCGGAGCCCCAGTTACCTGCCATTTAAATATCTTGCATCCCCTGGTCAAATCCAGTTCACATCGCTGATTTTCCCTTCCAATTGCTCTAGACGTCCTAGTTCCACAGGAAACCCGAGTTCAAGTCCCAGAGTTACTCAATACTCAGAACGCTTAATTTAGCGAGTTGTCGGTGTCTCATAGCATATCATATCTCTGGTGTCACATCCGTCACAATCACCAAAGATATTTATAGAACATACATCCTTTACATCACCTGCTTCTTCAAACAAGTTGGTAGCCTCAAGGTCCATGGATTTTATACCATCAGCACTTAAATAAAGTTCAAATAGTCCAAAAAGCTTCAACCATCGATTAAGCATAATCTCAACTAGCCTGAGATACAGTCGCAATGAACAAGACCAATTCAGAAGAAATCTCCATCAAAGATTCCATACCCAGCACCAGCAGCCAACTGCAGAGCCAAAACCAGCCATATGGAAAATTGCAGAGTTTCGTTGACTCCTTCAAGAGGCAACAGCCCCAGGATCCAAATGGCCTGGAACTGTCCACAGACTTGGAGTTAGGTGGTCCCGATAAACATGCCAACTCCGATGGGAACCTCAAAAAGGGCCTCAAAAAGCGTCAGCTCCAGATGATTGCCCTCGGTGGTTGCGTGGGTTCCGGTCTCTTAGTGGCCTCGGGTCTTGCTCTTTCCAACGGTCCAGGTGCCGTTCTCGTGGCCTGGGCTATTGTGTCCACTTTCTTATACTGTACTATGCAATCACTTGCTGAATTGGTGAGTGTATATCCAGTTTCTGGATCTTTTGCTACACATGCTACTCGTTTCATTGACCCTTCGTGGGGGTTTGCCATGGGATGGAATTATGCCCTCTTTTGGATTATTGTTTTACCCTTGGAGTTGGTTGCTTCTTCGTTAACTATCAATTTCTGGCAATCCTCCATCAACTCTGTTGTGTGGGTGGCAATCTTTTACGTGCTCATCATCGTATTAAACTTATGTGGAAACAAGGGTTTTGGAGAGGCAGAATTTGTGTCCTCCATCATTAAGTTGCTCGGAATCGTGGGTTTCGATATCTTGGCCATAGTCTTGATTTGTGGTGGAGGTGATCAAGGGTACATCGGTGGAAAATACTGGCACAATCCTGGTGCATTCACCACCGGATTCAAGGGTGTGGTATCCGTTTTGATCACCGCTACCTATTCTTTGGCTGGTACCGAATTGATTGGATTGACTGCCTCCGAGTCCGAGGAGAACCCCAGAAAAACCATGCCAAAGGCTATTAAACAAGTTTTCTGGAGAATCATGATTTTCTACATGCTCACACTTACATTAATCGGATTCTTGGTTCCCGCAAACTCCAAAGACTTGTTTGGTGGATCTGGGGCCTCTGCATCTCCATTCGTCATTGCAATCAGAGCTGGTGGTATCAAGGCCTTGCCCTCGATTTTCAACGTGATTGTTTTGGTTGCACTTTTAGCCATTGGTAATTCGGCAGTTTATGGTTTCTCCAGAACGGTGTTGGCATTGGCCGAGCAAGGTTTGGCCCCAAAATTCTTCAACTACGTGGACCGCAAAGGAAGACCATTGAATGGTATCCTTGTATGTGCCATTTTTGGATTGTTAGCATTCGTTTCTGCTTCTCCTAAGCAAGCTGATGTATTCGCATGGTTGGTCGCACTTTCAGGACTTTCCACCTTGTTCACTTGGGGAAGTATCAATGGCTCGTTCATTCAGTTTAGAAGAGCTTTGTCCATTCAAGGAAGAAACATTGATGAATTACCTTACGTCTCTCTCACTGGAGTAATTGGTGCATACTACGGATTAATCATGAACGTGGTGGTTTTGGCCTTGCAATTCTGGATCTCTTTGTTTCCATATCATGAGAGTCCAAAGCCCGTTGTGTTTTTCCAGAATTATTTGGGATTCATAATAGTAGTGGTCTTTTACGTTGGCCATAAGCTTTACTCAAGAAACTGGAAATTGTTGGTGAATCTTGCTGACATCGACCTTGATGAAGGTAGAGGTAAAATTGATATTGATTGCTTGAAGCAAGAAATCGCAGAAGAGAAGAGGGCATTGGCTGCTCAGCCAAAGTGGAAGAGAGTACTCGAGTTCTGGTGCTGATTTTTTTTTTTTAATTTTTAATTTGCATAATGATCGAATCATAAACATCCCATAGAACGGGAATAACGATTTACGAAGTTCATTTCGACAAGGTTACGCTTGATAATAGATAATAAGACATTTTTAGGTAAAAATTTGTAGTGAAAAATATTACGGCATCAATTTGGCCCCTGATATGGGTACCTTGCTTCCTTGGTGGCATTATCATATTCATCACCTCATTTCTTACATCATCATGTTCTGAGTATACAGGCTACAATAGAGATAATTGGAATCGGCCAACTCAATGTACATACATTTAAAGGTGTATCATGATTGGATAGCATGAAAAGTCGATCTTGAATTTCTCCCAAACGATTTCTTACTATTGGGAGAAACACATACTCAAAACCTGCATCCCAACGCATGATTCGCTGTCCCGTTCTAATCCAAGTCCCTCACAATATAAAGTACGCAGACCTTTCGGTGCTTCTGATGATGCTACTGTCAAAACATAATTAACACTAACAGCTTGTAGAACAACAACTGCCTGCGTAGCGTAATGGTTAACGCGTTTGACTTCTAATCAAAAGATTCCGGGTTCGACTCCCGGCGTGGGTTTGTTTCTTTTTTTTATAGATTCGTTGGCTTCCTATTCTCTTCATGGCCTTTCTTTTTCATATAAAAAATACTTCAAACCTTGCTTCATCTCATCTCATCTCTCCCAGAACAAATGCACGCACAATTGAGAGGAAGAAGAAATGCAAGAATGCGCGCGCATTTTTAACTGTGATATTAATATGCGGGAGGTCTCATCGCAACATCTGCCTGCGTAGCGTAATGGTTAACGCGTTTGACTTCTAATCAAAAGATTCCGGGTTCGACTCCCGGCGTGGGTTCTTTTCTTTTTCATACCGATACACCCTAGTTTCCTTTTTGCAAGTGGTGCTCTCCCAGACGTAGAAACTGTTCGCGATACCGACACACAATGCTGCCAGTGATGTGGTGCGATGCGATGGCATAGTAGCAGCTGTTGGTCACGTGATGCGGCTCTCGAAGATCATCGCAAGAGGTCCACCGCCAAAGCAAGGGATTGAAGGTCGTGACCTGACCCCACAATGCATCTTACTCGATCCTTCAAACAAGCCAAGCGCGATACCAGGATCCTATGGGGGTCTGTGTTTATCCGTATGGCCAGTTACGGGCTTACAAACCAAGTTCTCACCCTCTTTCTTGAGTCGCTCTCAATTTCAGCATACAGAATCGGGTTGTTCATGGCACTCACCTTGGTCGGAGATGCCGGCATTTCATACATATTAACGTGGTATGCTGACAGAATTGGCCGCAGGGTGGTGATGATGGTGGGCACTGTGATGATGTGCTGTTCTGGGTTGGTCTTTGCATTCTGTTCCAATTACTACTTGCTCTTGACGGCAGCTGTGCTCGGTGTGATATCTCCTTCTGGGGACGAAACAGGCCCCTTCAAGTCCATTGAGGAAGCAGTGATTGCCCACTTGACACCACATAGTCACATGCCGGAAATATTTGCATTCCATGGACTTTTTGCAACCATGGGTGTAGCACTTGGTTCTTTGATTTGTGGATTCTTGGTGGACTATCTCAACCTTGTGCTTGGGTTCCAATTGCAAACGTGCTACCGAGTAGTTTTTTTTCTTTACTCGGGTTTTGCGTTGATCAAGCTGATCTTAATGCTTTCTCTTTCTGCTGAATGTGAGGTGAATTTGGATGAGGATGATAACGAGGATGATAACTCTTCGGAAACAGTAGGAAACTCAGAAGATTCAGAAAACACAGAAAACACAGAAAACACAGAAAACTCGCCATTGTTGTCAAAAGGTACGTTTGCCCAAAGCACCAAGTACTACTTGCCTCGGTTATTGGTCATCTTCATGTTGGACTCGCTTGGGTATGGGTTCATGCCCAGTGCATGGATCGTTTATTATCTCAAGAAAACATTTGCAATGAGCGCTTCCGGGCTTGGGGTCCTCTACTTCTTTGCTAATTCTGTCGACGCTTTCTCTTCTTTGCCATCAGCATACTTAGCAAAATCTTTCGGACCTGTCAAAGCTATATTAAGCACACAGGCTCCTTCTGCGGTGTTCTTGGGCTCAATTACGTTCATTGGTTCACTTCCTGTTGTGATTGGTCTTTTGATTTTATACTACACAACCAGTACTATGGACGTGGTGCCTAGACAAGTTCTATTGGCTTCAATCATGCCCAAAAAAGACTTGACCAAGGTGCTCGGCTTGGTCAATATTGGTAAGACAGTCGCCAGGTGTATTGGACCAACATTCACTGGAAAATTGGCAGACCACTCGAGATTGAGGTTCGGGTTCTTGATCAATGGATCATGTGTGCTTCTCGCGGATTTGGTGTTAGCACTCAACTTCCTTCACTTGGATGGGACCATCAAGCAGAAACAATTGGACGACGCTCATTAGGCCAAGTCGCCGATTGAGAATCCGTTCATCTTGAATTGGTCTATTGATCCACTTGGCAGATCCCGGTTTCCACCACACTGAAGGTGCTCACTACACGTGGAGAGGACATCATATATTAAAGATACAGGCATGCGCCCGGTTTTGGTGGCATGAAATGAAGTGTCTCGTGATAACGTAACGTAAGACTTTATCCGGAGCAAAGCACTCAGAAGAGCATGTCCAAGGTACAGCAAACACACAATGCTGCCAAACAAGCCATCAAACAATCATCGTTTCCGGATCTTTGGTTCTGTTGCACATACATGGGCTGCTGCTGCTGGTAGTACCCACCCTGCTGTGGCGGGTACCCTTGTTGCTGGTATCCCTGCTGGGGATACCCCTGTTGGGGCCCGTAGCCGTAGCCACCTTGCTGGCCGCCGTAATTGTTGTGTTGTGGGGGCGGTTGTCCGTAACCCTGTTGATGGCCGGAGTAGCCTCTGGATTGTTGTTGAGAGTCGTACGCAGGCTGGGCCTTGGGTACGTATCCCAGCTTGTCGTGCTGTTCTTGGGATTGCGACCAGCTGGGTGGTGCCCCGGTCGGAGGATTATAGTTGTCTTTGGGGTTGGACATGGAATGGGGCAAGTGAGTAGCGAATTGGTACGTTTATAAACCTCCCGATCTACTCATGAGTCGGGGTCGTGCGCGGCCCCCGCTGATGACTATAATTATATTGAGGCTGGGTTGAGGTGCTACTGCGTGGGGCAACAAAGCATGAGCAGGAACCGACCGGGTGGAACGGCTTGATGCGCTTGTAACAAAGTAACGAAAATCCACAGTGCGTAACTGAATTTTGGGGTGAAATGAATGTGATGGCGTTGATGAGCTCTGAGATTTTCCCACGGCAAGTGCAAGAAAACGCAGCACGACACTCGGAGGTTCCGGTATTCATATACATCATGCCCGAGAAATACAGGACCAATTTACTACTGGGGACTACAATGTTTGAGTTTGGGACTGGATTTCTACTATTTCACCATCAGATAAGACAATAACGGACAGTGTGTACACTTTGGACGGACCGTTGACTAAAATAGTTTCAGGGTCTACTACAAACCCATATGTAGCCTCGTTGGTTCTCCATCTCGTCTCTACCTTGAAAATCTATCTTGAGTTCTCTGTATATATATAATTCCATACATTTCCATCTCCATCTTGTTCCCATATCCGTCTGACTCTATTAGTCCAGCAATCGAACCATCTGACGCTCAAGACTCGGAACGTATCGGCCAGTTCGGACCCTAAATCGCAGAAGTGGCTTACGCTTCTGTGCCAAAATGCGAGTCATTGAGGAGGGACACTGAGACATGTTCGGAAATCCCGAACAAGGAGTAACCACCAACAACTTAAATACCCAGATATCCAGGAGAAGTGCACCCGAGGCCAAATGCAGTACTTTCTTCGGTGTTTGCTCTCTGAGCAAGTGACATGCCAACGGCTCTAGTGGCCCTCGGAGTGGGATGGTGCAATTAGCAGAATCATGTAGTGAGAGTTTCGCTCCACAATAGTAATCTAGACAGTGCTTGTCAAAATTCCCTGCTACTGTGTCATTTGAACGGATGCGGATAATGCAACTCGTGCTTAGCCACCCCAGCCTTCCCAATAGTAGCTCAGATGAAACATTTGGCACTCTCGAGGTGCTGGAACACGGACGGTATTGGAGAGATTTCTTCACTGGGTCGGGTCCATTCGTATCCGCCCCATTGATCAGGTCCAAGTTTAAATAGACACAGATGGAACGAAAAGCGCACCATTCGAAGCGCACTCTTGGCAATAGTCTGGGTGCAAAATTTCTATGCTGATTCCGGCGGTCGAACAAACCTTTGGTCTAGGAGAACGACACCTCGGATCTACGAGTTCATGGTTTCTAAAAGATTCGTAAATTATTATTGGACATTATAGATCACTATAACCAGTCCTGTGGGGGTCATTATAAGGGGTAACAATTAGTAAAAATTAGTAACTGTAGACAAAATTGGGGCTTCTGTCTCCAGCCATGATTCTGTCTCTCTCGTCCATCGCAGCAAATTCCTGCTTGTACTTCTCGGTTTGTTTGACCTTATTGAGTCTGTAAACACAGAAAAAGTATCCACAACTGCAAAGAATGCTGAAACATGCTGCAGCGATACTGGTGCTCAACCCTGGTCTGTACACAGGAGAGTCCTTAGCAAGGAACAAGAAGGTAGCAATGATACCTCCAATATTTCCGAACCCGATTTGCCATGCAGTTCCCACAGACTTTCTCACATGGCTTCCCATGTTCAAAGCTGCCCAGCAAACAACGAGTGGCATGGCACAGTATAAACCGGAAGCAGTGAGGAAACATCCCGCATACCGAACATTAGGTCTGGTGGTCGCACCCAAAATCATGGCCATACCCACGATAGCAAGTGTAGCTGAGAAAATGACAAAAGGTAATCTCTTTCCTACTCTATCTGAAACGAACGACACGATGTTGATCAAGCCGAAGGCTGCCAACCATGGGTAGACGGAGTGTTGGTTTGCTGAGACCGCAGTGTAACCCATTTCTTTGATAATGGTGGCTGCGAAATATGCGTATCCGTAAGCTGGGATGATCAAGCCGAAGTATGCTAAGGCAGGAAGCCACACGAGAATGTCCTTGAACACGTTGGCGGTGTCCTTGAAGGTGGTTTTGATTTCGAATGCAGAGCTGGATCCACTGTAGATCTCCAACTTTCTCTTCAAGAACTCACGTTCATTGGCCTTCAAGAAACGGGCTTGCTCGGGAAAGTCGGCAATGGTGAGGAAGAGAATTACGGCACAGCCGCAGGTGGCGATACCCTCGATGACAAAGATCCATTGCCACGAGCTCAAGCCGTGCACACCATCGATATCGTGGATCTTGTAAGCGATGGCACCAGATGCACCACCTGCAAGAGTGGTCACTGAAAAGAACGCAGAAAACCGTCTCTGGGACTCTTTCTTGGTGTAGTAAGTACCCAACAAGTAGAAGATGGCAGGGAAAGTACCACTTTCAGTGAAACCGATCAAAAGTCTGCATGCTGCCAAACCACCGAAGTTCTTCACGAATCCCATACCTATGGAGACGGCACCGAACGCTAATATACACCCAGAAAGCCAGATATGGGGCTTGACACGCTTGATGAGGTAGTTGGAGATGATTTCAAAGAACACATATGGCACGAAAAACACCGTCAATGCTGTGTTGTACTGGTTACCGGTCAAATGAAGATCCTTTGACATGCCGTAAAGGTTTGCATTGGAGATATTGACTCTGTCCAAAAACGAAAGGAAATAGAGCAAACAGAACGGAGGAACGAGGCAGGCGTCGATTTTCCACATCAAACGCTTGCTATCTATTTGGAGTTCTTTGGCCAAGAGTTCGACCTGTTCATCTTGATTCAACGAAGTGGCATCATCGGATGATACCGACGCTTCTTCTTTGGACACGAAGTCTTTCGACGCTTGATCCCTGAACATGTTATTGGAGTATAGGAAGTTGGAGTACTGGAGGAGTTTCCACTGGGACCGATCTAGCGCTGTTTATGGGGAATCATAGAGGAATTTCAGTGGTTTATATTGTGAAGCTGGGGTTCATGGAAATCGGAGGCATACTTTTGTCCGAGGCCGTAACAGGCAGGGGCCCTCGCGCGGAATCCCAATCGGGATATTGTGTGGGGTGGATTTATTCGCATGGACCACACGCAGAACCCAGACATCCTGAGCTATTTAAACGAACTAAGCATCCCCGGGCCCCGGAAGTCCGGGAAACCTGAAGTTTGGGCTCAGGTATCGACCCACGACGAGCCCATGCCAGTATAACAACTAACTTAACAGGTTTCTCGCTCAAAAAATGCCTGATTCCTCACCCCGCAACAGATACTAACCCATGCAACTAGTTGACACCTTTCGCGCGACAGCTCCGTTAACGGCATGGCATTTGTTCGCCTTCGCTGTCGCAATGAGTCAGACAGGAATCACCTACCACATACCGTCCACCAGCCGGTCACATGCCAACCACTCGCGGAAATGGCTTATTGAGAGCCTATTCACGGAGTTTGACACCTGCGGAGATCCTCTGAAATCCTCAAATCAAGCTTCCCGGCTTTAGATATCGCAGATCCTGCCGTCGGGATCTGAAGTATCACACTACATGATTCGTTCCACCGCGCAGAACCCCTCGCGGTGCATGGCGATGCAAAGTACACCCAGTCATGCGGAAATGGGTAGCAAAAATATTTTTGCTACTTGCCCCGGTTCCGGCGTGAGTAACAAGTTCCTAGTTCATTGGGGGCAGATCTGCTCCTGGTGTTACATTGGAGTCGTTAGGGGGTAGCATCGGTAATAGGGTGGTGTGGGGATGCCTGAAACGGAGAAGCCCGAGAATCGGTGGAGGGACACAACAATTTCAGTGCAAGCAATAAAGTTTGCGGCTATTGGTGCCAATTGTCGTTTCTCAGTGAGCTCCTTGGCCGGTAAGAAATCAGAGAGAGACTGGAACGCAGGTTTGGACGCAGGTTTGAAGAAGAGGCGCATATTTCCTCTGCACGTTAGACGTATAAATACCCGTGCACTAAATATCGCCATGGGTGCAAATCCACCCATCAGCCACTTGTTGCGAGCCAAAGAGAGACCCTGGTGGGTTCCTTGAGAGTTTGGATACAATATAAATGGTAGCGGAAGCATCCAAGGTGAAGAAATTGGCTTTTTGATTGCTAGTCCGTGGAACTTCAGTTCCTCTTCGGCACTCGAAGATGAAGAGAAATAGTGGATCTGTAGGTATAGGGAAGCAGAACCTGAGGTGCGGTTGGATGAGTAACTTCATAAGTTTGGAATTAGGTGATAAATGCCCTGAATTCGAAGAATTGTGCAGTGGAAACTCGTACATGTTTGATGGAGGGCTCTAGTTGAGAGTAAACAAGATACGTCAAATTTCATCCCGCATACCAGTGAGCTTTTAAACTACTAAAAGCCTCACAGGCACTGTTAGCTTCAGAACTCGGAATTTGGATGTTAAGCCCCTACTATTGACATTAAACTTTACACTCTTTTGCAACTGTAAGCTTCTGAGGGATTTCCTTGCTACTCACTAAGTGCCATCTTTATTCTGTGGTTGTTTGGTCGTCCTCCATCACAGTCGCACATCAGTACGTATATTTATCTACGTATCGCTTGACGAAATCCTAGCTTGACGTAATGTTATGACCTACTTGAATTTCTCGATTTGTGTCCTTGGGCTCTTGTATGTCTGGGGGTGCCAATCTGTGGATTTTTCGAATCTTTTTTGTGAATCTGGATTTCATGCTCTGGACATCAATCCGTTGAGCTCACAATTCCTAACGGATAAATTATGAATGTGGAACAAGTTCCCTCGAGATCTCTAGGATACGAAAAATTGATTGCTAGGTACCCATAAACTCGAATTCGTTACATTTAAACATTTATATTCTCGAAGTTTGCTGAGGAAGAGGAGATTTTAGAGGGTTCATAAGGGGCCCATTACTGCTGCGATCGTTCAGGATTATTTAAAAATACACCCTAATCACTGAAATACCACGCTAGCTCCCAAATCCCGCAAAAAAAGTATTCGTTTATTTCTGGTGGCTCTCTTGGTTTCAACAAGTGTATGAGAGCAGTTACTGACATCGGATGGCTAGTTCACATCTATACGTACTTCATACTTAGCTATAGTGTGTGGTTATCGCACGCCCTCCCTTCAATGTAGCCGAGTTTGGTACCTGACGGTGTTGTGTACAAGCTGCGAAAAGTGCGTTCGTGTGCTGATATTTACGCTATTCCGGTATGGACTTTACATTTCCTATTCGGGCGCATCAGGGAAATCTGTCGATAAAAACTTTTATCTTGTATGCAGGTCATCTCTCGAGGCAAGAAGGGTCGGACAAAACTTACAATAGCCAAAAAGCATCTAATGATCCTTGGAATAGGCCAATATTAACATATCCACTCATGGAACAAGAGATGTATACACCACTGTGATTATGAACGATTTGAAACGTTTTTGGGCCCAATACAAACGTGTTTCTCATGTAAACAACTTCGCAACTACAAGAATGGGTCCAAATCAAAAACACATCAGGCACCTCCATAGATGTACTCCAAACAACCTCTTATGTAGCTACATCGATCTCTGCATTCTTACGTTCGCTTTTCATGCCATCAGCCATCCAATACGAATCTTTCGATGTTTGCAGCCTGAGTCACGTGTATTATTCTAGGGCTCGCGCCCCAAGATTCATCCAAATTAGGCAGGTGTGCCTCACTATTCACTACTAAAGTGAAAAATCCGCACTTCTCAGCACGGTTTTGCGCCGGGTAAGCACTGAAAAAATTTGACCTGGTGGGATCACCATCACCGAGTTTAGTTAGCGCGAGGATTTTTACCACTTCTTTTCATATACTAGTCGTTATCAAGCAAACATGTCTGACGTTGAAGAACAATACGTTGAGGAACAACCAGTTGTCCAAGAAGAATTGCAATTAGTTGAGTTGGCCACCGCCATTCCAGCTGACATCCAAGCTGCTCAACAAGAAGTCAAGTTGTTCAACAAGTGGTCTTTCGAAGATGTCGAAATCAAGGACGTCTCCTTGGTTGACTACGTTCAAATCAGACAACCAGTCTTCGTCTCCCACACTGCTGGTAGATACGCCTCCAAGAGATTCAGAAAGGCTCAATGTCCAGTTATTGAGAGATTGACCAACTCTTTGATGATGAACGGTAGAAACAACGGTAAGAAGTTGAAGGCCGTCAGAATCGTTAAGCATGCTTTGGAAATCGTCAACGTCTTGACCGACCAAAACCCAATCCAAGTCGTTGTTGACGCTATTGTCAACTCTGGTGCCAGAGAAGACTCCACCAGAATCGGTTCTTCCGGTACCGTCAGAAGACAAGCTGTCGATGTCTCTCCATTGAGAAGAGTTAACCAAGCCGTCTCTTTGTTGACCATTGGTGCCAGAGAAGCTGCTTTCAGAAACGTCAAGACCATCGCTGAATGTTTGGCTGAAGAATTGATCAACGCTGCCAAGGGTTCTTCTACTTCTTACGCCATTAAGAAGAAGGATGAATTAGAGAGAGTTGCCAAATCTAACCGTTAAGATCATTATTCATGGGTTCATTTGTGTATTTTATTCATCTCACACTTTAATGTAAAAAGAAATAGCCATGTTGTAGTTCTTGTATATCAGTTGAAGGACTGGAAGTTGAGGTCCTAGAAGACAGATGTTTCAAGCTTAAGGAAGGTATTGAAGTTGGTTTGATTTTCGAGTATTCGTGAAATTGAATGATGAATATCACTACATGAGCTCAAATCCTAATGGTAGAATTATTTTGTTCAATTTCAATGTTTTCAACCCGATTCGAGGAATTTTCAACTCAATAATTATGTACATTCATCGTCTAGAAACTGCAGCAATTAACTATGTCGATTATGTTTATTGTTCTATCTGAAATTAAATAATTAAATACCTGTCATGGATAACTTACATGTGAAGCCCATGTGCGTGAAGAATCCATCATACTTTATTTGGATAAAAGATTCTTTTCAAGATACTGTAAGGATTGTTCTTGAGCAAACCTTCATATCTTACAACCCTCTCTTTCAAGATGTTAACATCTTCCACCATGAGCGCATTATCCAGAATATCATTTTCAAGGAAATCATATTGTCTGAGTGCCTCATTTGCAATAGTTAGTCTCCTATTGAAGAGTCTTCTAATAAGCCATTCTCTCACCACTAGAGCAAGGAGGAAACAGAAGAAGAATACACAACTTGCAAAAACTTGAGTGTGTAAATATGGAGTCTTGCTGTGCTTGTTGACAAGTGACAAAGCAATAATTTCACTTACCAAACTGAATAATCCACAAGAAACGTTCATACCTGACCATGCGGCTGGAGTTCTGTGAGGGTGGTCTTCCATGATATCAAGTAATAATGGTTGGATTAATGAACTTCCAACTCCCACCATTAAACCAGAGACCGCACTAAATGCGATCAATGCACCATATGAGGTAGCATTGATCCAGAATGCACTCATTAGAATACCAATCAATAGGCAAACTGTAACTATCAAGTTGATTCTACCAAATGAGTCGGCGATGTATCCCATCAAGGGTCTTCCTATGACCTGAGCCCCGTTCAAAACGGCAGTTAAGGCCGAGCCCTGATTACTGCTCAACCCTACAGAAGTACCATAGGACGCAATCGAGAACAAGATGAGAATGTATCCCATCAATATGACGGAGTACCAGAGTGTTAAAACTAGTAAAACGTAATTCTTGAACACTGAAAAGTCCAAAATCACGCTTGCTGTTTCCTTAAGATATGCACGGTTCAATTTCGCAGAGAGCGGAACAGGTTTATGGTTTCTTGGTTTCATAAAAACCAAAGTAATCATTGATGTAAAGAAACAAATTATACCAGTCATACGTAAACCCCATTTCTGGTTACCAGTTTCTTGCACCACCTTTTGGACACTCAAAGCTATCACCACACCTCCCAAACCGGTTCCTCCAATCATGATTCCTATAGCAAAAGCTTTTTTCTTATCAAACCATGTGGGTATGACAAATGTGGCAGGCATGAAAATTAGCACAAATGAAAGCCCCACAAGGAGCCCTTGGGTTAAGTAGAGTTGCCATAACTGAGTAGCAAATGACGCTAAGATATAACCTAGAGTTTGAAGCACGATTCCGAGTCCTACCACCAATTTGAACCCGAAGATGTTGTAGAGAATTGCACAAAGTGGGCAAAGTGTTTGGGCCAAACAGATGACTATACCTCCAATCAAAGCAAAATCGGTAGGAGTACCATGGAAAACATCGTTGGAAAGGTAGTAGTTCAAAAAAACACCATAAGAGGAGTTGGAGCCCCATGTGGAAAACACCGCCAACATTCCACAGAACGCCATGAACCATGCCATTCCCTCATCCTTGCGGTACTTCTCCTCCTCTTCCTCTCCATTATCGAAATTGCCGACATCTTTCTCCAGGTTGTGGTCTATTATCGTATTCTTCCTGGAAATATGTTCCAATGTATCAAGCAAGATCTCGTCAGCTCCGGGTTGGAGAGTTCTTTCCTGCAACCCCAGGGTGGTACCAAAGTCCTCATCTCCACGAAGACCGGTGAATATTCTGGAGAGATTCGATAGATTGGTCGATTTGCGAGACATCGGCGTGCTGCCGTCCAAGGTCAAATGCTTTTGCAATGGGGTTGCCTCATACTGAGAAGACCTGAGGGAGAGGTTCTCTAGGGAATCGGACTTGGAGTGGGAATGGGTGGTTGAAGTTGACTCAGGATCCATTCGGTGGGAGAGATGCTAGCTGTGATCGATGGTATTGGTTACTGCAAAGCTATTGGGTCTGACACTCACGTTCTAAGAAGGAACCCTTTTTCCTGAAAGTAATACAAGATCCAAAATATCTCATATTGGTCTGGAAATCTTACACCCAGTGATGTGGATATTCAATAGTGCATGCACCTACATGCACCTCTATGCACATGCATCCACCTAACTGAGCCAGGGCTGAATAATAGGCGACGCGACTTGCTTAGTCACCCAAAACTGGTGTAATCTTGGGGAAATTTTGCCTACTGAAACGGCATGTGTTGAAGTCAACGATGCGGCACTATGAGCTCCACCCTTGCAATGAAGTTTGGAAGCGCATGGGTCCAAACAACCTCCCCGATTTACTGCTGAGTGTCACATTCATCACTTCCTGTTGCTTCCCGCGGATTCTCAGATGACAGCCCGTGAATCTAAATAATATGAGAATCTGCGACACCGATTACTCATCAATTATAACTATAGTAGATGGTTAGTAATGACTCATGGTTCCCCCCGCACCACTGCTAGCTCATGCTAGTCTAAGTAAGAGTTTAGTCTGTCATCTAGTCATGTGATTCCCCTTGTAGCAGGCCAATGGAACGGAAGTGGCCAGGAACAGCCTTATGACACATGGTTAGGGTCCCTATGCTCGATGTGAATTGACAGGTGCGTGGAAACCTTAAAGCCTGATATTTTTAGAGGCTTCTGTAGCGTCGGCAGCATCGGTAGCATCGGTAGCCTCTTCTGCTTCCGTAGCTTCTTCTGCTGCTTCTACTGCTTTCGCTGCTTCTACTGCTGCTTCCTACACTTTTGCGGCTTCTTCTGCTTTTTCCACTGCCTCTTCGGCTTTTTCTTCTCGGATCAAGTACCATGTTCGGAGTGTTCCATCGATCCGTTGTCACTTAGCCTCGTCTCTCGATTATCCACGGGTTTGGTTACGAGGATCAAGTGGGACTCACTATTTTGGGATAGAGGGGTTGGTTCGGAAGCTCTTGATCGCAGACGATACCAATAATACATTTTGCCAAAGGGATTTGAAATTACACACTTCTCACTTGAACCCATAGTTTTGATCGCGCAAATATTGATAACAATCCTTTTTTCTGTGCTTGAATTTGGAACCCTGTAAGTAGTTAAGTTTCTTTGGGATTGACTACTCACTTACATTCGTGGTTGAAATTTGATATGACTTTGTCAACTGGTGACTTTCAACTATATTTTGCAGGCAAGAAGAAAATCCTCATGCCTATTCAGAGGTGAATCACATGTCATAAGATATGGCAATTAAAATGGTATGGGTATAATAAAACATATGAAGAAAACATAAATTCGGACAACGAATAAAGTTTCCACTAGTTAAGTAAACCATCATTGAAGTCTTGAGACCCATCGACCATCTGAGTTTTGATTGGAACAATCTAATTGCGAGGTGCAGTTTTCGCAGCCATCAAATGTGCCAACTACAAAATTCAGTGGTATGATACTGAACCCAAATTTATTGGACAGATCCGTCGTTAGGCATAAAAGGAAGCACTCAATTGAATGCATTTGAACACTGGTGTAGTTGTTCAGACTTTCGGGACTTTCTGGTGTTGAACTTTACCTACAGATTCGAGTTTTGCACATATAGTGAAATAAATACACCTCGATGATTTCCCAAGTTCAGGAATAATCACACATATACTCACCTTTGATTGAAACTATTGTTTGCTCTGTAAACCATCTACCCGAGATACTTTTCTTTGATCTTATGTCTATCGTGCTCCCCTGAGGTTTCTTGAAAAAATTTTAAATTGCTGGAAATTTGAAAAATTTAGAAATTCACAATTAACCTCTTCCTACGTTCATGATTACGTCACCACTTACCTTACCGAAATTCTCATCCAAATTCATTCGAACTCATCAAAAGATCCATCAAAAAGCAAACATTATACATTCAATGTTGCAAATCCATCCAAATACGCTAGTTACATTCTCAAACATATTTCACGGTATGCCGTCCTAATCTGTCTCGCTCTCGACTTACTCTCCCCAGATATCAACACTTTTGGGGTGCGCCGGTGCGCGCACGCCCTCCTACTATTATCAAGGATCATGGCGATCTCGGACGTAGGACCCAAGCCGCCACTCGCTATTTCTCAGCATCAATGTCCGGAGCGTCAGACTTTTTAACTAAGGGAATTGACTTGGTTCAGAAGGCCATTGACGCCGATACTGCCACTCGATACGAAGAAGCTTACAAGCTTTACTACAATGGGTTGGATTACTTAATGTTGGCAATCAAGTATGAGAAGAATCAGAAATCTAAAGAGCTTATCAAATCGAAATTCACTGAATATTTGACTCGTGCTGAACAACTCAAGGATCACTTAGAGAAGCAGGCGCTGTCGCAAGCCGGAGGTGACACCTCTGCTAGTAATGGATCCACCAAAGCCAAGAAGGCTGGGGATGGAGAAGATGATGATGCAGACACCAAGAAATTACGGGGAGCTTTGGCCGGTGCCATCTTATCGGAGAAACCCAATATCCAATGGAATGACATTGCTGGATTGGAAGGAGCCAAGGAAGCCTTGAAGGAAGCTGTGATCTTGCCAGTCAAATTCCCTCAATTGTTCACAGGAAACAGAAAACCCACATCAGGAATTTTGCTTTACGGTCCTCCCGGTACTGGTAAGTCCTACTTAGCCAAGGCTGTTGCCACGGAAGCCAATTCTACTTTCTTTTCGGTTTCGTCATCGGATTTGGTATCTAAATGGATGGGTGAGTCAGAAAGATTAGTAAAGCAGTTATTCACTATGGCCCGTGAAAATAAGCCATCGATCATTTTCATTGATGAAGTGGACGCTTTGTGTGGACCTAGAGGAGAGGGTGAAAGTGAAGCATCAAGAAGAATCAAGACCGAGTTATTGGTTCAAATGAATGGTGTGGGTAACGACTCATCAGGTGTGTTAGTATTGGGCGCAACAAACATCCCATGGCAGTTGGACGCTGCAATCAGAAGAAGATTTGAAAAGAGAATTTACATTGCATTGCCTGAACTCGAAGCAAGAACAAGAATGTTCGAAATAAATATTGGAGACACCGCCTGTGAATGTTCAAGCCAAGATCTCAAGGTCCTCGCAGAAATGACCGAGGGATATTCTGGTCATGATATTGCCGTTGTTGTCAGAGATGCTTTGATGCAACCAATTAGAAAGATTCAACAAGCTACTCATTTCAAGCCAGTTCTCGGAGAAGATGGCTCAGAAAAATTAACCCCATGTTCACCTGGAGATGACGGTGCCAAAGAGATCAGTTGGATGGACATTGGCACCGATGAGTTGAAGGAACCCGATTTGACCATCAAGGATTTCATTAAGGCCATCAAGAGCAACAGACCAACGGTTAACGACAGCGATATTGAGAATCATGTTAAATTTACTAACGATTTCGGACAAGAAGGAAACTAGGCAGGCCTACCAGCAGAATGGAATTCCTTCGCAAAATCTCATCCACACATTGATGTTATAGAATACAAAAGTTATAAATACATTAGAACGAAATCGAGGTTCGAGTTAAGTAGTGTACATTTTTTATCAGTTGAATGCACCAGGCGATCTGGATCTGTTTCTTTGTGGAGAACGATCTCTCAATTTATGTGCAAAGAGATCCTCTTCCTCAGGTGCAGATTGTCCCTTCAACTTGTAAGCGAAGAGATCTTCTTCTTCTTCTTCCTCTTGTTTGTTATGACGTTCTCTCCTTCCATTACCATTTGGTCTTCTTCCTGATCTTTCTCGTCTTTCGTATCTTGGTCTTCTTTCTGGTTCACCATGTAACAAATAGTAACGAGAGAATTCTCTGGCGTTCTTGACTTTCTTGTCCGATTCGAACGCTTGCCTTATTTGCAACTCAATTGACGACTCATCCTCGTCCATTGCCAGAGAGACCGTATGTTCTTCTTGTTCAAGTCCGAGTCTGGTCAACAAGTTCTGGTGTTTACGAAAAGCAAGAATAGGGGTGTATGATTTTCCCTTTCTGATATAAACGCTGTGTTCCAAGCCATCTTGCTCAATTGGATCCTCTAAGACCTGATTAAGGGCCTTTCGACAAGAATCGGGTGAGTTGAATACCACGTTGACCGAAGTATCGTTAATCCATTGAATTCTGAAGGTGATTTGAGTATCAATAGGGAATGGCTCATAAACAATCTTGGAGTTGCCTTCCTCATCTACTTCTTGCTTGATTTCGAAGTTCACGTAGTAGTCGATGAATCCCTTGATGTCTTCGGTGGAGAGATTATCCACACCTTGGATGTGAATGGCTTCAGGTCTAACGATTTCTGTGAGCCCATTAATGTCCAACTCCATTTTCTGGGCCTCGATCTGGGCCTCCCTTTCCTTTTCATCCTCAAGAGTCTTGGTCATAAGACCTCCATAGGGTGCTGGTTCTGCCATGGTAGTGGATTTGATGTTCGGTGTTGGGGTTGGTAGTGGTGGTGTTGATGTAGTGAAATTTCGCCCTTGTGCAGGTTGTGTTCATTATATTGTACCAGAGACACAGAGCCTGAAAAGTGTACGATATAAAAATGGGAGCCTATAATACGAAGGTATTTAAATGGGATTGAAGTATCTCCACAATTATTGAAAGCAAGCTCCCTAATATGAGGTAATATGCCAACTTCTAGTGTACATATTTAGCTATACAAAGTCTATGGAAACCCATTCAAAACACATGCTGTGATGATTTGAAGGTTTGAAGCAGTTGGCATAGAGCTGCTAGCATAGTGTCCTGAAAATCTTCTGTGACTACTCCCTGACTAATCTGGGAATCTGAGGTGGTGTTTTTTTGGACGTCTTTTTTGCTCTCTCAAACACATCTATAATTCCATTAGACTGGATCGCCTTCACGAATTTTCGGTTTTGAGCTCTCTGATGAATAGCACGTTATTGCATCGGATGAAGATCTCGCCTATGGGTTCCTCTTTGTCACCCTCGACCTCCTTGGTGTCCTCAAGCTGGAGGTTCATGTAGTTGTCCACAGAAACAAGAGTGCCCTTGTATTCGGTGCGGTTCCACTTCAAGCGAACCACCACCGGCTTGTTGATGAGGCTCTTGAGGAACGGCTTGGGGTTAATGGGTTGGAACTGAATGTTAGTAGGCTTTCTGGTGGGCCACGACGTACTTTCCATGGGACTTACCGACATCAATAGTGTTCGCTACTCCATGGCCTAGGATGAGCTAAGTAGTTGCGGAACTCGGTCACGTGCCACAAAAGGTTGTTTGGATCAAGACACCGCTGCCTCGCTTTACAGACACCTACACCACCAGATCCATCTTTTCAGTTTGTCCAACGTTGGGAACTGTTGCATTGAAATGAGCAAAATCGGGCAGGTTTTCGTGGTGGGAGCGTTGTTTCGCTTCCTACTCCCGACCTTGGTACCTTCCATCACTCCAAGTTTGGCGAATAGCGTGTTACTTTCCACGCCCATGAACTCGTTTCCGTCGCTAAAAGAGGCATTCTACTACCTAGAGCATGGCATAGGGCTTTATGACGGTGGTGTGGTTCACCACCCACCGTTGTTGGTGTTCTTGTTTCAGAATATCCACGGATTGGGCCCTGTTTCTGAAGTTGTATTCAACGCGTTGTGGACGGTTACCGACTTGGTAATTGCCGCTAGAATCATCAGCATCAACAAATGGTATAACAAGCATGTCAGTGCTCGCTTGGGACGTCCATTGTTGGGGTCCAGCGACGAATTGATTGCTATCTTCTACTTGTTCAACCCAATCATGGTGTTGAGTAACATAGCACATTCGTCATTAATATTTGCATTGCTTTTCTTGACAGAAAGTATCTACCAGCTCGTGGTCAAGGGCCGTGCGTTGAACTCGGCGGTGACTTTGGCCGTGGCAACTTATTTATCTGCTAACATAGCAGTAATGGTGATCCCAATGACTGCCCTTGCCCTTGCTATCGCTAGTAGCGCCGAAAAGAAGACCGCAGCAGTTAAATACGTTGTATTCTTTGCAACGACTTTTGCAGGTGCATTGTTGGTGTCCTTTTATACCATCAACTCGTGGCTGTTTCTCCGTCAAGTCTATGGAACAGTCTTTATGTTCGACAGAATCACACCCAACATGGGAATGTGGTGGTACATTTTCACGGAAATGTTCGAGTTTTTCACCCCATTCTACGTCGGATTGTTCAACTTGTACTCATGGATATTTGTCATCCCCATCGCATTAAGATTATACGAGGGTTTAACCACGGATGAGAAGAACAAGTCACACGGCGATTCATTTTTGGCGGTGTACTTGGTATATACTTGGGTCTCTTTCACCAAATCATATCCTACTATTGCAGATTTGGCATTTGCATTATCGTTATTACCACTTTTCAAGGCCTCGGTGCTCCCACATTGCAAGTATACCTTCATCACTGCATTAGGAGCAGTGGTTTCGTTACTCCTCGGTCCAATTTTCTATTACTGTTGGATTGTCTTGGGCTCAGGAAATTCCAACTTCTTCTACAGTATTAGTTTGATCTGGGGAGCAGTGCACGCGTCCATCTTGATGGACTTGATCTGGGGAAAGTTAACTCTGGACTACATTGAAGAGAACTCAATCTCCAAGGAGAAACAATCGTCTTTACGTTTAACCCAACTATAGATTTATGCACACTTTCATGTTTAGCTTCTCGTAGTCGATTCATCACGTGTAGGCATGTTTACCTTCCGATATCACATCACGTGACCCATTTGCACGTGATATCAGGTCCACCAATCACACTCGCACAATTTGCACTACGAAAAATTTCACTATACTAAAGATACTAGATACACTTCAGTCATCTATAGAGTCAGTTGATCAGTACACCCCATTGCCAACCCTATAACCAGGCACAAGTACAGTCAGTTCACGTGTCTATCACCAACTATTCTAATCCTCCATAGATCACTACAATGTTGCGTTCTACTCGTTGTTTCAGCAGTGCTGCCTCTGGTGTCAAGTTGAGCACCCGTGAAGTCCCAGGAAACTTGAGCACCTTGTCCGTCGTTGTGAAGGGTGCTGGTTCCAAGAACGGCAGATCCGGTTTGGCCCATTTGTTATCCAAGTACAACTTCTTGAACACTAGTTCCAAGTCTGCCTTGAGATTCACCCGTGAAAGTGAATTGTTAGGAGGTGCTTTCTCCTCCACCGTTGGCAGAGACTCCACAGTTTTGAAGACTTCTTTCTTAAAGGAGGACTTGCCATACTACGTTGAAGCTTTGGGCAATGTCTTGAAGGACTCTTCTTACCGTCCTCACGAACTCAACGAAGTTGTGTTACCCGCTGCCCTTTCCGAAAACGCTGCAGCTCACAAGTCCAACGCCTTCACTGGTTTAGAGACCTTGCACCAAGTCTCCTTTAAGAGAGGTTTGGGTCAACCATTGTACTACGATGGTACCACCAAGTTCACCTCCGAGGAAATCGCCGAATTCGCTGGTAAGACTTACACTTCTTCCAACGTCAGCATCTTCGCTACCGGTGTCAACGGTGATGACTTGGCCAAGTTCGTTGGAGAATCCGCCTTCTCTGCATTGCCAGCTGGTGCTGCTTCTGACGTGGCTGTTGAATCTGCTACCGGTAAGGAAGCCAGAATCAGAGCTTCCGGACAATCTGCTGCTTTGATTGGTGTCCCAGTCAAGCCAGCCGACTTCGGTAAGTACGAACTCTTGTCTGCTGCCATCGGTAACGCCGTTTTGCCAACCACCTCTGCTCCATTGGCCAAGATCCCAGGTGCTTCCTCCTTCTTATACAAATACCAAGACGCTGGTTTGTTCGTGGTTTCCGTGTCCGGATCTGCTGCCTCTGTTGCCCAAGGTATCAAGGAAGCCAAGAATGTGCTCTCCAACGTCTCTTCCTCTTCTTTGACCGAGGCCACCAAGGCTGCTGAATTGGCTGTTGCATTACAATCTACTTTCGAGGCTCCATTGGATGTCAAGGCCAGTGCCACCAAGGCTTCAGTTTCCGAGTTCAACTATGTGGCTATTGGTGACATTGACTACTTGCCATACGCCAACGAGTTATAAGTCCTGTGCATAATCCGAGGTGATGGTCCTCCATAATCAAAACTGGCCCAATCCGCCGCCCCACCAATATACAATGTATCGAACTGATGACGTGTGTCATATGTAGGAATTGGAGGTCTAAGCACCTTCTACGGCAAAACAATGTGAATCGCAGAAGTCCATAAGGAAGAAAAAGAATCAGAATGGGTATAGTAGTTAATCCAAAAGTGTCCCAGTTGCACTCAACTTAAGTGGCTACAAGATGTCTATATCGCGTCATGTGACTTCATCCTTCGAAGTCTCTTGCACTGCACATACTTCTCACACCTTGCAACCTCACCTAATGCCCTCAGTATTTTACTGTTGATCTTCTCTATATTTATCAGATAAAGGCATATCATTTTGTCATCCATGTTTTCAATCAAAGGTTGAAAATCATAAGAGGCTCAATGTAATTGGTAAAGAGTCAAATATCAATAAATATAGGAATTCAAATGGAAGATTTCGGAGTTTTGGGAGTGTCTCACCACACTTTAGGCGAGTAAGATTCTGAACTTGCCATTTCAACCGGTATGTTAAATTCATGAGAGGTATAATCAGTTATAAGGTACCAGTTGTTATTAAGATCATCGATTATGATGTGAATTTGGGAATTGAAATGGCGACGTTGTTACTGAAACTTGATTATTAACACAATGATTGAGAGAATTGCAAAAAAACATTGCTAAAGTTTTCAAGTGGTTTATGGTAAAAATTGCAAATATATTCAATCCTTACGATAATTGCGGCAAGTAGTTATCTTTCCCTAACTGCTCCATAGTAATACTTTAGGACAGAAACCGGTTCTTGGGTAGTATCAGCTAAACATTCAACGAGTAGAGTATTCGCATAAGATCACAAGATAGCTCAGAAATGCCATTTTTTATCCATAGAAATAGGTTTATCTTAGATACGCTTTATTATTCAAAGAGGGAACATGTTGAACTCTTACAATCAGCTAAAATTCCTAGTAAAACATGATAAAAACTGTACATTTTTGCCATGTCAAACCTGATGCAAAAATCGAGTTCAATAAGTGGACTCCAATCTTTGCTACATCATGGAACAGCGACGGAAATACACAGGATTGAAGATTGTAACACATGCATCCGAGTCTGATATTGCCGGTTTGAAGAAGAGTCCACCAAGAGAGTAATCACTTTTTCGTGACGAATCTTATGATCTTGAATCGGAATTCCCAACTATTGAAAATTAATTGAAAAATTGAATACCTTTTTATCATTTGTTCAAACAGTCTAAAAGATGCGTTTCGCTCTAATTATATCCAAGTTGTATAATGTTATATGTTATATACGAAGAAAGTGGTGATGGGTCCTGGCAATGGAGGTAGTATTGATGCTACATTTCCAGAGAAGACAGAATCGAAGCTCAAATACTGATAGAGGAATCGTGACAATAGATAATTGATTGGATGATACCCACAGATTATGCAAAGCAAATAATCAAAGATTCCATTTAGGTATATTTGCTGACATTAGCCTAACTTACGATGTATTGTTTTGTAACCTAAGTTCTACATGTTGTTTCAATCACCGGGAGTAGAAACGATGACAATATTAGTTACTTCAACTCCAATATGAGAGGACGATTTTGAACAAAGTCTTCCAATACCTAGAATATTCGGTAACTGGAGCTTTCATTCTTTTAAATTGAAATAGTGTTTCAATGTTGGATCCAAAATATTATTGTCCTTTTCATATCTTTTAATATTTAATATTTGTTACTAAGTAAATAATATTTTCAAATTTTGTAGTGATAAAGTTGAATAATTAGGGACTCTACATAATATGAAAGTACCTCTTCAGCATTAGTTCTTAATTCAGCATAGTAAAACTATGTGACACTTGTTTTCAGCCATCATCTCGTTTCGCAGTTACACACTGGGAGCACTATCTGCAACGGTATCATCACATCGTCGTGCCTCGCACAATAACATTACCTGCATAACCAATTTTTCACCGAGAAGACCTTCAGACCAGCTACCTATCCCCCTCTACAAACATGTCTGACCTTGAAGAAAGCGCATTTAACGAAGGTGCTGAGCACTACGACGATTTCGATCAACAAGAGCACTTTTCTGATGATGATTTCCAAGAACCAGAAACCGCTGACTCCAACAACCATAACGGCGAAATGAAAACAGAAGATGGAAAGACCATCGTGAATGGAGGTTTTGGACCAGAAGATGCCGCCATGGCCTCCCAGCCAAGAGCAAAGACATCTAGGGAGTTGGCCATACCAAAAGAAGACCGTAACACCACCCCTTATATGACCAAGTATGAACGTGCTCGTGTGTTGGGAACTCGTGCCTTACAAATATCACTTAATGCCCCAGTTTTGGTGGACATCGAAGGTGAAACTGATCCATTACAAATCGCCATGAAAGAGTTGGCCCAACGTAAGATTCCTTTGGTCGTCAGACGTTACTTGCCAGATGGTTCGTTCGAGGACTGGGGTTGTGACGAATTGATTGTTGACCATTGATTCGAAGGTTTAACTAGAGAACTTCAACCACATACACCGGGCGAAGCATGCCCGTGTACTTATACACTTGTACATTAATCAATATACGCATCAAGCCACTTGGAAGCTAAAAGTAATTTGCGACCGTCGATCTGTTCCTTCACAAACCCTTCTACCATCTTATCGAAAGTGGCCCTGGATAATCTATGATCTCCCGACCCGATCTCTCCTAATTGTACTGAGCAGCACGCTTCCTTTAAGTTTTCCACATCGATGATCAAATCTTCGCTATACTTCTTGGGATCTTCTGCCTCTGCAAATTCTTTCATTGCATTGTAGATTGTCATACGGTCCTCAAAGCGCAGAAACTCCTTGGCCATGATATTCAGGAATTGTGTGAAGTTGATCCCACTGCCATTTCCTCCCTCCACTGTGAGCATTGCCGTCAACTGTTCATCGCCAGGTACTGCCATACCTAATTGGGTGTAAAGATTGACCAAATCCTGTTTTGTGATAGTGGAATCCCTCGACTCACCGTCTATCAAAGTGAATGCATTCCGCAATTGTGCTTTTTGGTTGTTGGAAAGTGTATTCAAGGCCAGCATGTTAGAATAGTTATTAGTTAGAGGTACTGTATTGAGTTGAACGTTTTAATGAAATGAACCTGAGTTTCGATTTAAGTTTGTTCGCTTGAGAGGATTCTCTGGTGATATTGTAATGGACCCCCTTCGAAGTTTCGGAGCGATTTGATGGTCAAAAGTTGATGAAATTACACGATTATCGGTAATTGAGCACTTTTGGGGGAGATCAAATGAATATCAAATGGAATAGCGACTCTTAAGGAATTATCTAGTAAGACGGATTTAAGGACAAAGAAGTATGCTGAATCCTTTGAAAAGATAAGTGAAGATAGACTGTTGAAAATCCGTTAATAGACACTCAATGCTAGTGCTTAATGTATTATTGAGAAAAGAGCTCTGCTGAAATAAGTTTCAAGCTATCACTGACACTTCCTTTAAGTCGTTTAGACTTAATGCTGACTTTGGGTCTGTATATGAATATGGAACTGCAAAGCTGAATAAAAAAAAGCCTTTAGTATCTGTACTCGTTTCAGGTTAATTGATTTCTTAAATTACGAAATCAGATCTGTAGATTTTAAATTCAAGAGACGCGCACTGGAATCAATTCCAAACATCCTTACAAATAAATAGTGACAACAACTTACCCACCATTACTAAAACAGGCACCAATTGACGATTCCTACACTGGTCCGAATACTTACTACACACAAGGTCGGTCATCATGGACATTTATAATCAGCCGGTGGTAATAGATAATGGTTCGGGGAATATAAAAGCCGGGTTCGCTGGTGAAGATACCCCGAAGACCTACGGGTCTGCTATCATAGGCAGACCCAAGTACCAAAAAGTTATGGCGGGCTCGTTGCTTGCTACTAGTGGGGTCAGTGGAGCTGGAGGCGGTGCCGGAGGGTCGGGGTCTACTAGCCATGACCAAAAGCATGCAGATGATACTTTCATAGGCGAGTTGGCACAGACCAATAGAGGGATTCTTCGACTCTCATACCCAATTGAACATGGAATTGTCAAGAACTGGGGTGACATGGAAAAACTATGGTACCACACATACACCCAAGAGCTCAAGATCAACTCCGAAGACCATCCGCTTCTCATCACCGAAGCCCCATTGAACCCTAAGTCCAATCGTGACAAGATGTCTCAAGTGCTTTTCGAACTGTTCAATGTCCCCAGTCTATACATTGCCATACAGGCAGTGTTATCACTCTATGCATCCGGAAGAACCACTGGTGTGGTGGTCGATAGTGGTGATGGTGTAAGCCACGTCGTGCCTATCTATGAAGGCTTCTCATTACCTACATCTATCAAGCGTTTGGACATAGCAGGTAGAGACATAACGCACCAACTAGCCTATAACTTGAGACGCATGTCAGGACTCTGTTTGCAAAGTAGCAGTGAACTTGAAATTGTGCGGCTTATCAAAGAGAAAGCATGTTTTATTTCAAAGGATCCAGTTCGTGATGAAAAGTTGTATTCCAATTTTTACAGTAATGATGAGGGGATGTACCTGACATTTAAATTACCAGATGGTCATGAAATCAAACTTGGTAGTGAACAATTCCGGTCGCTGGAGATATTGTTCAATCCGTTGTTGATAGGAGACGAATCACCAGGTCTTCACGAATTAACGAGTTTGGCCATTTCCAAAACTGATATGGATTTACGTCCAATATTGTACCAGAATATCATTCTTTCAGGTGGTAATACCTTGCTAAGAAACTTTGGAGATCGGATGTTGAACGAATTAAAGAACATGCAACAAAATAACGATAATTCTAGTGTTTGGGCCAACAAAACCGACTCTTACAATACAAAGATGAAGGTGAAGATATTTGCTCCACCTGAGAGAAAATACTCCACGTGGATCGGAGGAAGTATTTTGGCAGGATTGAGTACATTTAAGAAGATGTGGATAACATCTGCAGAGTATATGGAGGATCCAGAGATTGTGCATAGAAAATACATGTAATTAGACGTTTCATGGATTAGATCGAGAATCCCTTACAATTTGTATGAACATACTTACATGCCATGATAATATATAATAGCGTAAGTACAAGCAGAAGTCAAGCATGAAAGGGATGAGTGAACGAAATTCGACTGACTTGAATTACCAACTCTTCGAAATCTGGGACTATTTTTTGGTACGAAGCATGAATACGAACTTGGATACAGACAGCGTTGGAAGGAGGTCCGATCAGATGCAGTAGTATCTGTCACCAAAGTCGCCAAGACCAGGAACAATGTATTTGTCTTCGTCCAATTTCTCGTCGATACCACCAGTGATAATCTTCACTTGAGGATACTTGTCTTGGAAAGCCTTGATACCTTCTGGGGCAGCCAACAAGTTCAAGAAGAAGATGCGGTCCATGTGTACACCTCTGGACAACAACACTTCCACGGCCATCATGGCACTACCTCCGGTAGCCAACATTGGGTCCAACAAGAAAACGTAACGTTCACTGATATCCTCGGGCAACTTCTCATAGAATAACTTGGGCAATGCAGTTTCTTCATCTCTTTGGATTAAAATCTTTCCGATTCTCACTGATCTACAGCAATCTCTCAAGCCCATCTCCATGGATTCACCAGCTCTGACAATTGACACACCGCAGATCTTTCCTAAGAAGCGTGCGCCTTGGTATTCGTGGCCTCCATGGCATGGAATTGTGGTGGTTTCCACTGGAAGTTGGTTCAAACCTTCTTCCACCAACAAACGGATGATTCTGTCGGAATAAAACACAAAGTCGCCTCTTTTGGTTTGCTGATCACGAATGATCGAGTACAAGCCAATGAGCTGGTTTGTTTGGGGAAGCAAGATCACGTTCTTGTTGACTTCTTGGGATGTCGACATGTTGCGATGAGTGGTGATATTAAGTCACTGCACACATTTATACTGGCGACGATGCGAATTCCATAGATAGCGGAATGGCCAGTTTAAGCATTTTTCATTTTCAGCCCCATAGGTGCGAAGAGTCTAGTGCGTCTTATCGGGAGCAATTACGAGCGAGAAACTTTAGGGTGGAGTAGAAGATAAAGAAAATGAACTCGAAGATGGAATAGAACAGATGATGGGATTGAGCTGAAGATGCGATTGAGTTTCGAAGTAGAAGTAGAAGTAGAGTTAAACTTGAACTTGATATTGCTAGTGTGGATAGAACAAGAGTAGGTGGAGGCTCGCGGGAAGAAGATGATTGTACACGTATTTTGAATAGGTTCATTAGGATGCCGATCATCCAGTGTTGGTCAATTAAGGTGCAAAAAGTGAACTTTATATAGAGTTTTGAGATTGAGCAAGCCGGAAGCTCTTGCGAAGAGCATTAATAATGCTTAAATGGATGAAAGAGTGTTAGAGAATGAGATTACGGAGGGGGCTTATGACAGAGCATGCAACAGTGTGCTCAAGAAACCTCAATAAGTGGTATGAGTTCTGGAAGTATTGATGGTAAACAACGCAAGTTGATTAAGATCAAGTGTGGGAATTATCACTGGTTATTAAATTCTTCAACTAGCCTTTTTGTGAGTTTTGGAAATGCTTGATAGGATTGACTTCTGTTTTCAATTGTCTACGGAAATTACGTTGTCCAACTTCATCATAATATCTGTTTCTTCAGCTCTACAGGACTTAAGCAAAAGCGAAATTGGGCTAATTAAATATTACACTGAAAGTTCTTATACAATGTATGATATTTTCAACTGCTTAGTTGGTGGACTTTAATCTTCGCAAAACGTTTCTCAACGTCACACCAATTCCACTTGGACTTGTTAAATTTCAAAAGGATGTGAATTTTACACCAATTATTGAAACACAAGGTACGGATCTTCTCTACGAACGTACAAAACGAATTTTGAAAATCATGTCTACACTATCTTGCTCAACGTGTATTCGGTTGAAATCACCAGTCTATAATACATTGCTTCTGAAAGCCTTACTCCTGAACAGCGATAAAAGGATTTTCGATGGACTCACTTCCGTCCAATGGCGATATAGTCAACAAAGACGTACATCTGACCACAACCAAGCCCAATTCACGGGTGGCTGCTGTCAATCTAGTCTCATCTTCTGGGTCTAAATGTTAGTATTATGAAAATGTATGTGATATGATAGTTTTGAGATACGTACCTCTAATACTCTCTTGAACTTCTTCCAAAACCAAGTTCATCAATTGGTCAAAGCCTTTCAATGTACCCACGATCTCTCTTCCTCCAATGAAGTTGACTCTGATCTTTTGGTCCTTGTACTTGTTCAAGTCCAAGATCGCCTCTCTCTTTGGACCTTCTTGTTTGGTGGCTCCTCCCGAGGAGTTATTGTACCTTCTGCGATTATTGTGTCTCTAGAATGTTAGTATAGGTTTAGATAAGTATCTTAGAAGTCTCCAATCACGGTTTTACGTACATTGTCACTCATGATATTGTGGTGAAGTATCTGGTGGTAAGTAAAGCCTTTTTTTATCAGACTTGTCGTGCGGATTCCAATATTGAAAAGTTAAAACTTCGGTGAGTGTCTCATGGTTATAGTGAGCTGGGCACACAGGCTATAAGCGAAGTATGAGAAAATAACTAAACCATACGAATAAAAGATCAATTCATTGGTGGATATAATGAGATAATTTTTCTGAATAGAACAAGAAGAACTTCGAAACTACGTTTGATAAGGTGGATGCATCTAATTTTATACTTTACAGCGTCTGTGAAAAGTACTAATCGAGCGCACCAAGTGAGTAAATTTTTCAGTCACAATACGACATTGAACTGAAAATTATGATGATCAACTTCGATAATACGTTTTTCTTTCTCTATATCTTCAATCTGTACTCATGTTCCCTCTGGTAATTGTGAATTTTATCCTAAATTATTTGTTGAACTGATCTCTTCCATATTCCGGACTGTATGAGAATCCGTTCTGAATAATTATTGTAAGTTCCAAAATTTATGGCTACAAGATGCTATTATTTCATTAATATTACTCTATGTACAAGTTTAAAATTCACCTCTCAACCACATTTGAGTTCTCTTTTTCATTTCAGATCTTCTCAAAAGTTGTCTTTCGTTCAAATCCTCTTCCACCTTCTTCTGCTTCAACGAGCCTGTGAACACATTGACCTTTCTCTGGTCGATGTTGAACTCTTTGCTTAGCTTGCTGATGGTCCACTTCTTAGGATCTTTGTTTCTCAATGCAATTAACTTTTCAACAATCTCAGGTGTGACTTCATAACTTCTTTGACTTTGGGGATCGTATCTGTTGATGATGGGGTAGTTTTCCAATTGTTCCCTGGTGTATACTTGGGAGCTTGGGAGGCTACGTCTGGGGTCAGACTCTGGTAAAAATGCTTTTGGGGTCTTGATCGATGGTTTGGAGATGGAAGCTGGAGGATTATGTACAAGTCCTTGGGTCCGCTTTGGTTTGATGTTGAAGGCGGATCTTGACTGATTGTATAGGTTGATAGGCACTGGCTCGTGCTTTATGGATGCCACAGCACTCCTGGAGAATTGGCGACTGCTGCTTTTCAACATGGAGTCTATTGGTGTAGTAGTAGAAAACTTTTCAACAAATTCGTGTGAGTACTGTCATCACGTGCACTATGCTCACGTTTTTGTGCACGTGACCATACTGCCAGCTTTAAGAATCTTAGGTGATGCAAATGAAGTATCGCGGTGGTGTGCAGAGCATCATTGGATGCTATTGAAATTGTATGTTAAAAGGTTATTAGGTATTGCAAAATCTACTACATTAAAGGAATCGGGTAAAAAGCTTAAGATGGTCTGTTCTTCAAGCATTTATGAATTAGGCAAATAATGAATGAGATCACAATATTACTTGAGTCGAACCAGTCCAACTAGTTGTGAGAATTATCAACAGCAGAGGGAGGAAGTGGAGAAAAAACGCAACAGAATCCAGCCTTATATTTCGCTACATCGATCATAGTGGAGAACTTCGAGAGAGATAAGTGGAATGAGGATTTTCCAGTTCGCATTAGCCACTGCTCTGTAATTGATCAGTATAGATAGTATGAGAAATTGCTAGGTAATGTTTTGCTCGTGTGAGAACAAAGCTACCACTTGATGGTCGTGTTATAACCAACTGTAAACGGATATAATATATTCACCAGTAATTGTGATAACTAAATTATTATTAAAAGATGAATTTTATAAATAATTACATTGATACATATTCATTTCCATATATTTTTGAACATCAAAAAATTGCATTATCATATTTACATCCAGAAAATTCTTATAAAAGTTTAATATTATTTTATAAAATAGGTAGTGGTAAAACTTCTAGTAACATGGTCAGTGTTATTTCCAGCTTAAGTGTGAAAGGTAGTTTAATTGAGATGTGTAAAAATGTGTAAATATATGCTAAACAACAAAAGTCTGTAAAGGTATTATTCTCGAACAAGTCCCATATTACCCAGAATTCGGTTCATGGAACTAATAGATTATTAAGTGTGTTTCAACTTATTACCTAAATACGTATCTCCTGTAGTAAAGTCTCTTGGAAGCTGGTAGCGGTGAACTATAACTATATGTGCTAATTAATTCTTCATAATTCTCTCAATAAAAAGCAATGGTGACCAACTCTACATTTGACCCCAATCCACGTTACACAATATTTATCATCCAATTTATATGAAATCCATTCTCAACTTCATCACTAGATTTCGATGGGAATTTTCCCTTTGTTACCATCTGATTATTGTTGCACCTTATTTGATTACATGGTGTACCCAAAGACTGCCTGCAGGTCCAACATCACCGGAGCCATGTTCAGATGTCTGGCCATTTATTTAATTGTCACGTGACACTCAGAAAAGTGTGGACTAAAGCTGACAAGAAAGATAAAGAACATTCTGACTACTTGTAAACAATTAGTCTTGACAATAACAAAAGTTCCTTCTTGAGAGTTTGTGACGATTTCGAATTTCAAGACAGTCTGCAAGGTTGTGCCACTGAAAATGTTAAATTTTGTAGAATTTCATCAATATTCCAATGCTTGGCTACGAAAACAAGACAGAAGCGAACTAGTACATGCTGAAGAAGGAATCGGAAATGGAAATGGAAATAAAGTTTTCTTCGAACAAGTATACGGTAGTTCTTGCCGAGAAGCAACCTGAACTTGAAATTTTTATGGTGTTGTTTTTTCCTCATCTTCTTCATTTTGTGGGGAATATCTCCTTCTCCCGAGCATGCACTCCTATACTGCCGGCACTCGGTGCTTTGACTGTGGGCTAGCCTCGGTTTTGAGCATGTAGACGGGTTCAGGTTTGTAGAATAGAGTAGAGAAAGGCCTGACTTGTTGTGCTCGCGTGTACGTGGCTAGTACAAGAATACCACGAGTGGAGTTAGCCACACATCCTGCAAAGGATAGTAGAGCTCAAAGTGTAGATGATCAATAAATTTTGTAGCTTAAGTTCGGAATCCTCGAGGGCTAAGATGGCAATTGCTACAAGAGTCAATTGCTACAAGAGTCAATTGCTACAAGAGTCAAATGATACTACGGCTTTTTATTTCAGAAAGCCCTAGTGGTCAGAAATCATAAAGGTCTAGACTCCAACGTTGATGAATCAGATAACCCACATTATCAAGTTGCCCCACAGACGCGGTTATTGTGCCTGAGTAAACACTTGTATGCATTGGTAATATTCACATCCTTTTTGTATATGTGGATATCAATTTCGGCTCTGTGTGTGCTGTGCGTCTTGACAAGAGGTAAGCGAACCGGAGGTTAGGGTCGCTCACAGCTCCAATTGTGTCCAAACACGTTTTGCCCAATTACAATAATGCGCCATCAAGACGTCATCGTTTGTGCCCTATTATTGAAATCAGACACCAATTCTCACTAGTACGCTTTTTCTCACTCATCTAATGGCTCCTAATATCTCTCTGTGAAGACGCGGAAATAAGAAGGAGGTTCACCAACCCAGGCATGCGCAAAGCCTTCAAATGCGAAGCAACCCGACCTCTATTGTTAAAGCTGATTGTTAGATCTAACACGTGCTCTTTAGCCCTTGCAAGGGCTCCGACTTTGGCTACTTTATACATACATTGGGTTTATATCCAATAGCAAGTGCGCTGTGGCGATGTTGACCTCTAAGAGCATTATCAGCAACAGCATCTCAATTGAGAGCTCAGGTACTGCCAAACATACCAACCACGAAATGCACTAGAGCAAACGCAATGGTTGTTGTGTTTCCTCGAATCAAGAGAGGTTTTGCTGCATGGGGGCTGAGAAATTGAGAAAAGGTGATTAGAAGACTTCAGATTGGAAGTCGATAATGGATATAACCTGAGGTTAAGAGATATGTTAAGAATTCAGTGTTGGGAGGAATGGGGTAAGAAAGAGTGCGAACGGTTGGAGCTTGCTATGAACAATTTGGAACTAGCCCAATGTCAAAAATACCAGGAGGTTCTACGTTGAAGTATAACGGCTGTAATTACAAAATATTATCCTATTGTTCTATCAACAGAAGTACATCACAATCTCATCGTTAGCATTATTACTGCTAGTATATATAGAGCACAATTCCCTTCAAGTTCTCTCCGATATAGTGTAACGGCTAGCACGGTTCGCTTTCACCGAGCAGACCCGGGTTCGACTCCCGGTATCGGAATAACTGTATCATATTTTTTGGGATTTACGGTTGACAGCCCTTGTGATTTTGACTAAAACTATAGGAGTGAACAATAGAATTGACATCTGCATTCAAAAAGGCTCTGCCAGATATTTTCCAATTCGACCAAAGCCTCCAGAAATTCCTCCAGCTGGCCAGCTAGAGCAACGATCGCTTCAAATGGACGGCACCATAGCCAGCAGTGCCCATTCGCTGGGTGGCATCCAATGCAACCTCCAATATTTTGGAGTGAAATGTTAGTGTTGGGCTCGTTGAATTAGGTGCATGAAAAATTCACTCATCGGCCAAAATTTCATACCGATACGAAATCCCAAACAGTCTAAAGATGTGGGAAGATTGGCGAGGGACTTGGGAATTATTTGTCGTTGCCCGGTAATATGTGGGGGATATGGTCCTAGGACTACCTCTACAATAGACCCCAAAGATTAGCGATGAATGTTGCAATCGTTGTCTAGGAAGCCTGTAGGAAACGGCATGGAAGTGGTCTGAGGAATCTTCAGCACTGCGGAATTCAGCACAACACAAGTAATGCCACACACCGAATATTCCAGAGACAACGAGGAAGAGATAGTGAGAAGGGGAATGTAGATATGGATCCTCAAAATATGTTCTGAACGAGGAAATAACGGAGTTTGCTAGATCCGAGGGAATATGGAGGTGAAGTTGAAGTAATTTAGAAGCGATTTAGTAATATAGGTAAAAATAAAGTTATACGTGAAGAAGATGTGGTATAGATGAGAAATAGAAGCGGATAAAGAAGGGGACGGAGAAATAATTCAAGAGGACACGAGCAGGTAGATATACAAGTTTTCTAGAAGTATGTATAGGAGTAAATAAAAAAAATGTGTAGAGTTGGAATTAATAGTGGTATTAGGAATGGTATTGGGACAGAATTAGATTTGCCATTTGAACGAGTTGATTATAATTAGATTTACTATTGGGACGGGATTTGGATCAGAATCGGAATTATTTCAAGTACAACTGGAAAGGAGATGATCCGCTCCAAATTCATACTGCACCCCGGACATCCAGTAGTTCATGCACCAAATGTACCTTGTAACCACTCTGGCCTGTGATACATATGATGTCAAAATACAAAATATATTGTTAGCGAGAAAATTATTGATGCGGCATCAAACACTTCCCAACTGGGCGACGGTTTATCACAAGCACGTCTGCCGCTCCTATAGGTCGATGGCCCCATGGCCCAAGGGATCGATATGATTGGATCCGAAATAACACCAGGAGGATTGTCTTGGGATCTTGGTCCTCAATTAGGTTCTGGGAGTGTCGGAGAACCATCTGCCCGTCACCACATACCCCGTAGATATGGGGGACAGGAAGTTATTACCGATGAGGCATCTAGCGGCATTGAATTATTTCTCCCTTGAGCAATTATGCGGTATGGTGGGGGTTCCCCCAACATTGGCATTGCGGCCCGCTTCCTTGATTTGAAGGGCCTCCTGGGCCCTGCACTGACGTGGAGCCCGATGTGAAGCACCATGGGCGATATGTGCGAAGTACAGACAAAAATGCCGAAGACAAACCCTCGAAACGCACCACGGCCACAAGTATTAGGGGCTATGACAAACACCTTGAACAAACGCGTGTGGCGAAGAAAATACTTGGGCATACGATCTAACGGCAGTTGCCAGTGCGGCACTGGTGCTGGGTGTGCAATCGCTCTGAGGTTCAATTTGTCCCTATCTGTGTTCACACTCGTAATCGTAACCATCGCCGATGCCATAACCATTACTGTGTTATTGACACCATAACCATCGAAACTGCATTATCTAGAAAATCCTGAGGTCTCAGCTGACTGGACCTCCTACCCTGAACAACAGAAGCACTTAGTATGGGCAGCTACCCGTTTGTTCAGGGACTTTACACGTAAGCTCACGCCTCGGTACACTTCAACTTCGCGGCATTCATAGTGTCAAAAAACTTTATTTATCGCTGCAACAATAGGGCATACGACGGCGATGGGATCGCCGTCTCTTGTACGATGCACCTATCCCCGAAGTCCGCCTAGACGCTTGCCCAGAGGTCAAGACCAACCCCGGCAACCGCGACGGAACTACAACATACTCCAGTAGAAAGATCCACCCTCACCAACCCTACAGCTTCCCACAGCTTCCCACAGCTTCCTACAGCCTTCTACAGCCTCCTACAGGAACCAACAAAGGGCACGAACAAAGAACTCCCAGAAAGAAGCCAGAACACCGTGACCCTCGAGCGAAGCCTCTGCGAAGCCTTTGGATGTTCTAGGAATGCGCTAGGAACCTATGAGCAATTCCGGCAAGTAGCCTCGGGAAAACCATGGAACAACCTAGGTAAGCCCCGTGGACTCTAGCGGACCATCTTCATATGAGGATCTCGCAATCACATATCAGGCATCTGATCCTATTAACCCTTTCGGTGTAGTGATAAGACCGCTGGTTACAAAGTCGAGACAACTGCACCAAGTCCTATCACTCTGGAAAGCTAGTGGTGGATTGCAGCAATCACCCAACAACGCAATTACAAGCACAAGCACAATTACAAGTGCAATTGCAATTGCAATTACAAGCACTAGACACGCAAACATGCAAGTTCTATAACCAAGTAGAGATTTCCCATTCCCATTCCCATGCCGTCTGCGCCTTCAAATGCCCACACGCGTCGCATACCCTTTCTGAAGCTACGGATTTGCACCATCTCCTTGGTGGTAGGTTGCACCCATTTACTGTGGTGGTGCGCCTCGGTGAGATGTTTCAAGTGGTTGGGCGGTGGAACACCCGTGCGATTCGCAACCACGGCGTCGGCCAGAGGGGCCATTGAGCATGCCGTGGCGATTTTCAGGGGCACATTGGAGATCGTATGGAGCAAAGGGGAAATGTTCAAAGGTCCAAGAGACCAGAACAGGAGGATGGACCGGGCATTTTGTTACCCACCCCTGCAATGCTACGAGAATGCTCGTGGAAGCCAATGGCAAGCATCTGTTAAGTCCGGCCACATACCAACAATTAGTCCTACGTTTCTTTTGTCCAACGGCCTATTGTAACAAGCCTATTGTGAGGTATTGTCTTGTAGTAACGGGCGCATCGTGTCGATATTGGTGGGGAACAAATCCTGCAAGGTGCCGATGGTATTGATGGAGACTCTGGACAGATGGTGGATTGGGTTATAGGGTTATTACATATGAATACATGAAATTACATTGAAGTACATTATGGTACATGAATGTGCATATAATTAGTACGATATATTTGCATATATTTGCATACCACTGCATGTAGTAGCGCCGATTGAGTGTGTGCAGGCAGGGCATCAAAGTGAAAAATAGGATGCAGCATATACCCTCCGAAATAGACGAACGCTAACCACTGCCTACAGTTTCCAGTTTCCAGCTAATCCACTCTCCACAGGCGCTTTAGGATTGCCACAGGCGCCAGAAAATATCCTGCCCCAGATGTGACGTGAAATTCCCTATCCTGACCACGACAGGTTCCCTCTGATTATTATCTACCTATCACTTGGTGGGTTTGAGTTTACTAACGCATGTGGGTATTGTTTCACGATGGTTGCCTCTAGTAAGGTGCAATCTCTCCAGATAATAATTCCTCCGATCTCCGTATATATAGCTCACAACGGCCCTTCTTCCCATCGTTTTGCCTGGTGTAGGTGGTCCACCTTTTGAAAGTCTCGCCATGTCTGCCTTCATCCTCATCCAGAGCAATGCCCTGGCCAAACGTATCGAGAGAGACAAGAAGATGGTCCGTAAAAAGGTCAGATCTGATTCCAATTCTGTTAGATCTGGCTCGTCGGGTGAAATATCAAGTCGTTCATCTCGCCAAATCCAGTCCTCCAAAATGTCTGTTTCGCTGGGCCAATCCACGGTCCAAAGACCTTCGAAGAATTCCACTGCCAGCTCGGAAACATACGTTCCGCTCCATGAACGTAAGAAGAAGGTCTACGATCTCGACACCGATAGCTACGTGCTCAAACCGGTTCCATTACTGCCATTGGTGCAAAAAATCAGTGAGTTCGAACAAGACTTTGAATTCATCTCTAATGAGAATCGTTACCATTCCTTCAATGAAACCATGAACAAGTACCGTAAAGAATCGGGTGAATTGTTGTTTTCCGTCCGTAATATCCACATATTGAGATACAGTTACTTCAAAGAGTTCACGAGTGATTATCAATTGATCCAATTGAAGGCAAGTCAACTTCGTCGCGATGGAGTCCATCGTTTGAAGTACATGCGAAAAGTCACCAAGATCACCAAGAAGGGAAATCAAGTTCGTGGGTTCCCTTCGATGTTGTCGCCAGATTCCCATGACAATCTCGACGATGCGAAGACCGACTCGGACACTGATGGTGACGACATGGATGATATGGACATGATGTACAGATTGAATAAATTCAGTATGACAGATCAAAAGCCGGAAACTGTGACCAAAGCTGGACCCACAGTCAACATCCGTACGTTATTTCGGTCGAATGGATTCTGGAGTAATATTTACCAAGATTTGAAGTTCGACTCTATCCAAGTGAAATCAACCTTCAACTATTTCGAGTTCCTTCCACCGATCAACCAAACCCGCAATTTTTTCAGTGAATTGGTGGATTATCTTCTATACAATTTGTGCACCCTTTCAGGTGATCCAACCAACTTGGAGTCGCTCGCGGATGTGCAAGCCATCCAAAACTACAATTTCTTTTACTACAAAGACTTCAACTACGAGTACGTCAACTTGATGAGAAATGAGCACTTCCGCATGTACCGTACCCAGAGTGCAATCAATGGACAGTTCAGGCCAAAGGACAGAATAAGGCGACCTTTCGATTCAATCACTGCAGACATCCATGACGAGCTCGACATGGACGACCACCGCATATTGTTGAACAAGTTGATCGAGACTATAGTGGAGAACATCAAGACTTCCACCTCCATAGACCAGTCCAAATCCAACATGCAGCCGTTCGACGATCTCCTTGGCATGTGGAGCAATCTTTTGAGATTTGTGATGTTCGAATTGATCGTTAATCCACGGTCGGATGAACGTCTTCAAGTTCCCGAAGAATTGGAAACGGTGTCGGAGCGTGAAGACGATGTTAACGATGCTACCAGCAGCATTTTCCGGTACTATGACATCAACAGTGCGCGCTCCAAAGGCTCCAGAGCGAAAAGAACAGGCAGCATCAGTTCCAAGAGCACCAACCAGTCCATCATGTCTGGAGGCCCACGATTCGATTCGTTTGCCTCGAGTGTCTCGTACTCAAACGGTACTCCTGTCGAGAATCAAGCAGCAGGCTTCCCCGGGTTTAAAAGTATCGAAGAGTCTGAAGATGCTTTGACACCTGCCACTGCGCCCGGAAGTATGACGCCGGTTTCCGGAGCAGGTTCTTTCACTCCGATCGATACGACCATGAGCGTGGGGGACATGTCCATCAGCCCTTCGCTCCCTGCCTGCAGCAAGAAGACCAAACGTCTGATTTTCAGTAGGTTTAGAAAGTCCGACAAATGATGTACTACTACTTCTGCTGGAGCCTGAGCCTCCTGCATACGACCCATTCCATAGTTTAGTTCTGTTAGATCAGCTCTGGTAGTGCCATGAGCTGTTTCTTTTTCCTATTGTTAATGAACACACCTTTTGAGAGCGTTCTGAGTACCGAGCGAGCATCCCAGGTACCGGTGCCCAGATTTTTTCCGGTGTTGCTGGTAGTTCTGTTTTCATCAAATCTGTTTTTAGTACTCAGGGAGTCGACGTCATTTGTGTGGCTGCAGAGATGCTGCAGGCCTGGCTGCCGTCATCGCGGGGCTTCTACTGTTCCAAGGAGGCCAAAGGGCAATTCATCTCAACGGTCGCAACAACAAGGGAGAAGGGAGAAGGGATTGGAATTGGGAAAACTGTGAAATTCGTTCAGTTGCGTCGGAGTGGTCGTATTCGTCGTACTAGGAAGCTCATCCGGATCGTCAGCATTGTAAATCCACGGGAGCAGATCGGTGCCGCAGTCATAACCGTCCACACTCCCAGACATGGCATGTACCCAGATCCCGTTGGGGGGAGACCACCACCAAAATACCGCGTGACTCGGGCCCTGAAGCTGGATTTTGCCCGTTTGTGTATATGAAAGTGTGTGTGTGTGCGTTAACCAGCCGTTGCAGGTTGCACTGCGACCACATCAGGCACAAACAAATACTGCACTGCTAAATATATCAAGTGGCCCCTGGTAAACAGGGGCCGCAGAGCCAGCATCACCAGGGCCGCAATTGCAGAGCCCCTGGTCATCGATGTAGTTCAGCCATCCATGACATAAACAAGAAACAGAAGCATCAGCCCTCTGGGCCTCCAGCCGTATTGAGTGTCGTGGTAGCCTTGTGGCTGCACCAGTAGTACCGGAGTGGTTCTCTGGAGGCCCTCGATCTTATCTTTTGCTCTTCTCGTCCGGCAGACCCGTGGCATTGTTCCTCATCGAATAAGCCTCTCCGAGTTGGTGCGCACAGAATTCCGAAACCGTCAGTGTCTTGCTGAATCACGTTGTGTGTGTCTGCACATAATTTGCAGAATGCATCCTTGCTATTATGTAGCCGTTTTTAGCCTGGGGCCCCATCACCTGTAGATGTTATCTATATAACCACCAGCCCTGCCGCCCATAAACAAACAAATCCTTCGCTGTTTAGCAAGCCTTCACAAGTCGCTCGTGTCGTACCCAGTACTGCCCCATCATTCGTTCACAATGGTCCCCTTACCCACCACCGATTACGCCTTATTGAGAGAGCACGCCTTCTATGAAACCGGCAACATCAAGCACATCTTGCCGTTCATCAAGTTCCAGAACTACGAGCTCACCCTCAAGACCCACAACCACGTGAGTCCCCAGACTTACGGCTCGTCGTTGTTCTCGGGCTCGCTGGTCCCCTTGTCGTCGTTGTTGTTGATGGCATTGGCCTTGATGGTGTTATTTGTTGCAAGTGTGTCGATATCCAAGTTACGGTCCTCCAGTGTTGCAAACCGCAAAAGCTCCCAGCATACTCACTTCCAAGAGCACAACTCCTTAGAAAACTTGGTATAAGTCCACAGCGGACGATACCCCTGCGCCTCTACCGCCCTGGGTTGTTTGATCCCGAAGTTCATGGCTTTAGACGCCCATTGGGGCGATCTTCATCCGCGTCCCTGAGAATTGCACTCGCACCGAATTTCACATCCACAAATTTTCGGAAAATTTCACATCTCATCAGTGCGAACAAACGCTCCATTTGCAACTAGAGCCACAACCAAAAAACTTCCAACCATGAATCACCTCCATCGCATACTCCCAACCCATCCTTATATGATTGCCACGACTTCTTTTCCTCTTCTTGCTATTTCATGCATCCTTTCCCATGAGTCGCGCACTACACTTTGCTGCATTAGGTTCCACCTGTCGCATGCGCCGCATCTGATGGATGCGAAACGACAGGCCATGGACCTTCTTTCACTTGCCGATATTGTTCATCCTGACTTTTTCAGTATGCTACTGTGCATGAAATGACCCATCATTTAAACTGTTCCACGTCTCTGAACGTGCTTTTGCATTTCTTTCCGGGTCTCCTACCCACCCTCCTTTGCATGGTGCTCTGCACCCTTCACTTCACGACCCATTTTAGGTTTCGATGCGTTTCTACGTTACACTGCAAGTACGCACACTTTTGTGCGTTCACTTGAGCTTTCTACTAAGTAATACTCATTTGCTGTGGAATTTCTTTCCTTTCCATCAGCTCGTCTTATTGAGCTCTCCGAGCTTGCTTAATTCTATATCCCAAATATTCCAGTCGAACCAAATGATCGTAGGAAAAATCGTAAAAAAATGCCACACACTATGGGCATCAATGAGTTGGTAGACGGGTTCGAATTCGAAGGCTTCGAACAGCATCCCCATCATCAACCATACGTTGAGCATGATAGGAATGTACGGTATCAATCTAGTCTGTGAAATTGAAAGGAGGTTCAACTTGGTGAGGATCTTGGTCTCAAAGGGAAGCAACTGGATCGAATTATTGTACACGATGTAATTTTCCTTGTACCTCTTGTTAATTCTGAGTGAATGGGCGATCCATAAACTAATAGAACCAAAACCCACCAAGAGGTTAATGGACCCGTTGTAGCCATAATCCCAGTTATTCAACAACTTGAGGCAGTGGCAGACATATGCCGCAACCATGATTATCTGCCATATCAATAAATTTCTTGAGTTTTTGAAGATTTCGAAATATCTCACGGCTATGCAGTTGAAGTTCGATAACACAATAGCGAATGCTCCGAAGTAGTCCATGGTCTCTGTGACATTGTTATCACGTATATGGAACAAGGTGCTGGCGGACCATCCCACCAAGGATACCACAAGGAAATTCACGTATTGTTTGTACATTGCATGGTAGCGATCATTGGGATCCTTGCGGTTCTTGTTATATTGATGAAGCACCTTGAACAAGTTGATATAATTGACGTAGAAATTCATGACAGAAAATATCACCAGAAAGAATTCCTGAATGCCTAACACTCGATAAAAGGGCCATTTCCCGAAGAATTGAACCATTGGGAGACCTGATGCCTTTCTGCGTTCAGTTATCAAATGTTGACACTTGTAGTTACAATCTTCATCACAGCTCCAAATCAACAGAGCCAAGGTTGATAGTTTGTGATTCTCTGTGAAATCCTCCGGGGTGAACGGAGCACTTCGACGTAAGATGTCTCCTCTATTTCTAGTATCCTCAATCTCATCAAACACATTCTGGTACCGGCAATGCATTACCAGCACACATTGTGCGATACAGTCATGAAACTCGGGAAGCAGGTCGCCTACTGAAGCAGTGACCTGACGCAGAAAAGTCGCTAGAAGTACCAAGACGGCCAAAGGTCTCATGTTGTTGGTAGAAGTTTTGGAATGTTATTTGACAACATTAAGCGGAGGTTTTATGATTTCGTTCCTGCATACTACCTGAGAAGTGGGATCTAGAGGAGAGTTTGAGTACATACACTCCGATGTAAAAGGTGTCATGAGGAAGATACTGGCGTGATCAAGAGTTGAATGATACCGTATACCTTAAGAAACTACCAATTTCTTCTTCTCCTACAAATTCAACCAAGTTCTGTGTAGTTCTATGGATCTTGCTCGGATCTCAAAGGTATAAAAATAGACCTCACTATGTTCTCTAGATATGGCGAGCGAACGTTACAGGAGAAATTAAGTAATATCACGGAGCACAAATATTACAAGCTTCTAATGACCAGTGCCCAACAACTACACACACTTGGTTCTCAATGGAGTGAGAATCACACACTTCTTCCGCTAGCTGTGTAGCCAAAAGATCCATTAGAGAATAGCCACTCTAGAATACAATATACATCACGTGACCACTTAGATACCTTGCAGTAATAGTGGTACTTACTAGGTGATATGAAGCCATGCCATGCTGCTTTTATGGTAAAAGTATAGCATACGAATGGCCAGCTGAAATAATATCTACAGACATACCTTAGATTCTAAGTTGGTTACTTTCGCACAAATTCAATTTGTGGTAGTACTCAGATTTCAAATATCATGATTTGACGAGATAGTAGCATTCCTAGTAAAAATAGAGAAGAAGGGTAAAAGGATATTGGAGGCATAGAACAAACGAAAAAGCGATTGTTTTATGTTTGGTGTCTTAAAAAGGATCGGCCAAAGGAAAGTTGATTTTGACATTTTTCGATAAATTTGATTCAAATTGAAACTATATAACTACTGAAAATCAGAATTCTACAACACTTTAAAACTGTGTATTGGCTGCAGTTTCTTTCACTAGTTAATTTCTCCAAATCTAAATCGATCTTATGATTACTTGGGACGCATTTGAGGAATGTGTTCACCAAGGTGAGAAATATAACACACATTTTCTGAATATTAATTATATTAAGCTATCACCACCCTATCTATTAGTCTATACAGTATCGTCTTTTTTGATGGGATCTTCTACAGAACCATACTGGGAAACGATCTCAGAGGAGTCGGTTTCTACCACTTCTGGTCTGTCCAAGGCTTCGAAATGTTTTCCTGTAGCCTTACAATACAAGTAAATTGCTCCTATTCTAAGTGCAGCAGCAGCAAAGGTGATAATCACACCACCAACAGGAGTAATGACAAAGGCACCAAAAGCACCCCAGTCTTCAGAGTCATAAATTCCATTCCACACCAATAACAACTTTCCACCTTCCTTCGCACTTCCATAGTACACTGTTCCAAAAATGAACACTCCTAATAAGGCACCGAAACCTCCGCACATCACATCAAAGCCTCTAAGGAACCAGAAGAAATGATCATTCAATCCCAAGAAAACTGCAGGAATAATGGCTGCTGACACTAAATCAGCAATCAAGTAGATTTGCATAATGTTGTCGGCCACCAAAACTGCCAAAACCACGATTGGAGCCATCACAAGAATCACCATACCTCTAGTGTAGATTATTGGTAACTTGTTTCTGAAAACGTCATTAGATACGGTGGAAACCATGGCTGATTGTAAGGAGTCAAATGTACAGGTAGACAAACAGATACAGAAGATCAACACAAAAGCCACAAGCCAACGGGGCATTCTAGCCAATAACAAGAAAAATGCATTTCCTCCGTTAGGATCCAGAACTGTCAAGTCTCCAGACCACACTGCCAACATACCTGGAATTCCAACTAGGGTCGTGATAACGAAAGTCACCACTGCTGCGATGGAGGTTCCGATGTACAAGTCCTTGTTGGTCTTGGAAGCGAAAGTACGTAACCAGAAACCGGCCATGAAACAGTCATTAGTCAAAATAGCCACAAATAAGATGTACACCAATTGCCATCCCAACTTGTTGGCCTTGAGAAGTCCACTTTCGCCGATTTTGGAGGGGTCAATATGGATGTACGAACCCATACCACAAGCACATATGATAAGCAAGATCACCACCAAAGCACCCTGGAAGTTATCGGTGATGAAACTTACGTGGAATCCACCATATGAAGTATAGATCGAGGTCACAACGCACTCAACAATCACCGCACCCAACGCATTCAAACCTGTCAAAGTCTCGATGACTCCACGAATGGCCGAGAGTTCACCGATCATGAACAAAAACATGGTCAAACAGGTGAAAAAGGACAAGTAGAGACTGGTCACAGGGCCATACCTTTGTCTGACCCATTCGGTGAAGATGAAACCCTCTGGACACTTCTTACGAATAATAGGGCCAATAAGTCCGAATCCTAAGATAGGCACTGCCCCGCAAATGGTGTACACCAACAACCCGTGGAGACCTGCCTGGTTGGCAATTTGGGAGTATGTGGAGATGATTCCAACACCCATCGCTGTTTGTTAGTAAAGTTCATGTCAACAGTCCTCACGCAAGTATCAACTTGATCGAGTTCGTACGGTATGATCTCAGACCTGAAGCTTCTAAGAAGAAGAATCAGGACACCCGTGTCAACAAACTACAACTGATTGGGATTCCAACAACACCAATAGTTTCCTTTCTCTGCTATTGGTACAACCGCATGATATTAGACCACCTGTGCCACCATAAGTCGGTGTTACGTACCAGAAGCGATGAAGTTCAAGGCCAAGGGGATGCCTCGTTGTGTTCCATTCGAGGATAAAAATGTGGTCAGCGAGGAGTACTTCCAGGCCAAGAACAACCCTGTGAATAACAAGAACACATAGGTCATGTATATGATGGCATTATTGCCCTGAGAAGATAGTTGGGACATAATTTGGGAGTTTGATGAGGTGGGCTTAGGGAAATGTGAGTGTTATATATGTGAAATATTAGTGCTGATTTTTATGCGCTTACAGGGTTCGCACACATTTGGAGAGTGAGGGTTCTCATTAGATCAATCAGTGCAGTGGATCATAAGAACGAGACCAAGCGGCACCACACCACATAAATCGTGAAGAGTAAGAGTGAGGAAGAGAACTTGTGATTCGAGAAGGTATGAGACCAGAAATTAAATCATTGGGATGTGACTAATTGATGGGGTGTTAGGATTGTGAGAATATGAGACTTAAAGGTGCTGAGATTCCTCGAGGGGTTATAAAGTCTATTGAGACAATGTAAGGGGAAAGAGGGTTCAATCTATTGTAGGATGCTAGCACAAAGGCTATTAAGTAACTAAGCCATGGATAAGTGGGTGAATGTTGATTTCGAGCTCTAAGCGAATACTTAGAATTGCTACAGGAAACGAATGCCCAAGGTAAATCTTTCTGGTGTCAAGGACCCCGTAAAGGTATATTAGGGATATGGTCGAAAAAACACTGAACTTCATGCAATCGGCATCATTACCTCCGAGGTCACGTGACAGATGAAGCCTCGAGGTGTGAGACACTAGTGTCATAGAAGAGTCCACCTCAGCTAAATTGATGGTCTTGCCACCTAAATGGAGGCGTAGATCTCATGGAAGCAAATATAGCACTTAATTATGACTAGCTGTGAATTCGTCTAGAAAGAATGCTGTCGTACACTGGAATCTGCGTTCTTTCTGCGTTTTTGACGCAATGAATCTGAAGCTTCGAAAATATTACTTCACCCAACGGAAGTGTATCGTTGGAAGACTAAGACCCACAATCAAGACATGCTAACATCGTCTTCCGGTGCAACAATCTGTTTTTAGAGCCCCAAGCTTCAATTTCTAAATGAAGGACGCACTTGTCAAGAATGCGTTTAGTGGAGATGCGAGTTTTAGTGTTCGCCAGCGATCGCAACAATTAGCGACTTTTTCAACCCTAAGAAGCAGTTTTACAGAAGACCCCGTTGGCCAGACCATGCCGGAGCAACCAGGCACACATCTGGATGCTACGCCTACGAATCGGGCCAGCTGCTCTAGGAACGTCTACTGTAAGCTTTAGCGTGCTGCTTGGACCGAGGACGTGCGCCGACCACAGACATCAGCTTAGGGGGTAAAGCCCATCCACCTCATCTCAGGCCACCGCGGGGCGTTTCACGTCACGTGACAGTGTCTATTTTATGCGTCCCGCCCGCACGTGACACTTCTGAAACATTGACGATCGCCGGCCCCCAAATAATCGTCCCACCAGCACGTGTAGAAGCGGCCAAATCGTCCCTCCAACCTTCAATGGTTTCATCCCTGTAGCCCCTTCAGCCGCCGGAGGCCCTCCTTGGGCCCTTTTGGGCCGCAACCTCCCATTGGCGCCTATAGGCACATGACACCCAGTTGCATTTGCTGGTTCGGTGTCCGGCCACTTAAGCTGTGCCTCTATGCGATTCTCGCTAGCGTCTTGCGTTGACACATTTCAGACATTTCCGGAACTCACGATTTCCAGATGTATTTGTATCCACCAAGAGCGTTCGCATTTGCACAGGCAACTGGATCGCATTTCCATTTCCGGGACGGAGGGATCGCTGTTGGGGAGTTCCCCTGCGCCCGATCCTGCCTTGCTGCTGTTGTACGCCTCCGATTGCTCGATGCAGCTCGTGTAGCGTCACTTATTAATTTGAGGACAGGAATTATTCACCTGTGACAATTGTTGGATTGTTTACCGTTGAGAAGTGCTAATTCTGCGGGTGCGAACTATTTCAAACCAAATTGTAATAACAAACGTTTGCAGAGATGGAGTCGGCTGGAAACGATGAAAAGTGCATGGATACGGACTAGCAGGAGCAACATGCGATGGACTGGATAATGTAGGGAGCCGGGCGGAGGAAGAGGATAATAGAAAAGAATATTGTGTGTGTGTTTGGCCCTCGTACATGGGGCTTGGGCCCCATTTCAGCTGGACGGCCTATTATTGAACCTTCCATACCTGCTAAAAGAGAGGTGCAAACGGGAATAGAAACAGGACGGAGACAGGGGATAGGGAAGCGGCAGGAGCCACCACAGGCAGCGGCTCCGGAAGCAGCAGGATGGGTGCCCCAGTGGCACCCGTGAAAAGTCTCGTAATACCGCAACTCATAATGGTGGAGCGATCCACACCTCGCACCCAGTGATTCAGATGAATGGCCGTATGTGGGTCGCAGGCCAGTGTGGTCCCATGGCTCAACGCCATCAATGGCCCCAGTTGGAAACAATTGTGTCCATATCCGTATTATTATCACTGCCCAAGCCCTCCAGATCCCCCGTCGGGGCAGGCCCAATCCAGCCGGAGGGTTTCCCCTTCCATCGCCCATAATGCGATTTGCTGCACCGCCAGTGGTGTAATTCGGAGCTCGCGCGTCACAAATGTAAGGCACTGATTGTCGTCACGTGCGCGGCCCGCTGTGCTCCCGGTGCCCTGGGCGTCGCTGCTGCGTCGTGTTGACGGCTGCGTTGTTGACGGCTCCGTCGTCTATTCGCAGCTCCCCAAACCGATCAATGCCTGCGGACCCGAGTGTATCTGTTGCTATTGTCAGGTCAATGCAGTAGCATGCAGTGGTATTGTGCGCGTGATCCACCAGGCGACGTATTCGCCTCGCCCTTGCATCTCGCATTGGGCTTGCGATGGTGATTAGTGAGGTTGGGGAGGTTGCGGCAGCCTGCGATGGCCGGCCGGTGTTTCGCCTGGGGCCCGTAGGGTGTTGGTGTAGCGAGCGACGCAGGACAGCCGGTGATTTGTGTCGTGCCAGGGCACCCGAACGGGATAAACACGCGCCTCGTCTGCCCCAGACCTCCATGGTGGAGTTACGCACCCGATTGATTGCACCATACGCATTGCACCCGCTTACGTAAGCAGCGGCTTGACCTCCAGTCGACTAATAATTGTTTAGATCCCTTATTCTTCACCCTTCGACTAGTGTTTTCCAAGGTGTTATTTGGCATTGCGTGTGTGTATGTGTTTGCAGCGGACCTTCTGACTCGTTGATCCACCTGTTCTTCCACCTGCCGCCACCCCCGACCCCTGCTCCTGCCTCACCTCCTGCTGCTGCAAAATCCTCCATCTCTCGTCATGTCGGAACTTTCAAGCCCACGCTACCGAAGACTGATGGAAGACACTTCCATCACCCTGTCCGATGAGGACATCCCCTCCGAAAAGGCCAGGCCCGCCATGACCTCGCCCTTCAACCCCCTGGGCTCCTCCTTCGTGGCTGCCGACCACCCTGCCCTCGTCACCTCCACAACAAATAACAACATCAAGGTCATCTGTCGATTTAGGCCCGAAGATGAGTCTGAAATCCACAGAGGACGTGTCATCGTCTCGTTTCCTGATGACTCCACCGTGTCTGTGGATAGCAAAGACGGAACCACTGCATTTACCTTCGATAGGGTGTTTCCCGCCACTGCCACGCAAAGTGAACTTTACAAATTCTCCGTGCTGAAGACCGTCGATGACTTGTTCAACGGTTACAACGGAACGGTTCTTGCCTACGGTCAAACCGGCTCTGGTAAGTCCTACACCATGATGGGACTTTCGGTAGATGATGAAGTTCACAAAGGTATAATTCCTCGGATATCGCAAGAAATTTTTTCACGGATTCAAAATGGGTCTTCTGAAGTGGAGTTCACCGTCGGCGTCTCGTTCTTGGAACTTCATTTGGAACAAATTAATGACTTAATCGACACCTCAAATAACAACCATCCAGATAACAAATTTTCCATACACTCAGACAAGTCTAATGGTATCTACGTGCGTGGATTGTCCCAAGCGTTTGTTTCTTCTGTCGAAGAGCTTGATTCCATCTTAACCCAAGGTTTGAAATCTCGTACTTCGGTTGCCACCAACATGAACTTGGAATCTTCTCGTTCACATGCAATTTTTCAATTAAAATTGACCCAAAAGCATATACTGTCTGGAATAATGAAAAGAAGTCACCTTTACTTGGTGGATTTAGCAGGAAGTGAAAAAGTTGACAAAACTGGTGCTCAAGGTCAAACCTTGGAAGAAGCCAAAAAGATCAATAGCTCGCTTTCAACACTCGGAAATGTTATCAACTCATTAACTGATGGAAAGTCAACTCACATTCCATACCGTGACTCGAAACTTACTAGAATTCTCCAAGAGTCGCTTGGTGGTAACTCTAGAACATCACTCATCATCAATTGTTCCCCATCATCCCTCAACGAATTGGAGACCATTTCAACCCTTCGCTTCGGTAGCAGAGCGAAAAATATCAAGAACACCGCGCATATCAATACCGAGTTAAGTGCTAGTACCTTGAGACAAAAGCTTGTACAATTAGAGAAAACTAACGAGAATAACCAGATTTACATCAAACAACTCGAATTAGAATTATCACAATGGAGAAATGGCGATAAAGAAAGAAAGGGTCATTTATCTCAGTCGCAATCACAGCTGCCACGCTCATCATCTATACCCATGGGCGCTAACATCCCAAATAATGTTAGGAATTCGATGATTTCGCCACGTACTCCTACCAAAGACTTTCAATCTAAATTACCTATGCCAGTTGGATCCGTTTCAGGGACAGGATCCACTCCTAGTTCTGCTCCAGGAAGCCATTCCAGAATTTCTTCGGGAGGTATTGCACCAATCCAGGCTTCTTCTCCATTGGTATCATCAAAGTCAACATTCCAACTAAGTGAAGAGATAGAAAGAAGAGATAAGAAAATCAGTGAGCTAGAGAACATTTTGCTTGGCATGAAAATGAAAAATCTTAGAAATAGCCATGCCGAAGAATCAAAGTTGTTTGCACTCGAAAACTCCTTATACAAGTTGAACAATAAGCTCAACGACGTGGATTCAATAAATGACAACTTAAGAAAGCACTTATTGATTTCGGAAAAGATCATTGAAAGTCGTGATCTTAAGATTGGAAAGTTGAAGGGTGCCTTAAAAGAACAACAGATTTTGATATCCAGAGAAACTTTAGGTTTCAGAAGCAAGATAGGAGACATTCAACAAAAATTGGATATATTAAACAAAGAAAAACAAGAAGAAATATACTCTCAAGCAAGAGAAAGTATCATGAGGGAAAGTTTATACTCAGTGGATAGTAAAGCCAGAGATAGCTTGTTCTACTTGGACAATAAAACCAGGGAAACATTCCTTGATGTGGATCAAAGATCATTTATGGACGAACAGCTCAGTGCTCGTAAGAATGCAAGCATGATCCTTACGCACAACGAAAACAAATCTATTCACCTGACATCATCTGCAGAAGCACAAAGTGTGAAGGAAGTTGCTACATTCATTTCCGAAGTTCCAAATGGAAGACTCTCTTCGGCTGAGCACTATCCTCGTGATAGACAATCGGTCAAATCAAGTAGGTCTTTGGATGGCTACAGAGTTTTCAGAACCCCCGTCATTTCTCAAAGAGGGTTTGATTTCGATAGAAAGGGTAACTTGCAACCACTGAAAGTTGTCGAAGATGATGAGCTCCCTGAATGTGATCTCGAAGATGTTCAGTTGCCTGAAAGTAATATAGCCTTGGATGAAACATATTCCGAACAGGAACATTATTCCGAAAACGAACAAAATTCTGCAAATGATGAAGATAAAGATGATGATGAAAAGGAGAGCAACTCAGAAACATTAGCTAGTACCAATGAGGACTCCAAGATGAATTTGAAGAGATTCTCCTTGATTGCATCCAAGAAGAGAGATTCAAGCGCTGAATCTAACGATAGAACCATGACCAACCGCAGTGTTTCGCTTACTGAACAAGACAGCAATATTCTCAATTTTCATCAAGAATACCTTTCAATTGGCGAGTTTTTAGCTGAGAGCAAAAGCAAAACGGGCTTCATTGATTCCGTTAGAAACTCAATGAGCGAATTTGGCGACACAGAAACCTCAGAAACATCCGGTATGTTTGATGATCACCCCAACTCTCCCAAAGCTGGTCTTAATTTACGCATTGTGAAACCATTACGTGGTGGAAATAGCTTTATTCAAAAGATGAACTTGTTCCAATAGATTATCTCTTGAAAATATGAAACGTTGCAGCCAGGGTGGCACACTTCAAGTGACTTCAAGTGAATTATTGTCGCATCTATTTCATGTTTAAATTTTGTAAATAACTGTTTTATTAACTCAATATACTTATTTCGCTTTCTAAGTAAGGCATGGAGTAGAAAAAACATGAAGACACTCTGATAAGTAGAATTCTTGTGACCTATACTAGCTCGAGATTTTGTAAATCATATTTCCCACAAGTCGTTTCCCAATATAGCAAATTCGTACCTGGTATCAGGTCAAGTTTGTTTCCCTATCTGTACAATAATTGCTCACGCACTATAAAGTTCCTCTACTTGACTGGATCATTTCTTTCTTACATTTGCTATGTATGTTTCAGAGGAAAGAAAGGCAAGGCTTTCAGAGCTAAATGGCCAATTGTGGCGAGCAGGGTTCACTGGAATGCTTCAGGGAAGCATTTTCGCCATAGTGTCCGGTTTTTTCATCAGTCGTCAGTATAATCATGGCCTCAATACCAGATTCTTCAAGACCCCGTACAAGATTTGGTGGTTGATAAGTTGTAATGTTGCAGGCATTATCTTTGCCACAGATATTGCAAAGCACAAGATCTTGCGGAGAATTGCATTGGAAGATGAAATAAAACGGAACGAGTACCTCCAAGAAGAACTAACTTCGTTTCATAAGTGAACACATAATCATGTCATAATAGCTTGCGCCAAAGAAAAACTTGTTTACTTCCGAGAAGATCAGAGAGCACTAGCAACTTCAATGAAGTCCAAGAACGGAAAATTGAGCTCAGTTAAGTTGGAGTGCTTTTACAGACACCGATATCATCATCGGCACATCCTGGACAGGAACGAGAACCGAGATCGGTAATGGAATCTCCATATTATTCATGAATAGTAATGGGATTGACCTGGTAGTAATAATTGAGGGAGTGATGTCGTTTTAAGAACTCTCATACCCAAGGAGCTACGAGAATATCCAGAATCAAACGAATTGTATAATGGAATCATGCTCCAAAATTTCTCCAAGCTACATGAGCTACGAATGTTATAAACGAAAATATCATGACTGCGGAGGATAATTAATTCTGCAAGTTACTATAAATAAATCACCATGCCATACTCATTTCAATTGAATGCTTCTTCGTGGAATTTCAATCCATATTCTTTTGCCCAGATTTTGACGTTTTGCACAAGCCCTTGAGGTCCAGCAGATATCACCCATATTTTCTCTGCGTTGATATCAGATTGCTGGACCTTATTCTTGGGAAGGTCTCGACAACAAACCAAATTGTTAGACTCGTCATGAACAGGACCAGAACATTGCGTGAACCCTTCATTGATACACCAATTATAATACTTATAATTTAACGTGGGTCTTCCCTTGTATACCCTATGTTCGATATTCAACTGTTTGACGCATGATTTGAACTGTTGAACATGATGCTTGGAAGATTCTGATGCATTTACACCTGAAGTGGGAACAAATTGTTCATTAACACTGACAGATGTTTTGTTGGTTTGAAGTCTGCTGAGAGGTTCTCCATCATATTCGTCATATTCATTCTCAGATTCTCCTTCCAGAAATTCTTCACCCGAAGGAGAGAAATGTGAATTGTTCGAGCGAAGTGTTTGTTCTTGAGCAGCACATTCGTCATCATCCCACTCCTCGTCACGATCTACGGCATCAACAGAAATATCAACGTTTTCTACCTGATTTTCATAGTTCAAACTATTGGAATCATAATCTTCTTGATCGTGTCCTAAAAGCGGAGAATCTTCAGTGGGAAGTCTAGATGAAGTACTGAACTTGGAGAACATAGATGCCATGCTCTTGCGTGACTTTATTTTCGACTCCGATTCTTCTTCTTTCAATTCAGAATCTCCTGTGATGAAAATTTCAAAATCTTCACCATGAATAAAACCGTCGAAATGCTTCAAGATGTTAACATCACGGAAGTCCTTGATGACCCACACAATCTTGGCAGGGATTCCATGATAATTCATCACTCTGAGAATAGGTAATGCAAATGAGATGGCCGAACCACCAACAACCATAAGAATTCTCTTTGCATTAACCAGTAATTTGCTGATGGAGAATTTCTTTGCTGAAGTGTTTTTCGATTCAATGAAATGCAAGTAAGGATCATATGATCCACAAATAAGGTACTTGTGGTTGTTCAAGATTTGAAATGTACTTGTTCTAATGATTAGCTTCTGGTACTTGTCGTGTGGCAAGGATGCTATGGTGTATGGATGATATTCGGGAACCATTTGCTTGTACATACGCATGATGAACGAGGAATGGTATTCTGCAAGTCTGATATGAGCACCCGGATTGATTGCCTTGTTGGCAATAAGACTATTAGGAAATTCGACAAGCAAAAAGTTGGGGGATATATCCACGACTTTGAGGTCCAACTTGGTGGGCGTAACTGTAGTCAAATAAACTCTATAAACGATTTGTCCCACAAGAATGGCAATGTTTGCAATTGTCCATGGCGTGTACTTGGTGGGTCTGACGTGAAATTGTAAGCAAATCACAATGATCCAAGTCCACACGTAATGATTAATGTAGAATAATTTATACCATCTGTTTTTGAGCTTCAGAAACGAGGTGATAGTTATGATGATGAAACCTAGCAAACTTGCCCAACCGAATAGGTTGGCTTTTTTGTAGGCCTTGACCCAGACATGATTCTTTTGGAAGTATCCTAAGTAGACGAGGGTATGAAGAATTGACTGGACAACAGTGAGTCTGGCTAGCCACTTGTGAATATTTAATAAACTCAAGTATAATGTCTTGGGTAATGGCGATGGTCTTAAACTGAGGAAAAGAACAGTTGGCAAACTAACAGCAGTGATCTTGCCCAATCTCTTTCCTAAGTAAATCAAATCACCGTGGTAGATTTCCGACAAGTTGAGGGCAGATAAAAGTGCAATCCAGAACGCCAATTGGATGATGGTGTTTGCATGGTAACTCAATTTGAAGATCAAAGACTTGAATGTGGAGGCCAAGGAAGTCTGGAAGCGAGACACGTAGGGGCGCTTGACCTTTAGTTGTTCACTGGGGAAGATGTATTTGTTAAGTCTGTGGTTAATACGACGCAAGATGGTGATGTGCCTCAAGGGTCCATGATTATTGATGTAATCGTTGACTGGAATGAGAAGTACCACCACCAACAATATGGCCGAAGCAATCCATCCGTACTTGTCTGTAGTGTATTGACGGAGTAGGGAGTACTCCCTGGTCTTAACTATTGGGTAGTGGAAATAGTTTAGCACAAACTTTAGCACATTCATGGTTCAGATGAGTAAGCCGATGAACAGCGCTGGAACGAGGTCAGATGGCCGGATCGAGGGAACGAGATCAGATTAGATGGGACAATGGTGGCAGAAGTAGGATTAGACAAGGAGAGGCTCGAGATCTCGGAGTTGTTGAGCTCTCAAGAGTAGCTGGGGATAGATCTAATTCTAGTGATGGGCGCTGGCGGTGAGATCGGAGGGGGAAACAAGATGATTTTATACAGCGAAGGATTTTGATTATGAGAGATCAAAAAGATAAGTGCTCGGGGATTAGTTTACTACGGGGACTGCGTATTGTGTGGAGCCAGGGCAAGTACGGCTATGGAAATTCGGTGTCACATTTAGTGAGAGCCAATCAAGGTGCAAATATTGAGATAGTGGCCCCTTGATGCTATGAGAAGTTATTTATAGGGTGAGTTCTAGAGAAAAGAGTATAGACTGAACAGAGGGAGGACTATGCAAAGAGAATATGATAGTAGGCATAACCGGTGGAAGTCTAGGGCCTGCTAGAGATATGGCCACTCGGTCTGTACAAGATCCTCTGCATGATGCGGTGGTGGAGTTAGCGATGACTTCGTCACATGGGCATGGCAAGTTAGCGAGAATTAAGGAACCAGGGAGGAGAATTCGGCGAGAGTGAGAGAAAGATCTTTCGCAATACCGTGGCTTGGTCTCGCTAATTCCGCTAATTTCTACCGTGTTACTGGGATTATTACGCACACATGGGTAGTTCCACCGGGAGAAGGTTTTGCCCACCACATAATATCGGCTTTTGTAGCGGAGTTTGTAAGCACTTAGTGATTATTACAATTGAGGCAACAGCGATGCAGCGACAGAATTATGTAATATAATTTAAGATGACAAACTCGGGCCGGTGGTAGTTCCGAGTTGGCACGGTTTCGGAAATCATGGAAGTAAGCCATGGGATCTTCGTAGCAATGTGTATGTAGCAATTCAGAACGGTGGTGGGTTTTCGCAGGAAGGACCGTGGCTTTCGGGTGAGATTGAGGTGGCAGATCTTCACATCAGGTGGAGGTTGAATTGGAGAATAAGAGATGGTAGCAGAGTAGAAGAAATTCGAAGGCAGTAGGAGGGAGAGAGAATTGGGGACAGAGAAAATCGTGGAGGGTGAATTGGATCTAGTCAAGAGCTCATATGTTGAAAATCACGAGGGATAAGAAGGTGGGATTTTCATTTATTGCGTAGATAAAAGTTGGCTTTCGGAAACCACTGTAGTTATGGGAATGTCCATGAGTGAGCAATTTTTTGTTAGTCCAGAGTTCTAATTACAAATTTGATGAGTCTTTTGAGCAAGTTTTCCTTACAGATCTCATATGCATGATTCGATTTGATTTGGTTTAAATTGGTACTGCAACTTTTGAGTTTTTCTTTTTAATAATACTTGTTTCGCAAATAGAATTGACTCTCTAAATGACTTATTCGATAATAACGCCTTAAGTCATCCAGCAGACTTGCTTGATTATTGAAGGAGGTCAAACCATACTCGAGGTTTGCACGGAATTATCTACACGATTTTTGTGGTATTCCAAGAATTAAGATGTGGATTTCTATGTTGAATCTATAATACAGGTGCCTTTGATTTGAAGTGTTGACCCTTGGGTAATAAACCGTGGTTAGTAACGTCATTTCTTTATTGTAAGTCATGCCAGGCTTATGAAGGTAGCCTCTATGGTTGAAATTTCTATCCTAACTGAAAAATATGTGTTTTGTTAAAATGATTTGCTTAGTACAAATTCCTTATGCTCTTTGACTTTTTCTTTGATTTCACAATCATTCCAGACCTCGTAGGTTTAGACTTGCGAGATGATTGATTCGAATTTGAATCATTGCGGTTGCCAAATTGATTGTAATTCAGATTATAGTTTTGGTTTTGGTGATTTTGATTTCCAAAATTGCGATAGCCTTGGCCCGAGCCGTTTCCATTGAAGTCACGGTCACCGAAACCGTTTCTGAAATCCCGATTATTGTGTCCGCCATTTCTAATGAATCCTGATCTGGTGGGTTGTTGTTTCGAATCATAGTTTTTGAAGCTTACTGGTGCTGGTTTTGGTGGCAATTTCCCACTATTGTAGGAACCTCCGTTACCACCAGAATTTCCATAATAATCTCTTCTGTTTCCTTGTCCCTTTTGAAGTCTCAAGAAGTATAACGGCCTCACGGACTTTGGAAGATTACTACCACTGAATGCACTGCCAAAATTTGGCACTCTAGAGGTTCTTGTTTCCGGACATTCATCCCCATAGTGTTCAGGACTAGCACAGTTGTAACAGTATATTATTGGAAGTACCAGACTTTCTGTTTCCTCACTGTTTGCACTTGCTTTTGTCAAGTAAGATCTCCAAATAGTTGGACAATTATCGGAACCATGGCTGAATGTATCACAGTCACGGCAGTATTGTCTCTTTCTTGTTTTGCTTGTACATGAGGCAGTATTGTGACCTTTTTCTCCACATCTAGAACAAATCATCGTGGTTGGACAATGCGTTTCGTAGTGGTCTCCTATCACACCGCACTTGTGACATACAACGGTCTTACATTTGGCCCTAATGTGGCCTCTCATGTGGCAGTTAGCACACAAGGGACCTAAGCTCTGCTGCGAATTGATAGTGGTGCCGGAGGAAGGGTCTGTTACACCGAAATAACGGCCTTCTCCACGTAATTCGATCAACTCGTCGGCATCATTATTGACTTGATCAAAGGAAAGCGAAGTTATGGTATTTTTGTCCAGTTTTTCCGTTGCTTTTGCGCAGTCAATATTCAGTGTTGGCTCAGGAACATTTTCCAAGGACTTATCCTTCGATTCGGCGTTCTTTTGGCCCAAGTTGGGCTTATAAGGTGCCACTTCAGACATAGTGATAGATAAAATTTTTGGGATGCGAATGGCTGCGATATGTGCCTTCTCACTATCAGCACACCTCCATCAGATTTCACCAATACAAGACCTAAAAAATGGAGCAATAGAGTTGGTCAAGCTGCAAGACTGAACCCATGTCTATTCGAAATGGCTTCATTCACTAATCAAGGAATGTATGGGCTTCTACTTGAGGTCACTTTAAACGTGTACGTGTTTGATTGTTCATAGTATGTGCTCAGCACTGATCATCAGAATTTGAAGTATGCGCACTATAAAAACAGAGTAATATTTGCATAGACTTATGATGTGGGTGAAACTAGCGAGTTTGGTGAATTGTGTGCGTTGGTTGAATCGTAAGAATCATTTTGGGACTGATTCTTTTTTACCGGTTCATGTTGGAGAATTAGTCAATAGAGATCCAATAAAGGTCAACCTCAGAATTAGTATCTTCCGAGGAAGGTTTCCGCATATGTAAAGACTCGCATATTTACATCGAAGATCAGAGGTCCCATACTCTATTTTTAGAGGCTCTCATGAAGAGGTGGTATGTATTTAATACTCTCTCTAATAGTGGAGTATGATCAGGAACTAAATTGAAGGTGAATATCTATATCGCTTTTTAAATGTTAGCTTTTGATATTGTCAGATATATTTAACAAACTTCCCCTTCAGAGTACGTAGCGTAGCACGTTGTCTTCGTACTATCCAGCACACACAATACTCAACAACTGTGATCAACGAGAATCACTACAGCACACCTAATATACATAAATTCAAAGTAATTATAAGACGTTTCTGACCACATGCTCGCCCACTTGGCCTTGGATGGAGTCACCTGCTCCAGTTTGAAGAGAACTCTTCATGTATTCCTGTTTCTTGAAGTAGGCCAATCCGTAGCACGAACTAGCAAGCAAGAAGAAAATAGCCACCACAATCAAACTGGTGACTTGCAAAGTCAAGGAGACCCATTGAATCACACTCATTAACAAGTAGAACCCACATCTAGGCAAGTTGTCATCAAAGTTCCTTATGAAGTTGGTGAACTTATCGGTCAAGGGACAAATTTTCAACAAGAATGGCACCTCAACAAAGATCACAATTAAGCCTTGGACGATACAGATGATGGAGAACACGATGACCAACGAAGCATGGAAGATATTGGCCACTCCAAGGGCCAAACAAAGAAACACAGTCAATATACTTATCCATTGACCATACAAAGAGAAATTCTTCTTTTTGAAGTCGGAGGAAAGCCTTCCGAAGATGTTGGTGGAAATGGTTTCGGCTAGCGACATTTGAGCTACTCAATTGATAAGACTGGCCTTGTTTTTAGAAAGGAATTAGTGGTGATCGTGTTAAAATAAACACTGAGTACTAGAAAAGTAGTGGGGCTGCCAAAACCGGAGAACGAGCATCACTTTAGTACAAGCAAAGAAAAATCGAAGACCTGGAGGAACATTTCGAAGATCTTAACTACGGTGCACGCCCAGTAGGCCACGAGACTAGTACGGAAGGCAGGAAATAACCGAAAGATCGAAGCCTCTTAACCAAATTCCATGGGTAAAGAAACCGTCATAGCCCTTGTGGGTAAGCCATCGAGTGGAAAATCAACCACTTTAAACGCTTTAACCGATGCCAATGCGAAGGTGGGTGCATTCCCATTTACCACTATTGACCCCAACAAGGCCACAGGCTACTTGGAAGTGGATTGCGCATGTGCCAGAATGAAGCTTCAGTCGTCGTGTAAACCAAACTATGGTTACTGCAGAGATGGTAAGCGTGGAGTCCCTATTATGCTCTTGGATGTGGCAGGATTGGTGCCCAATGCCCATTTGGGACGTGGGTTGGGTAACAAGTTTTTGGGAGATTTGACGGAAGCAGACTGCTTGATTCATATAGTGGACGCTAGTGGTACCACCAACGCAGAGGGAAAGGCCACTAGAGGATATGATCCATTAGCGGATATCGAGTGGTTGCAAGATGAGATTTTCCGGTGGATTTTGGGAAACCTTACAGAGAGATGGGGCTCCGTGGTAAGAAGACACACAGCCACAAAGTCTACCACATTAGAGACATTGAGAGCACAATTAGGTGGTTATTCCGCCAACAAGCAATTGATTGGTAAGGCATTGGATCTTTTACCCGGCTTGCCACGTTTAGAAGATTGGGATGCAGAAACTATCGAAAAGGTAGTGAAAGCTTTCATGAGTGTCAAGTTCCCCACCGTTTTGGCCTTGAATAAGATGGATCACCCAGACTCCGATAAAAATGTGTCGAAAATTATATTGAAATACCCAGAACTGAAGGCCATTTTAACCTCTTCCATTACAGAGGTGTTCTTGCGAAAGTTGGTCAACCAAGGTTACATTAAGTATGACTCTGGAACAGAGTTCATAGATACGCTGGAAGATGGAATTCCAGGGTTGAAAGAATTGGATGAAAAAATCAAGAACAGAATCGAAAATATCAGAGACTTGGTGCTTTATAGATTTGGATCAACAGGTGTGGTTCAATTACTTCAAGCCGCAGCTGACACTTTAGATCTTATCCCTTTCTACCCCGTAAGATCCATGAACTTCAGTGGTGAGGTCTTTAGAGACTGCGTTTTGGTAAAAAGAGGCACACCAGTGATTTCCGTGGCTAGAAAAATCATGGGCGATGTCACCATAGCTTCCATAGAAGGAATCGATGGTACTCGTGTGGCCGAAGAAGATACAGTGGATATAGGCAAAAACGATATTTTATCGTTCAAACTTGTTCCAGGTGGAAGATGAAAGGATGATCATAATAACATGAACTTATTGTACAAACCAAACTGATAATTACCCGATGCACTCATTCCTTCCTGAAATTTGTTCAACAGTCTCATTACTCCTCAAGATAACCCTATCCACAGCCTCAATACTTCCCCAATCAACTTGTACTGTCAAATCTTCATCCCATAGCTTTCAGATGGAGATATAATCAGTTTCAATCTTAGGGTTAGCCGTGCTTCGAGCATCTACACACCGTCGGACTTAACGGTGCTAGCACCAACCTGCACTTGTTTTGCCGATGCTCGCATAAACTATAGACTATAAATTGTATATAATTTGTTTTTCCGATTCGGATAACTAACAATGTCACAACCTTCTGAACCATCTGAGAAGGCTAACAACAGTAAAGGAGAACCAACCTCTCCAGATAAAGTCAAGTTAGTCCAAGACTCGATTAAGACCACCAAACTTTCCAATGAACATGCCACTAAGTTAAACAAATTGATCGAATCTATTCCTGCGATATTGAAGAAAATCGATAACCAAGATTATGATGAAATTTTCGGCTGGAGAATCAATGAAGAAGGCAAGGAGTTCGTCGATGTCGAGAAAAGGAATGAGATTCTATTGAAATTCTTGGTAGCGGATGAATACAATGTTGAAACTGCCAAGGAAAGACTCGTTAACTCATTGAACTGGAGAAACAAGTTTCAACCATTGAGTGCTGCTTTCGATGAAGACTTCGATAAGGGTTTAGCAGATTTGGGAGTCATTACGAACTTCTCCAATATCGATAAACCAAATCTCAAGGTGGTCACATGGAACTTGTACGGAAATCTCAAGAATCCAAAGAAGATCTTTGAGAAGTTTGGAGATGGTTCGAGCAAGGAGGACAAATTACGTCCTGGATCACAATTCTTGCGTTGGAGAATTGGACTTATGGAGCGCTCTTTGCAATTGGTCGACTTTTCTGACGCTAAGAATTGCAAGATTGGCCAAGTCCACGATTACAAGGGTGTTTCCATGTTCAAAATGGATCCAGGAATGAAGGCAGCCACCAAGGAGATTGTGACAATTTTTGGTGAAAACTACCCTGAATTACTATCCACCAAGTTTTTCATTAACGTTCCTACGTTGATGGGATGGGTATTTACTTTCTTCAAGAAAATTGGTGTTATTAGTGAAGAGACATTGAAGAAATTCCAGGTATTAAATGGAGGTGACTTATCTCCATTTTTTGGTAAAGACTTCCTTCCTTCTACTTATGGAGGTACTGGTAGTGACGGGAAACTGATCTTCGATTTGGAAGCTGCCAAAACGGTCACAGTAAGTCCATATGGGGAATTGTTGTTGAGAAAATTGGGTGACAAGCAAATTGAAGACAACCTCAATGAAGTCGAATAGGAACTACGGGTTTTAATTTCTAACCAGAGCACCTAGTGTGTGGAATAATATTCACTTTCCACCTAGTGTGTATAATTTCGAACAGAATCTTAATATGGATTTTTTTTTAATAACACCATTCGAGTGCTGAAACTGAATAGATTAATATTAGCCTGATTTCAATAGCACCACAAGCAGAAGCATGGTTGTTTAATGTACGTAATAATTCTTGATGATCGTAATCTATGATAACAAATTGAATTGAAGCACCCAAGCCATTAATTTATTGCTTGATTGAATTATCCTTGATGGTACCAAGCCAAGTATCACAATAATTCTAATACGAATCTATTCTCTTTGAGGAGGATATTGGTGAAATCCAATGAACACTAAAAAATACGATCAAATAGAGCAAATTTAATCTGCTTTCTTCACTTTTGTAAGCAGAAACACCAAGTCTAGAATGGCTAGTTGATTGACGGGATGGGCTTTCTCGGAGCTCGGAGCTCGGAGAGAATTCCATGGTACAAAGTGGGCCATTCCATTCAATTCATCAAAGCCCCTTTAAGCCGTTCCATCAAAAGCCCAAGCGCAAGTGTGCCCCCAGACAAGTACACAAACCGCTAGGAAATTATTCTATGTTGACCGGTAAACTTGATGAATTTTGGATTCTGAGCTGGAATTCTGCAAGGTGAAGATTGAAAATAAACCGTTGAATTATACGCATGCGACCTGTAGGTAATTAAGCCCAAAATGGACAAGCACATGAGACATGAGACTCCGAAAGAAACACAAGGGGGCAACATATGACTCGAATCTGGCTGGGGTAGTGACCCCACAGTTTAAGCGCGAACCCAAAGTGACCAGTCAAACCATCAAGAGGTCACTAAAATGTTGGTAGGTAAAAAAAAACCTTGGAAAAAACTGCTTGGTTTTTGGAGGATATCATGGGTGGTGATTATACTGAGTGAGGGGGGAAAGTAGTCTTGGCCCCCACAGATATATGGAGGAGCTTAAGAAAATAGAGGATAGTAAAGAGAAAATCAGGTCAAGAAAATGAAAGAACAAGGATACAAGAATATGTGATGTCCAGTGGTAGGAGTTAAGTGACCAAGGAATGAATCCGGAATTTTCTTGGTGTATATTCTATGCGTATTGCATGCAGTAAACCCGGAGGATGTAGTTGTTTGGACCAAGCAAGCAGTGTTCCTGGGGGACTGAAACGTAAACTTTAAGAGTTATCTGAACAAACTGCTCGCTTATTCCTAAATAATACGTATCTCTAACCAAAAAGAAGCAAGTTGAGCACTTTAGTGTAAATGATATTGAGCGACTTGCTTCAAGTTTTGGGTATTGTGGGGTGAAGAACCCCGACAACATGTGAACGCAGAGAACCACCTCGTTTTAGATTAAGAAGATCTTGTGGGGGTCACCTTAAACTCCAAGCTAGACTCAGACACCGGTTTCAGCGAAATTTGTTTCTATAGGGAAGTATATGGGAGAGGACCACTGAATCAGAGGAAAAGCACCAAAGATTTCCGAGGGATTTTCCTCGTGTTCCAATTTTCAGCAACCAGTCCAAGTAGCCTGAGACGTCTATCCCTACACTTCAATTTCACCTGGCCATATGCACCATTCATTGATTTTTCAACTCATTCCAGATTGTGTCAATTGGGTGAATTTTTCTTTATCTAAACTACACTATGATATCTCCCTCCGGTACCGCACCACTTTGCAAGTGACGGGCACCAAAACCACCCACTCCCGCACCTACCGCTCTATTAACACCGACAGGAACATTCAGGGGGGACTTCTACATGGGCGAAGTTTTAGCCTACTAAGGCCCACGAACAATATACTATTTGTGGAGAAGGTCACTCACTAGGATCGAAAATCTATTGGCTCATGCACAGTAACCAAGAAGATCGCGTCGGTAAAGATTTCGCCACCATTCCTATTTACCGAAGCACGGTATTGGAAATATCCTCCAGCTCGACGAGAGCAACGATCACTGTCGACTCTATTGGTGGTTCCAACAACACAATAAGAGCGAACACAATCCCAGTCGCACAATAGAACTCGACACGAGCCCACGCACAATACAATAGTTTAGTTGGGTTTGGGAAAATCCTGAGGTTGAGTTATTAAGCAGCTCCGGCCCGGTGTGCACCCGAGTTTCCATATCTGACCCTGCAAACCCCCTATCGATGGTGGTACCGAATGTTCCAGGCACAATACAGAATCTTTCCACGCCAGCAAAGGCTTATCAAAGCTTAGCCAGGGCTTAGGTGCGCAATCCAGTGACTACCCGAGAATCGCACCAAGTTCGGATTAACTGTTGTAGCAGTAGTTACATCTTAATTCTGGAGTGACAAGGGAGCAGGTCATGGGCTATGGTTGTGGAAAGAAGCAATGATGGCCCGCGGTTCCGAGGTTCCGAGTTTTCGGATTTCGAGGACCACTGTAGTTGGTGTTCTTGTCCGCTTCCTGACCCAAGTATACTCTGTTCTGCCTCTGTCAATTTGCAGCTTCGCTAAGTGTCTCAGTATCCGGTGCGCGATTTACTGGACTAGCGACGAAAGCGCGGCTGTTCCGCGCAAACCTCACTAGAGGGCTTTGACTCAAAACTGGCACAAATAGCCTGTTGTGCCATCGTATCCGATGGTTCCAGGTGTTCTTGCTTGGTTACGATGGCGCAAGCAAGAAGATGCAGTGTCAGATTCTCGAATCCTCGGAATCTCTTCCGATGAGGTCTCAGCTCGTGTGGAGTGGACTTCCCAACACTTCCCCATATTGCACACTTCGCTGTGCCGTACCGCACATCTTCCACCACGACGCAGTCCCACGCTAGGACCGAGAACCACCCCACATTTCACCAGAACCACCCGATAACTGTAGAACTACCTAGCTGTGAAATTGTCATCGCATCGTAGCCGAGCTTATTCCATTCTCCACTTAGTCCTTCCAACAACCTAATTTTCACGAATGACATGTCTATTGTCGTGTTACCAACACTTGTCGCCGTCATGTCACCGTGATATCACCGTGATATCACCTCGGGGTCAGCCTCGCACAACTATTTCACTTTACCTTGTTCCCTCTGACTCGTCTCCTGGTGTTCCTATTGACACCTCGACCCTCGTCTGTGCCTATCTCCATTCGTTTCACGCCCCATTCTCTTGTTGTTCTCTAATTTCTCCCTGTCACTCCCCAATCTCTCCTTGTAGTTCTCCCTGTCACTCCCCAATTTCTCCTTGTAGTTCTCCCTGGCTCCCCCCACATCACCCACACCGCACTTCCCGAGCTACTCCCCTAGTGCGTCCCTACTGCGAATCCTATTTGTAGTCCAGTCCAGTTCCACTCCCCGTAGCAACGTTATCCCAACCCTCCGCCACGCAGGCTATACACAGTCCTCTCACCCTATTCTCCGCCCCTCTGCGGAGTTGTGTTGATCCGTCGTTATTTGACTGTTCATCCTGGTTCCGATCTGTCCCGTTTTTTTGTCTCCATACTCCAGGCGTTCCAGGTCTTCCAGGTGGTTTCTTCTTTTCCCCGAGCGTGTCACCACTACTCAAGGACCTACTTCTGAGCGGTGTTCGCAACTTTCACAGACCTTCACGCAAGAAGCAAGTACGCAACCCAAGAACAAACCGCTGGATTCTATATCGGTAGTTTTTCCCGCCTTCGAACCATAACGACGCTTGCAATCCCGAAGAACGGGTCTCTTGACAGTTTTCATCTGAGTCCTACAATTCCGTACTCTGGCCAGCGCCCACCCCTCCTCGCTTGGCCCCGAATCTCCCCACAAAGCTCGCCATAGATCACAGCTCGTTGTCGTTGGAGATTTTCTGACTGCCATTTGCAAAAAATCCCCTATCCCCGTGTCCTTGTTATCGTTCTTCACGTCCTACTTGTGCCTTCTCCATATCCTCCATGCCTCGTTCCTTCAGTCTTGATAAGCTCAAGAACAAGGTGGGACGTAGATCGTCCGAGCCTAACTTGGGCGACAACTCCCAGTCTCTTTCTGAAGCCAGAAATAGCGTTTCCAACCCCATGATAGTGATATCGGAATCGAATAACAGTGTCCACGTCAACGACTCAGAGAGCATCCAAAGCCCTCACGCCTACGCTTCTTTGACCCCGAATATCCGTCTTAGAGCCCAGTCGATGTCTCTCATAAATCAGTCGTCTCGGTCGCGATCCCGGTCGCGATCCAGGTCCTCCAGTGGTCAGTTGGCTCCTCTGTCTTCTTCATCCAAAAAGCAAGTCAAAGAACTCATCAAGCAAGAAACTAGTCAGATTATTCTGAAGAAACTTCATAATACTTTGCAAGAGTTGGGGCTTCAGGACCCTATCCCATTGAAAACAATAAATGGAAGCGGAGGCTCGGTATCTAAGACTACTAAAATTTACGTGGCGAACACCAATGATTGCATTTATCTTGGACCCTCATCTTCTGCAAGCTTTACCTATGAAGATGTGGAAAATGGTGGTTCCAATGAGCAAAATGGTAATATCACGGCCACAGACCTTTTGAACATGGATAATGAATACAACAATACTCACATCGAGGAAGATCTGGCCATACTTTCTGACGATGAAGACCAAAACCCACTCTCGACATTTGATGATATGGTACGTCGCCATTCGAATAGTTTCGATAAGCAGATCACACCGGACCCAAACTTGGAGAACACTCCTGCAAGATTAAGAAGAAAAATGGAATCATTCTCTTCTCCAAATTATCTTTGTACCAAGATCGATTCAGACAAACCGATTCCTCACACATTTGCAGTTATTATTGACCTCCAGAAAGACACGAGAACGGTCAGAGATGTAAAATTTGAGTTCCAGTCCTTAACAAACATTTTGTGGCCAACAGGAGACCCTTACAGTAAAGCACATGTTAGGGAACGTTTCAAAATAGGTCAAATGGAATGGAATACTTCCTTGGATAAATCGGATTACTATATTAATTCAACCAATACCAACGACGTGAAATCGTCAAAAGTAACACCCGAAGATCTCGCAAGACGTACCAGGGAGTACAAGTTAATCAATATAAAAAGCACTTCAACTGGAAATGAAAATTTTGAAATCACCAAAGATGAATTATCACCGTCTTCCTCTGGAGGATTAGGTTCTGGTCATCATCAGAGTTCGTCAGCCTCTTCAAATGACGTTTGCAAAGCTGGTCTTTACGTATTTCTTCTTCCTGTTTTGTTACCTGAACATATCCCTGCAAGTATCATGACTATCAATGGATCTTTGCAACATTCATTGAATGTTTCCTTTTCCAAAACCAGTGACAAGATCAACCGCAGGGTTAAAGTCCACGCCAGTTATCAACTTCCCATGGTTAGAACTCCTCCTTCCTTTGCCAATTCGATTGCAGACAAGCCAATTTATGTCAACCGGATTTGGAATGATGCATTGCATTATATCATAACTTTTCCTAAGAAATATGTTTCTTTAGGGGCAGAGCATGTCGTGAATGTGAAATTGGTTCCATTAGTCAAGGACGTTATCATAAAAAGAATACGTTTTAATGTGTTGGAGAGGATCAACTATGTCTCTAAAAACCTTTCAAAGGAGTATGATTATGATGGAGATGATCCTTATTATCTTAGACCCATGAACGATGGAAAGACAAGAGAAAGAGTAGTGTCGCTATGTGAGTTGAAAACTAAACTGAAATCCAGCAATTATACAGGAAATGAACCATATAAGGAAGAGGTGATTAAATGTCCAGAAAATAATCTTTTATTTGTCTGCTACGAGCCTGATGATGATTTCGATAATTTGAACTTGAATGATCCTTTGAGTAAGGGGAATAACAACCCAAATACAACCATAGCTTCTCCTTTGGATATTAATATTGCATTACCATTTCTTACGACTAGAGTGGATAAAAAAATGTCCACAGCTGTTGAAAGTGATGAAAACGATAAATCACCCAAAACCGGGTCTATTTCGTTGGCTGAAAGGAAAAGTTCAATAGATGGAAATCTCAGAAAACAGTCCCGTTCAGAAAACAATGCACACTCGCCAGCAGTTTCCCCTACTTCTCCCATTATCGGTGCTTTAGAAACAAACATGAGTCATTCACTCGGTAAACATGATATTAGCGTTCCAAGTAATGATTTCTTCACTCCAGATTCCTCAGCATATTTGAATGAAGATCTTAGCACATCTGCAACACCAAGTGAAAACATTCAGCTGGGATTCACAACGATTGCCAAGGCTCTTTATCCTGATTCTAATTTCCGTCACATTCAGGTACATCATAGATTGCAAGTTTGTTTCAGAATATCAAAGCCCGATCCTAAGGATGACTATAGAATGCATCACTATGAGGTGGTCGTTGATACTCCGTTAATTTTAACTAGTTCCAAGTGTACGGATGAGTCTATTCAACTTCCTGAGTATGACGAAATTTTCAATACTAATTCACCACCGGTACAAAGAATAGTACCGCAATCCAGGCCATCATTCAGAACTCCAAACTTCGGTAACCCCTCATATGACAAAAATGGTGTTTCCATCAGACAATTGAATGAACAAGGCGATGAATCATTGCCGTCTTTTGAAGAAGCAACTTCAGCTCTTTCATCTCCAATCATGAGAACGATATCAGTAGGGGAAGATCCTTTGAGTCGTACCCTGTCTATCTCACCAGAGCCTAATTCTATCGGCCTTCCCAACGAACCCGCACCAGCATATGAACCTTCCTCTAAACCCAATGTGATGAGAAATAACCATATGGAATCCTTGAATATCGACGAAGTTGTGAATCATTCAGGAATTCCCAGTACTTCATACACTTCTTCGAGGCTTCGTTCATCCCTTGTGAATTCATTTGCCCCAATTTCCACCTTGGAAGCAGAACAATCTAACAACCAGTTGGAGCAGGAAGTGAACAATATCAAAACTGTTATTGAAAGTAACGATCCTGTAAATGACAACAGCAGCTTGGTGAGTCATGAACTCAACTCCTCGTCTTCCAGTACTTCAGCAGAAAGGCAACCATCTTCATTGGAAGTGATGAGCACACCTTCATCATCAATCACAGTACCTGACTCACCTACCAAAGAAGAGATAATTTCCTTCCCTCCTGGGCTTTCGAAGACATCATCAAACGAGTCTCCCAGAGGAACGGTGGTAGCAGAAAATCCAATTCATGGCAATAATGAGACAGTGGATGTTGGACTTGCAGACGAAACTTTCACTACAGCACAAGAACCTGATATTGACGATCGGGTTATGTCTTCTTCTGAAGAAGAGGACGCAGAAGTTGAAGAAGAATCAGAACTTCAGAAAGATATGAATGTACCAAACGTCGCGGGAGATCAGGGACCTGATGAAGAGACTGATTTCGACAATGAAAGTTTGATGGCACAAGAATCCAATTTCACTCAAAGATTACCTTTACTACACTATGTCAGTGCTGAGACTATTACCACCAGAAAGCAGTTGAACCGATCAATGACCTCCAGCACGAATCCGTTGGGGGTCACAAGAGAAGATGTTGAGCACGAAACCACAACATATCAAACTAACAATGAATCAACCACCTCGTTGGGAAATTCCTTGAAAACTCCAGTTCCCCAAGGTATACAAACATATTTATAGACAGGATAAGATGGAATGGATCAATTCAGTTACTAATAGATTTTTGTACGGGAATACTGCAAATTGTCGTTTGGCAATGGATTGACAAAACATCGTCGCATCATCTTTAATAGAATTTCATCAGCTATTTTTCGAAACAGTTTCGTGTATATCGCGTTCTATTTATTAGGAAGAAATGATGAATTTTGGCCCTCCACTTGATTGTGGTTATTTATACACTGCATTTGTTCTCATAATAATGCTAACTTGTTAAAATGTACTACTCACTTTTCAAAAACCATAACATATAATCCTTACGATAATTAATTGAACTTCTCAAAATCAAGTTCTTCTCTTTAATAACACATTTACCATCAATCTCTAGTTCCACTATCTTCAAGCTGTTTTCTTGAATTTACGTGCGCTGAAGAATGTTACAGTGGTACAGATCTCTTGCGACCTCGATTACGTAATGGAAATCACTGTATACCGATTGGACTTACACTAATCAGGTCATATTCGGGTCCCCAACCACTTATCCTTCATGACAGTACCGGTTCCTCGCAATGGCAAAGTCGCCGTGATCGGAGCAGGAGTATCGGGATTGACATATGCCTACTTCCTCAATAAGCTACGTCCTGACGTAGATATTCACATATACGACAAGCAACATCGCACCGGTGGTTGGATAAATTCATTGGCTTTGAGAATGGAAGATGGAAACTCCATTCTATTGGAGAAGGGGCCTCGAACTCTTCGAGGAGTAAGTGATGGCGTCCTTTTGATTGTGGATATTTTGAAGAAATTGGGTCTGGCTGATCTGATCGAAGTGATTGAAACGTCTTCGGTTGCAAATAAGAAGTACTTACTTGATCAGCAAAAGTCATTACTTCAAGTCCCAGACAGCCTCAACACAGGAGCAAAGTTCCTCTCAGGAAGTGGAATATTCAATGCTTCATTTATCAACGGTTTACTCAGGGAACCATTTGTGAAGCCTAAAGATAGTATCAATGACGAGTCCATTGAATCGTATTTTAAACGAAGGTTTGGCACTAACATCCTCACAAATAACGTCTTGAGTGCAATATTACACGGAATCTATGCTGGAGACGTGGGAAAACTCAGTGTCAAAACTGTGTTGCCCAGGTTGGTCACCATGGAGAAAGAATCAGGCTCAATTCTTAAACATTTGTATGCAACATTTAGAAACAAAACCCCAAAATTGAATGAGTTACCTCCTTCTTTAATTGAATATGAAGCTTCTATCTCTCCTGATGCAAATTTGACCCAATTGTCCACGCAGTTGAAAAAGTATCCCCTCCTTAAGCTACTGCATGGACTCCAAGAATTAACTACAAAATTAGAGAGTTATTTGGAAAAAAAGAAACAAATACATTTTAATTTGGGATCTAGGATTAAAGAAGTTCATTTAGATGGGAGAATTGTGTCTGATGGCACAAATGATCAAACGTTTGATCATGTCAGATCCACAATTTACACACATGACCTAGCAAAACTTTTACAAGGAAACGTATCTGAACCAAAAGAAATATTACAGTCTTTGGAGTACGTTACAGTTTTTCTAGTGAATGTTTATTCTACACAGCTTCCATTAAGACCTCGTGGGAAGCCTGGATTTGGGTTTTTAGTCCCAAAAGGTGATGGTTCAGGAATAGAAAAAAACCCGGGAGCACTCTTGGGTGTTATCTTTGACTCCGACATTGAAAAGCATGCTTCCAAATTGCTCGGTGCACCTTCCCCTGAGAAGCATCAGGAAAATAAAATCACATTGATGATGGGCGGTCACCTATACAATAAGATCCCGATTCCATCAACAGGACTTAATATGAATATTGTGAAAGATACTCTTGCCCAAATTTTGGAAGTCGATTTAAAGGACGCCAACGTTATCATTAGAGATGAAGAGAATCTCAAGAGTAAGGATATTGTCAACTTGGGAAATAATGACATCTTGATTTCTTTCAATCTTCATAAGAATTGTATTCCACAGTATAATGTGGGATACCAAGAGATCAAGGACAAATTAGAGGCATGGCAAGGTAAGCATGGACGAAAGATCAGTTTTGGAGGGATGGCTTTTGGCAATGGAATTGGGGTACCTGATTGCGTTCAAAATGCATTAGAAGGTGCATTACAATCCAAGTGATCACCTTCAACTAAGGTAAAGGAAAAAACAGAAAGTTTATTGACTTCCAAATGAACTAACATTTCAATCTCTCGTAGAAGCAGCTCGTGCTTTCGTAGTGCATTATGTGTGCCTCTTCCACAATTCCTTCGTAAATATGGTGAACTTTCTAGTAGGAACTCAAGCCCAAAGAACTACCCAAGTTCCCCAATATCAATGATAAGTCCGAATTCAATGACAAGTCCGAATCCGAGAGTAGGCTTAAATCCATAGTCCGATCCACTACGACACTTGTTTCAACCGGGTGATGGTCCTGCTTTCATTGGTCGAGTACTGGATCACCAACGACTTGTCAAAAAAGGGCTCAGACTGTAAGCACTTCATGGCCAACCCAGCGTTCACCACCGTATCAAACACTATATGTGCCTGGCCACGATTTTGGTTGTGGATTTCCACCACATCACCATACGTTGAAAACAACAAGTACAAACTGTGCTTTATGGTTTTGGGGTTTATTTGATCATTGAGATTCTTGAGATAAAGGGTCTGCGATGGCTTAAGATTGTTTGGATCTAAGCGGATCTTCTTTGTTGAGGTCTCTATCTCTGGCTTTGTATCCAGGCCCTGCTTCGACTCCAGCAGTTGGGCACGTTTGCTCATATGATTGTTGGTAGCAAGCCGCAGGTGATTGTAGTCAAGTGAAATGGCTAGTGTCACACAAATTATTAGACAACTGCCACTCACTTGTAGTCTCAATCAACCGCAAACTAGATGAGAGTCTGTGTGCAGGACATCAGATATTGGAGCACAACTTGGGCAAATGTTACGCCTAAAGAAGTTCTGGGGGAGGCTTAGCCGCCAGAGATACAGCAAGCCTGATTCTTGTATGCTTAATGACTATGGCGTGGTGTGCTGTTTGACACCACGGCTGGATCGGAACCATGCGGGGCATAACCGGGCGGTCACGTGACCCGGGGTCACTAGCCGAGCAACTCGATTCCAATCCCCCATGCACGTTTGACATCTACAAGGCTTCTTTTCATTTGCTGATCTCGAGATACAAGAACTCACAAACTTCTGGGCTGGGATACATTGAACCAATCTTCATATCCGTGTTTTTTCCCGAGTTTTTTCATGTCTTCTGCCCAGTTGAATGCCTCTCTTTTGAGGCTCAAACTCCTAGATGCTCTTAGAAGCGGTGACAATGCTAAAGTGGAAGCCATCCTAAAGGAATTGACCTCCACGAATGCTACCATCAAAAACACCGAAATCATCCAATTGCACCAGACCATGCTCCATTATGCTGTGCAGGTAGCACCTTTACCGACGCTCCAGTTTTTGGTCAATAACGCCGACAAGTTCAACCTTGATGTCAACTCCCAAGACAGTGATGGCAACACCCCATTGCACTTGGCCGCTATGTCAAGTCGTTCTGAAATAGTCAAGTACTTGCTTTCCTTGCCAGATATCAATGACACCATCGTGAACTTGAACAAGAAACAACCCGTTGAAGAATGCAAGGACTTGAACATTGCTCAATTGATGCAGATCGAAAGAGCCAAGTTTGTTGAACACTCTGCCAGTCAATTGCGTCACTACTTTAGTAATCGAGACTTTGACAGCTTGGAGAAGTTATTGGTCTCCAATCCTCGTGCTTCAGAATTGCTAGACATCAACGGTGCTGATCCCGACACTGGAAACACCGTGCTACACGAGTTCATCAAGAAAGATGACATCCAAATGTGTGATTGGATCTTAAAGCATGGAGGCGATCCCTTCAAGCGTGACAAGAGAGGTAAATTACCAATAGATTTGATACACGGCAAGAATGATACATTAAAGAAGTTGTTGAAAATAGCATCCAAGGATCAAAATATTATGGACCCGGTTGTGAGCACTTCAACTGCCATCAAGGCAGGGACTGCCCCAACCTATAAAGGATATTTGAGAAAATGGACTAACTTTGCTTCGGGATACAAATTAAGGTATTTCCAATTGGACCAAAATGGTATTTTGTCTTATTACACAGATCAAGATGATACCAACAATGCATGCAGAGGATCCTTGAACTTAGGCTTCGCTACATTGCATCTAGATTCGTCTGAGAAGTTGAAGTTCGAGATTATTGGAAAGAATGGCATGAGATGGCATTTGAAGGCAAATCACCCAATTGAAACCAACAGATGGGTTTGGACTTTACAGAATGCTATCACCATAGCCAAGGACAATATAAAACGGAAGAATAAGGGTGCTCGTGCTCCCGAAGATGTTTCCGAACAAAGTTCCATCAAGAACCAAGAGGACCCTGAAGGAAGAAGACACAGATTCCACATTCCTGGCCGTGGCAAGAGATCTTCATCAAAGCACAGAAGAACTAATAGCAGTGCATCTATGGTTTCCAATCTTAGCGATGTTCAATTTAATGCAGACGAAGGTGAGCCAAGCTCTTTGTCTAGATCAAGTACATATTCTAAGAAGGCGGCAGGCTCACCTAACTTAGCTCAAATCTCAAAGAAAAAGCCTACTCAAGAACTTCTGGTTCCTCAAGCTAGGCTTAGTTTGGAGGACCAAAACAGCTTCAATAATGAAGCATCAGATGTCGAGAACTTCGACTATGATTTAGATGATAATGATTTTGATAGTGATAATGGTTCAATTACTGGTCAAAGTGATCCATTGAAGGATAAGTCAGACGCATTGAATGACCAAATCTCTACTGTCAAGAGATCGTTGGATGTTGAAGTATCGTCCTTATTAGACTTGTTTACTCAAGTCACAAATTCCGGCTATAATAAATCTTCAGAAGAATCGACTAAAGATCAAAGCATTTGTCATGTTGGCTTGAGTACTTTGAACACTATTCAAACTTTACTACAAAAATATGATTCTCTCATTCAATCCAAAGAGTCGAAGTTGTTGCGGAAGTTTGAAAGACAAGTTGAAGTCAATAAATTGTGGGAGAACTCAATCAAGCAACTCGAGGATGAAATTCATCAACGTGAAATCAAATTGGCTGAATTTGATGGCAAGAAGAAGCAATTAAAGAAGTACTTCTCCGCTACTAAGAGTAACAGTAATGTCAATATGACTATGCTTTCGCCACGTGAATCCATGAACAAGCTTAATGATGGAACATCAGAAGTGGATGATGATAATGATGAAAATGTCATTGAGACAATTCTCCACGACTCTGATGATGAATTCTTCGATGCTGATGAATTTGAGGATGCCGACACTGATACTGAGATTCCTGATAACTTAGCGGGAGCGTCTGATGATGTTGAAAAGACCACCCAAGAGCCAGCCCAATCGGATATACCAGTTGCCACTTCTGGGGCTGAAACGAAAGAGATAGGATCTGATCACAAGGCTGAATCAATTCCAGAACCTCAAGTATCCAAAGCTGAATCTGTTCCTGAAGCTAAGGATAAGGTTGCTGAATCAATCCATGAAAAATCTGAAAGTATCGCTCCAATTGAGAAATCTCAAACTAAAAACTCTGGTGATGAAACGTATAATCCACTTCACCAGAAGGTCGAAGAAATGCTCGAAAATGAAGGCTCTTACTTGGGTTATGAAACCCCACCAAGAAAGAAGTTGAGCATGGATGAAGATAATAGACCAAAGGTTGGTTTGTGGGGAATTTTGAAGTCCATGATTGGAAAGGACATGACCAGAATGACTTTACCTGTCGCTTTCAATGAGCCTTGCTCGTTAATTCAAAGACTTGCAGAGGATGTTGAATACTGTGGCTTACTTGATCAAGCTGCTACTTTTGATGACTCCACTTTACGTTTACTTTACGTTGCAACTTTCGCATCGTCTCTTTATTCTTCATCTGTTGGTAGAATTGCCAAACCTTTCAATCCATTGCTTGGAGAGACGTTTGAATACTCCCGTCCAGATCAAAATTATAGATTACTTGGTGAGCAGGTTAGTCATCATCCTCCTGTTAGTGCTTGTTCAGCAGAGTCTCCGAAGTGGGATTACTTTGGCCATAACGAAGTGGATACAAGCTTCAAGGGTAGATCTTTTGATATCAAACATCTCGGAAAGATGTTTTGTACTCTTAGGCCAGATGGAGGTGTTATCGACTCTAAAGGAAAGAAGGTCAAGGAAGAGTTGTACAGCTGGAAGAAGGTTAATAATTCAGTGGTAGGTATCATCATGGGTAACCCCACTATAGACGTTTTCGGGAAGATGGAAGTCAAGAATTTCACCACTGGTGATTCCATTATAGTTGATTTCAAACAAAGAGGTTGGAAAGCATCCTCAGCATACCAATTGTCTGGTCAAGTTGTTGACAGCAAGGGTAATCCAAGATGGGCTATTGGTGGACACTGGAACTCCAAGATTTTTGGTAAGAAGATTTCAGGATCCGATCTGGCTAATAGTTTGGACAATCCACTGGCTAAATTATCCAATGATCCATACAGTGAACTGAAATTCTTACTCTGGGAAGTCACTCCTAGACCAAATATTCCATTCAACTTGACAGCTTTTGCTACCACATTGAATGGTATTGATGATAAGTTGAAACCATGGTTGGCTCCAACGGATACCAGATTGAGACCTGATCAAAGAGCAATGGAGGAGGGTCAATATGATGATGCTTCACTGGAGAAGCACAGAGTTGAAGAGAAGCAAAGAGCCGCTAGAAAGGTTAGAGAACAAAAGAAAATCACCTACAAGCCCAATTGGTTCACCAGAGAAACCCATCCAATCACCGGTGACAAGTACTGGAAGGCTAAAGGAGATTACTGGAATCTCAGAAAAGACCATAAGTTACAAGATACCGGTGATATTTTCTGAAGGTCAGACCATCTTTCGCATTCCATAGTTTATCAAGTGTTATTTCGAAAGTGTAGATAATAAAGTAGTTGAGTGGTCACGTGACTCGCTCTCACCTACAAGTAGTTTCCGATGCTCATCGAATTCTACCTACAGTAATCATGGGGAAGAAGAAGTCTAATTCAGCCAATGCTGCTGCTGCAATCGAATCGAACGTTTCGCCCATTATAGAAATCAACTACAAAGATCCTTTGTTCACGTTTGCTGCCCATCCAACGAAGCCCATTCTTTTATCTGGATTGGTTACAGGACATGTTTATTGCAACACATATGATGCTGATAAATTGGAAGAAGTTCAAGCCGCCGCAAGAGAAAAGATCAGCCTATTGGAAAGAGAAGCGTTCAAGCAAGGAAAAATTGCTCATATCACCAAGTCTGTGTCACAGCTGAAAAATAAATGGTGGAACATCATTAAAGATAATTCTGATATTGCAGAAGGAAATCATATTGTGACGAACTGGAAAACGAAGAGACACAAGGGTTCATGTAGGCATGCAATTTTTGATCCCCTCCAGTCATCTTTGGGTGAGAATATCTACACTGTTGGCACAGATCATATGATCAAGAAGGCCAGTACTGAAACCGGAAAGGTGGTTGGTAAAGTTAGCATGTTGGATCATTTTGAGAGCAAATCGGACTCCATTACAAAGCTTTGTCACTCTGCCTCCCACCATTTTCTTTTGACTGGAACAGAAGATGGTCATGTGTTGGTGTATGACAGTAGTAATTTGGGAGAGAATAAGTTGAAGTTCAAGGTCTCCAAAGCACATGACGATGCTATCAATCACTTAATGCCAATGCCATCTGTTTCTGCGTACCATTATCTTTCATTGGGATCTACCACATTGTCTCACATTGACATTAGAAAAGGCATCATCACACAATCTGATAGTCAAGACGATGAATTGCTCTCGATGTGTTATGCATCAGATCAGATCAATGAAAATAAGAACGATACTGTACTTGTGGCGCATGGCGAAGGTATTGTTACGATTTGGAAAAACTCAAAGAACAGTTTCATGGACCAACTTTCAAGAATAAAGGTGAATAAGAATGCATCCATTGATGCTATAATGCCAACTATGAACGAAGATGACGACGAACAAGCTGCGTCGATTTGGTGTGGTGATAGTGAAGGATTGCTACACAGAGTCAATTATAAAAAAGGGAAGGTGGTAGAAACTAGAGTTCATTCTACCGCTAGAGGAAAGTACGGAGCTGCTGATGAGGTTGGTATTTTGGATATTGATTATGACTACAGGCTTATCAGTGCTGGTATGGATAGCTTGAAGATTTGGTCTAATAAAGAACATGTGGATGAGAATGATAATAGTGATGATGGCGATGGTAGCGATGGTAGCGACGACAGCGGTGATGATGTAATTGGCAATGGTTCGCAAAATGATTCGGATTCCAGTGATGATGCGGAAGAGTTTGATTCTGACATGGAATCTGATCTAGAGGAATTGGAACTGGGATCTGGTAGTGAAGGGAGCGAGGTTGAAGTAGGAGAAAATGAAGAAGATGATGATGAAGTCAGTGAAGAGGAAAGAGAAAATGAGGAAGAATTGAAGCAAAGAGAGCCACAAATCAAGCCTAGACAAAGATTTCCTGTAAACACAAAGGGTGGTAAGAAAGAATTGAATCTCAATACGAAGGTGGAAGTAACAGAAGACTCAGAGCCACCCTCTAAAAAACCTAAAGTCAAGCAAATGACAACAAAACAGTTGAGAAACCTTCAAAAACACGAGCATGGTATTCGTCGGTTCGAAGGTCTTTGATTCAAGTAACTAAACTTCAAGACATGTCATAGAAGGATTCTGAATTATCGTGGTAGCACTTCCATTTAAGATTCAATTAATTCGATTGATCAAATCCATTTGCATCAGTGGAATCGGTGTAAATTCAGATTTCACCATTAACAATTTCCTTCTAGAAAGAGTCTCAGTCAATGTCTACTTGTATTAATATAAGCATGCTGCACTGTTCATGAATCCAGTTGAGTCCATAGAGATACTGGTTGGTAGTAGTGCAATCTTCATAAATAGAGAAATAAAAAATTCTTCAAAGTTTGGTACACATTAGTTATATTTTAGCAAAAAGCGGCAACAACCAAAAACTCACCTGAGTATTCCGTCATTCAATTTCCCAATACTCCCAGTCCACTCCTAGTTTAGTTACATACTTCTTCACTGCTCATGCGTCACTTCTCACTTATCTTTTCTGAAACCCCACTCTGTCCTGCACCGAGACTGTTCATAATCATGGCGATAGCTCCAACCACCTCCGTAAGTGCTTCGACCCATGGAAGCCATGGAAGGCCTTTACACCGTGAATGATGTGGTCTTAAACAGGCGAGGCTATACCATCAAAGGAACGCTTATTCTATCACCATTCCATGTTGTTTTTAGCTTCGTGCCAGCCCCTCCCGTGGTTCCTTCCACGTCCACCACCTCACCAAGTGATCCATCCTCGTCCACACAACAACCTCCAGCTGCCCCCAAGGAAATATGGATATGCTACCCCATAATTGAGGCTATACATAAGGCTCGTGGCTCTTACTTGCTTAACCAGTCAGGAAATGAGTTCTCTCTCCAGGATGAAAGAGACCATTACAGCTGTTCCCATATTCGACTCATGTGCAAAGACTTCACCTACTACTCGTTTGATTTCATTAATGATGGCGTCTGTTCGGAAGTCTACTCTAAACTCAGTTTCCTTATCAATCGTCCAAAGCTGGAGAATAATGTGAATGCCTTCTACGCCTTCGATTACCGTCCGAATCACCTCGAGCGGAATCTTGAGTCCAGGGGTTGGGAGCTCTACGATCCCGTTAAAGAATACGAACGTCAGGGTCTTTTGGCCCCTGATTTCTGGAGACTAACCAAAATCAATGAAGATTACAAGTTCTGTCCCTCGTACCCGAAATTCTTGATCGTGCCAAGTAGCATTTCTGATAATGTTCTCAAACATGCAAGCAAGTTTCGCTCAAAACAACGGATTCCAGCAATTGTCTACAAGCACCGGGGAAGTGTCAATGGGAATGTCATAGCCAGATGTGCGCAGCCTCTAGTGGGATTGAATATTCAGAATCGGTCAATTCAAGACGAAAAATTAATCACAGAAATCTTCGTCAGCCAAGAGGCAGAACGATTGGATAATTTGGGGGAAGATAATGAACTTCAAAGTCAGCCACACAGAAACTTGATCGTCGATTTGAGACCAATTACCAATGCAATGGCTCAACATGCGTTGGGTGCTGGAACTGAAAACATAGACAATTATAGAGGCAAGCGAAACCCAACAACCAACAACGAATCTCAACCCAAGCAAGTTAATGTCAATTTCAAAGACCACCAAAGTTTCCGCCAAGTTGATAAAATATTTTGTAATATAGATAATATTCATGTGATGAGAGACTCCTTGAACAAGCTTGCTACGATCTTGAATGATTTGGATAGATATCCTGTGAATTCGGGGGCCACTACCTATCCATTGTTGCAGCAAGCACTTACAAAAACCCAATGGTTACATCGCCTATCAATCATTCTACAATCTGTTGATCGCATATCTAAATCTGTTCATTTGAACAATACAAATGTCATTATTCATTGTTCTGATGGCTGGGATAGAACGTCCCAAGTATCTGCATTGGCACAAGTTTGCCTTGATCCGTTTTATCGAACACTTAAAGGGTTCATGATCTTAATAGAAAAGGAATGGGTGAGTTTTGGTTTTAAATTTTCCACACGTGGAGACCATGGTGGATGTGTTGGAGCATTATTCAAAAAATCTAAAAAGGCCCAAGATCGGGAAGAACCACTCGAGTCCGAAGCTGACCCTTCTAACCCTTCTTCCACAGGTAAAGTGACTTCATTCTTGCAAAGGGCTGCTACCCATATTAAGAACACTGCTAATGCAGCGAATAATTCGAGCGGTATTATTTCTGAAGGCGAAGGAGAATCTGGAAGCAAATTCTTGAATTCCAGCACAACATATGGAGGTTCGAGTGAGAAATCGCCAATTTTCCATCAGTTTCTTGATTGTGTTTTCCAAATCTACAGGCAGCACCCATCTAAGTTTGAATTCAATAGCAGATTCTTGAAGAGATTGTTTTATCATTATTATTCTTGTCAATATGGATCTTTTCTTTGTGATTCTGAAAGGGAGCTCAAAGAGGTGCACAAGATACAACAGTCCACTATGTCTGTGTGGGACTACTTTAATTCTAGACCCTCAGAATTCACAAATCACTTGTACAAAAAGGATTCAGAGGATGATGGTGTTGTTTTCTTTAATTATACTGATGTTAAATGGTGGTTTGAGCTTTATGGTCGGTCTGATGAGGAAATGAATGGATTATCAAATTCCTTAGATAAGAAATTTGCACAGATGAAATTGAGTAGCTAATTATGCAAGTGCTTTTGAAGCACTGAAAGAATGAATTATGGTAGATAAAGATTATAATAAGTAAAAAAGAGTACTTAATTAATAATTATAAGGAAATAGAAAGAATAAAGATAAATATTAATATGATGTCCAATAGCAAAATTTGTGCAAAAATTTCAAGGTGATATCAAGGAGGAGTTTGATAAGCAGATCATTTTCTGATGAACAGAATATCACTTCGGTTAATAGAAAATAATGCAAAGATGTGAAATAATTCATACTTCTTGACATCTTACCCAGAGACACTATCTTGGCATATCCAGTCAGCTCATTTCTAATGACCTGACAATTAATGCTAAGTTCGACTCTAAACTTTATTTATTTCCATTAAGTCTACTATCCTTTGCTACCTTAAATACTTTGTTATTCTGATCTTCACTAGTTGCCTCCCATCTGATCCATACCCCACGCCTGACAGTTACGTCATCAGTGGTGCGAACCTCGGAGAAGATCTGATAACTATATTCAGTTATGAGCAGCAATACCATTGGTCTTGCAAAGTACTTATACGTCCTACAGATGAGCCTTTAATTTGTTGGAACTTTAACGAAAAGGTTAAGGATTGAAGGAAGATCGCTGACAGTTGAATAGATCATACGTAATACGAAATGTTCAGGTTCTCGTTTAAGAGACGTCTAACATTATCAGCAGGACCACACGGAGTTGATGGAAGAGGTCCATTTACACAGGCTAAAGGTCAGGGGATAGCAATAACAGATCCCTTTATACTTTATCAGAGCTATGTGAAACAGGGAGTCATCGAGAAGGACGAAGCTCAGCTCAGAGCTATGAAAGAATTCCAAAAATTGTATTTACGAATTATTGACTACAAACCTCCGCAAGAGCTCGAGATCAAAATGAGCCTATTGTTGAGAGAAATTGAGTTGAAAAGAGCACAAGCATTACTCGAGAGGGGGAAAAAATTCTCCACCCTTAAACTTGGATCCATACGAAACTTATTTGGAGCTGATCCAGAAACTCAACAGAAGCAATTGATTAGAGTCTTGACGGACGAAGAGGAATTGGTCAATTTTCCTTCACCACATGGCTTGTTGGTTAATGGTGAAGTAGGTTGTGGCAAGTCCATGCTTATGGACATTTTTGCCGGTTCGTTACCTCATCATTCGAAAATGAGATGGCATTACAATAATTTCATTCTCTGGGTGTTTAATGAAATCCACAAAATTCAAGGTCAGAAACTTTTGTTGACAAATATGGGCCAAAAAAATGCATTAACAATGGAGAATGAGTTCATCTTGTTCGAAATTGCTCAAAAAATGATTAGAAAAAATACAGTATTGATGCTTGATGAGTTTATGTTACCAGACATAGCCTCCGCCAATATTATCAAAATACTATTTACATATTATTTTAAACTAGGAGGAGTTCTCGTTGCAACATCAAATAAGCTCCCTGAAGAACTTTATTCTAATCAATTTCATAAATCAAATTTCAAAAATTTTGTGACAGTCTTAAACGCCAGATGTCATTCCATTGATATGAGAAGTGAGACTGATTATCGTATCTCTAAACCATCATCCGATCTGAATCTAGTCACAAAGTTGGAGATGAATAATGATGAGAAATGGGATGCTCTTATCAAATCGAAAGCATTAAACCTTACACCTGATGATTCCAATTATTCCAAACCATTAAGGGAGATTGGTGTTCCTGACTCATTCACCGTTTACAATAGAACCACGCAGCTTCCGTTGACATTTCCAGGAAAAGTATGTTACTTGAATTTTGAACAATTTTGTCAAGGACTTTACTCATCATCGGATTATATTACCTTAACCTCTAGATACAAAATTGTGATTCTAGATGATGTCCCAATCATGACGATTAAGATGAAAAATGAGGCTAGAAGATTTATTACTTTGTTGGATGCAATATATGAGTCCAGATGTCAATTTTTCATGAGAAGTGAGGTTGGGGTAGACGATCTTTTTTTTCCAGATACAAGAGAAAACATAAGTGACGAACTTCGAAGCAAATTACCAAAAGATTATTCAGATACCCTTGATGTGCAAGAAGAAGAAATGTATTCGAAAACCTCAATGGCAATGGAAAACCCATACAGACCCAACACATCGACATATGAGGACAGCATGGAGACATTTGAAGAAAACGAGAAGAAAAGCGTTGATTTCAAGAACACATCTGCATTCACAGGGGAGGATGAGCGGTTCGCATACAAGAGAGCAGTTCTGCGGATTAAGGAAATGGTTGGTTCCGATAGTTGGCGAAATGAAGAACGGTGGTTACCAATAGACGAAAGCATGAGGCCATGGGAAGACCATGAAGATCCGATTTTATTCAAGTCAACAACTAGTGTTGTTGCACCAGAGAGGTCAGGTGTTTCGATCGAAGGGCTGCATCATTTTTGGGCCATGGGCCCTTGGACTTCGAAACAAGGAAAGAGACTTAAGGATAGCATAGCTAGAACATGGGTTAGAAGTAGTGTTAGAAATGAAGATGATGTTTAATTTTGGCTCACTGAAATTACATCTATTAGACATGGGATATTGCGGTAGAATTATTTAGCTAGTAGATTGAGTTCAGTAATAATTAATTCACTTAGGGTGGAAGGATTGGTGAAATTACTGACTTTATTTACACTAAATAAAAATTCACTCTTCGAGGAAATCATGATTCACTCATATGACCATTTGTTATTGTAATCAAATAATTTTCCAACAAGTAAAATGTGAAAGGGGTTGTATTCATCGTTGATATGAATTTCAATTTCTATGATAATTTTTTATGAGATAACTGATTCACTAAAATTTCTCAAGTTTGTGAAATACCTGAAAAAATGAACATTATTACAAAATTAATTCTTTTAACACCATAGGATCTCTTTGAAATAAAGACTCTGAGTCATAAGCTCACAAAGAGATAGCATTTAAACACAGAGCTCATTATCGAATGCTACAGTAGGTGCTAATAATTGGCAGCACCTATTGTCGCGGATTCTAGGGCCATTTAACCAAGTCGCATATCCTCTATTTATTAGAGCATGCAAAATGAACACGAAGTACCACGACTCTTAGTTTTGTCTCGGACTCTAAAATTGAAGTGAAGCCTGGAAGACTTTATGTCCAACCTCACAAACAAGACTTCGTAACTACTCGATTATTATTGTATTCTAAATGGCCAATCATCCCGAACACCCCCAGCGTAAGCCCCGAAATGTCAGGTGACATAGGGTAAATTTCACATGGGTTGTTGAGCTCATAAGTGACAGGCTATATTTCAGATTCTAGGGACTCAATACTGCACCAATTGACCCAGCTCACCCAATGTTTCCAGCATATCAAGACTTTGGAGTCTATTAATTTGTAGTCTTACCCCCAAAACCCCCAACTTCACCGTCATTGCCCGATACTTTCACTACTGTACCACCCGAGATCCTCGCATTCTCTAGCTCCACCCTCCACGTGATGCTCGGTATTCTTCCCCAGATTTAACCTCATGAATCTCCCTGTTGGTGCTTCTTTTTACCTTCTCTGCCTTTAGCTTTTGCTTTTCACTCTTGACCTTTGACCTGGTCTTTTGTCCTTTGATACCACCATGTTACTCACAGCCGAACGGCTCGTACGTCTTGCATACAAGTACCCCAGTCTCCACAACTCATGGTATCTCATTGCCTGTGCATGTTTGACAGTGGTCAACCGTCCTCATGAGATCCCCAGTGTGTTCCACTTTGCGTTGAGACAGCAGCTTTTGGAGTCCACCTCAGACACCACCTTGCTCACCAGCAAGTATTTGATTCAGTTGGCACAAGACTCCATCTCGTCGTCCTCAAAGTACAAGGATTTGACGGCTGTGGGGGTGAACTTGCCGGATATCTTGATTCCCTACAACTACTATGACAAGCTTCCCCTTGGGTTCAAATACTCGTCTTCCGAAGACATCCACGCTTGCCAGTGCCAGATAGCAGGTAAGTTCCGGGAGGTGATCCTCAAGAGCGTGGCATTGGCAGGACTCCCCAAGGCCATCAACGCGTTGATGATTTTGAAGACCGTAACACCCACATCCATGAAGCCCGCCAACATTCCGGTCCGTCCTGCAATTGTCAGCCCAGGTCACGTCCCATCGTCGGATATCGTGGGAGAAGACGTCCATGGCACGAATTTCGACCAGGAAAACTTCACCAAGGAAACCATTGATGGACCCATTTCTGCCAGCTCCATCAACACTCAGAGAATCCAAGACGATCTCTTCAGAGGCTCAGAATTCTGGAACACCATTTATACCGACAAGGTCAACATGCGGATCCGCAGGCAGATGATCAATGCTTATCCCGACTTGTGGAATTTCGCCTACCACAACGTGTATTCTCCGTTGTTGAGTTACACCGACGTGTTGTCGGCACGCGAGACTTCCATGTGTATCGTAGCCAGCTTGATACCACAGGATGTGAATCCCCAACTCAAGGGACATCTCAAGGGAGCCTTCAACGTGGGAGTCTCCAAACAGGAGTTGGATGACTTGAGGTTGTTGGTGTTCGATATTTGTGACTGGAGTGGAGGAGTCACATGGAGCGGAGGCAAGGAAGCAGTAGCTAAATTGTGATATATTCAGTAAACTACAGATTTTAAATGAATTGTGTAATTGTAAATGGCTTTGGCTTTTAACTATGGAATGGTAATTAAGCGTGATCGTGAACTAAATGACATGAAGCAACGAATTGGATGGAGGACCTGCAGGACTGATTGGATGGACATAGCTTGCATGGTAGTTGAATGCTTCGCAAAAGTTATTAAAAACATTGATAGGAATGTGCAACCTGGCCAACTATTACGTTCCCAGAACCGCAATAGTGAACCTACCTACCATTTCATGATACTCTCCAGGCAGTCTGATTATAACTTTATTCTGTCCTGCTTTCTGATCAACAACACTTGCAAACCACAGAACACGAAGAATGCCAAGTATACGAAGACAGCACCAAAGATGGTCTTGGCCACAGCAGCTCCATCTTCGGGGTCCTCAGTGGAGCCCATCATGGACTCGTGATTGGTCTTGAAAAGGAAGCCGATCACCGCCAAAATCACCACTCCGAATGCAGACAAGATGGTGCAGCAGTATGCTTGACCCGTGGATACGACAGCCTTCATATTTGTGTATCGTTGTAGTTGTAGGAGATGGATGTCGAGTCCGTATGGACTCGATTATATTGTCGCCAGTGAGGTGAGGACGGTGCACGCACTACTCGAGGATGTGCTAGGCGACAGCCATGGGGTCCATGGAATCCAGGTGGTTCTGGGAGTCCGGCTCGTCGACAGCCGAGTCTTCCAGCAATCCTAAAGACAGCTGAGTATGAGTGAGTTGGGGCATTATCGATGGAACCAGTTCGGGCTGTGGCGAGGAGTCGGGAGGGGCCATGGGCGACGAAGGTGCGTAAGCTGTATCGAGAGAGGCTGCGGCAGCAGGTTCTGCCAACGACATCGAGGCGTCTGGCGCCAGGAGCTTCCTCCTTTTGAGAGATTGAACCGCCCGATAGGTCTCCTTGAGAAGATGCAACCTGCTGGTGATGATGTGAATGCTGTGGAGATATGCCTGAGGGCTGGAGCTTTCTTTCATTGAAGAAAGGGCTTGTGCCACGTCGGCACCGGAAATGCTAGCAGCGATCATAGTGTTATTCACATTCGCTGGAGGAGGAGATGCAGAGGATCCTTTCTGAGATTCGGGGGTCCTGGATCTCAGGGAACTTTGGTCGGCCAATTGGAACATTTTTGACGCCAGGCCACTTTGTCCCGTAGGAATGGCCGCCATGGATGGAGATGGTGTGGGTGTCCGGTTTCTGCTCCGGCGCTCCGATATCCTCATGGGTGATGCCAGCGACGAGCTACTTCGGAGCAGACGGTAACGTAATGTGACAAACATCGTTGTTGGAGCCTCGGTGAAGGGCAGTGAGACTTGTGGTGGAGATGGGGATTGGGTGGGCTGCTGAGACTGCGAGAGCGAGTCCTGGTCTTGAAGCTCTCCGGAAATATCGGCTTCTCCTTTGATGTCTCCCATACGGTCCTTGTGGTACTTGAGGGTCACGATCCGTTCAGACATGTTGCAGTGTAAGGTCAGATGGGAATGTTCGCAGTCAAAAAGGACCCAGATCCTGGTGGTGATCTGATGCGTGCGCGGACCAATAACTATCCGAACACCAACTGCTACGCAAAGTGCGCTACATTTCAGTTGAACTTGGTTGTTTCAGTTTCTTCGCCATGACTACGGCAGAATTGAGCCAGAAGCCCGAGAACGAGCCGTTGGTGGCCACAGTTGAGCAATTACTGGCGCTCATCGAGTCTTTCATCGAGTTGGGTGTGTTGGTTCATGATAACCAGGGCACCCACCAGTCGCACACAGCTCTCACCCACAAGACCAACCAGGTGGTGAGTCAATTGTCAGGACTCACAGCCAGTCCATTCACATACCAGTACCCTATTCCCATTGATGTTGTTTCGTATATTGAGGATGGCAGAAATCCCGACATCTACACTCGTGAATTCATCGAGGTGACGGCCAAAAGTAATGCTCGTCTTAAGGGTAAGATGGAAGGGTTCGCACAGTTGCGAGATGTGTTGGGGAAAAAGCTAGGGGAAGAGTTTCCCAGAATGAAGGACAGCATTAATGATATTCGCCAGCGGACCAGTCGAGGACGGTGAGAGAAAGGAAAAGACGGTAGAAAGATAGAAGCACAGAGATATTGAGGGAAGTAGACTAGGAACGACCAGACAAACAATTTTAAAACAGTGAAATGTTATTGAAAAATGAAGAATTGGTGCACAGGTAGTGCTAGAGAGGTGGATCATATAAATAAGTTCTATCATAGCATGAATATCAGCTGTACTAAAATTGTGGGGATATCCCCGTACCACTGCAGATTATGTTGATCTCATCATGATTACTGAGTAGTGAGATACACGGAAATTTTCTTCAAATGGATGGCACAAGGATTGTTTAAGATCGACCTTGTTTCTGCTCAAAGTGCTGTTCACCAATTTGGACTACCTCAAACAAGTCCAGCACTCTTTCGAAAAGAGCAAATGCCCATCTTTCCATCCACGTTGAGAGTAACCATTGCCATAAAATGTGGCATTACTCATATTTCAACAATATTATTCCGAACCTCAAATAATTCCAGACGGAAATCTCAGTTGATTGTATGCACTCAGGACGTAATAATACGGGGATAAACCTACTTTCAAATAAACTGAGTTCTCTATGGCCTTTTGAATTCCAGGTGAACTTTTCCAGGTTGAATACAGCACATTTCAAACCCACATGAGAGGCTATTCGCAATACTTTAACACCAGTTTTGACAGATGTTGACAAGGTAAGGTATACGGAGCCCACCTGAAGTCTATCTATATTGCGCGTCGCAGTTATTGTATAGGTTCCAAATATATTGTGCAGTAAATCAGTTCTTGAAAATCAAGATTGTATCGTACAATGTTCAACAAAATTAATTTCTCTACGGGATACACATCCACAGCTGAAATGGTAATCAACAATCGCATCTTTCAAAGTTGGAAAGGGTTTGATGAAAATGCGATCGGTGATAACAAGAAAGAGCATTGTAAAGCCGACCAACGGACGCCTCAATTATGCTGAACTAATTCGTCATGAGGCATTCCAAATATGGATGTAACCCCAGATGAAGTATATTGCACAAAAGCGGATCCCGGTCTATGCTAAGTCCTTCCACTTACCAACTCTCATATAACAGAGGCAAAATACCTCCTTCATGACCAGCGCCAGCACCAACTTGACCAGCAAACTCCAAACTTGTAAGGCATTTCAGATAGACGTTGCCATATACGATGATGGTGTTGGGTGATGTTGTTGTTTTGGCCTTCACTCGGGATTAGTGTTTACATTTCCAAGCCTCGAACACAACATGGAGGGGATAGCGAAGGTGGCGCTAGGGGGCTTCAACAAACATACAAGGAAGATTGTTGATTGTTATATTGATGCAGCTGAAGAAGCTATTGGCAGGAAATGATACCGTAAGCACCGAAGAACAATAGAATAGAACCCAAATACCGCACCGATTTCTGTCAGTAGAAACCAAGAGTTTTACTGTACACAATAAAGAGAATTATTATCGAACGTGGTACATGGTTTAATTCATTGGTTCCGTACCGTGTATAGTTGCGCCTGACATGGAACATTTCCGGATTCCTGCGCCCACTTTTCGGTGAGAACGTTTTTGATAGCTTTGGTGCGTGAAGAAGCACACTTTGGGACTCTAGCCAGCCCCATAACCGTTGGTAAGATTATATCTGAAGCTGGCTCAACAGTTTGAATGCATGAACGAGATTAACGCTTCATGGATCTAGCGATATCCAGGATCCCCAATGCCGATTTCCCCACTTATAGCATCATTAGGCGATTTCAATTTCTCGTACAATATGCAAAAGCCAACATCAACGCATAAGATTAGTTTTTGTTCCGCACCATAGAGGGATTAGTAACGCAACACGAACAATAGCGTGATTACAGGGTGCATAGAATGCTCAAAATAATTTGGACCCACAGGGTCACGGAGGTGTGGGAACAGTAGGGAGAGGACTTTGGTCCGTTATTGTGAAAAATGAGTAGTCGAGATTCCCAATAATAGGAAAACCGAGTAACAATTCCCGGAGAGTTAGAAACAAACATCTTTGAGATATCAAAGAAGTGTGACACATTTGGAAACAACCCTCTCGACTTATCGATGAAGCAGGAAAGTATTATTGTAGAGTAAATGTGTATCTTTGGAGAACCCGACCCACCTACGCCCTACTGGAAGTTCCAAAACCCACGATCTGGACATTGTTCGTTTCATTTATGACCCCGAAAGAGAGTATTTTCGTACGGCCTCACTCATAAGACGCAATTGTTGCTTGGGCTTATTCTCACACCCACCTTGACACCAGATGCATCGTGGACGTTAGTATAACGGACAAATCACAAAGCCTTAAACATCCCATCAGAACCGTGCACGAACCAAATTATCTAGTGTGAATGCTGGCATGGAAATATTCGAACAATAGCCTGCGACTCCACAGCACATAATTACGACAAATTCGGTATTGTGTCTCCGGAACGGGTAGTTGTTCTGCAAAATTAGGTGCGACATATGGTTATTTTGGGTGCAACTTACGATGTCCGTGCCGGATTCGGACAGATATATGCACGTTGGGTTTGTTCATCTTCCTAGGCTCTTTATTGGTAAATCTTCGCTGCAGAACGCATGCAACTGTAAGCTGGCCATATTTGCTGTATTGACTTACTGGTGCTGCCTAGGCTTCTTATAAGTATTGCATGGTTTCTCGAGGTTGGATTCCAGCTTGCACACACTCGCTTAAGTCTCTCCTTACCAGGTCTACCGATCAAAATGTACGCCTCCAAGAATACCCAAATCCTTTCGTTAGTCATGTTGGCCATGGCCGGTTCCGTTGCCGCTGCTGACCCAGTTGACTCCACCATCACCACCACCACCACTCCTGTGACCACCGGTACCACCACCCAAGACTTGGAGGAACAAATTTTCGAAACCGCTTATGTTTTCACCAACTCTGATGGAGTGTTGACCACTCAAACCATCACCGGTTCCACTGCGTTCGTAGCAACCACCACCGCAGCCGCTGTTTCCAGCTCTGCCCCAGTTCCAGCCCCAGTTTCCAGTGGCTCCATCGCTAGTTCCGATGCTGCTCCAGTTCCATCCTCCATCACCACCAACGACCCAGCTGATGTTACTTCTACCGCTACTGACATCAAGACCACTGTTGTCACCATCACCTCCTGCTACGACAACAAGTGTACCTTGGTTCCTCACACCACTGGTGTCACCACTGTTACCAAGGACAACACTATTTACACCACCTACTGTCCTCTTTCGACCGACGACTCCACCTATACCGAGACCGTTGTTGACCACGTTACCAAGACCATCACTCTGTGCTCTGACAACCTTTGTAATGTTGAAACCGTCACTGTTCCAGCTCCAAAGACTGTTGTTTACACTTCTTCAGCTTCCCCAGAAGCTCCAGCAGCTCCAGCCAAGCCTAATGCTCCAGCTTCTCCAGAGGCTCCAGCAGCTCCAGCCAAGCCTAATGCTCCAGCTCCAGCAGCTCAAACTTCCACCAGTACCTCTACTGTCGACGTCACCAAGACTGTTAAGCAAGATACTAAAGCTCCAGAAGTTGCTGCTCAATCCCAGGCTCCAGCCGCCCCAGCCGCCCCAGTTGCTCCAGCCGCCACTGTCGCTGTCAACTCTGAAAACGCCGCTGCTGTTAAGCAAGTTGGTGCTGCCGCCATCGGCTTCTTGGGTATCTTGGCTCTTCTCTAAATAGCCGATTTCAATGTTCTAGTGTGTAATGCTGCAAATGTATAATAAATGTAACCGCGAAAACAGTGTAGTGTAGGTTTTGAACTCCAGGTCACATGACCAGACATCTACAACTTTTGGCCCATCACTATTATCGAATTCACCATCACCCAATGTTTCGTTTAGCGAAAGTCTCTCCGGCCAAGAGCGTGTTAGGACAACATGTTCTATTGAGGTGTCGGGCCAAAGAGCTCCCTAGAATGTCAAGATCGGTCAAAACTTCAACTGTGGACTGGAAACCAATCAAGGGAGTGCAAGGCAACCTTGCCACCTTGGAACAACAGGCCAAGATTCCGTACCTTAGAAGGTTCTTTTTGGGACTTATGATCGCAATGCCAGTGATTAGTTTTGGGTTAGGCTGCTGGCAAGTCAAAAGACTCCAATGGAAAACAGCCATTATAGCCAAGAGTGAAAATGCTTTAGCTCAACCTCCCATCGAGGAATTGCCACCAGTCCTTGATCCCAATGTGATTGGGGAATTTGAATATAGAAGGTTCAAAGTTAAGGGCCACTTTGATTACTCTCAGGAGATGTTCTTGGGCCCCAGAATGAGAAACGGAGTAGTTGGCTATTTAGTAGTTACTCCTTTCGTGAGATCCAGCGGTGGAAAGCCAATTCTCATTGAACGTGGTTGGATATGCAAGGACAAGGTTGTTCCTGCCACCAGAAGTAAAGGATATTTATCGCATTTGGCCTTCCCTCAAGGAGAGATCGAGATCGAGGCGTTGTTCAGAGTCATGCCTGCCAAGTCATACCTCCAATACGACCACGAGAAGGGCTCTCGGTTGTTCAATGTCCACGATGTTCCCGAAATGGCAGCTCAATCAGGAAGTTTGCCCATTTATTGTCAAATGATCTACGATTTGAGTGATCATGTTGAATGGAGAAAGTACACTCCTAGCAACGATAAATCGTCATGGACTTCATGGATCACCAAATCGAAAGCTTCATCTGGTGATGAAGATGAAGATGCATTGTTCATTGCAGGAGAAGCAGGTCATGATTCCACGCTTCAATATCAAGACTTTGAGTTTGTGAATGAAGGTGTACCCATCGCAGCATACCCCAAGATCAAGTTTACAAACAATCATTTGCAATACTTGGTGACTTGGTTTGGACTTTCCATTTGTAGTGCCGGGTTACTTGGATACTCTTTCTGGAAGAAGGGTGCCCACCTGTCCGCTGAAAAAGTATTGGAAGCGAAAAGAAGGGACATGGCCAGAAAATTATGAGTTGATGAGATTGGAAAATTTCAATTAAATTACTCGTTGTACATAGACTAGACATTAATGGATGTGTTGGATGAAGAAAACACCGATGAGAATGGTGCACATAATTAAGATTGACTAATTACCGACATGCTTGATTTAATGTGACCAAGAACGAGGCTCGATGTAAATCGACAACATATCAAAAAGAAGAGTCAGCTTTCAGATTAGACGTTACGAGGCTAGTCGGAAGTGCTGAACAACCCAAATAGCACCACAATGAGCGAAATGTCAGACAAGAACATGCTAAATATGCCGTAGTATGCTAGCAACAGAATCACCAATGGACGATATTTTTCCAACTGGGGCAACACCATGGATCCAAAAGATAATATTTTAAGGATTAGGTTCCCTTCAGTGGCAGCAGAAAGTGTGTTCTGTCTGGTGGAAAGTAAGTAGAAGCTGGCCAAAAACACTGCTTCAAGAGTAGAGAACCAGGTAAAGAAACTCTTCACTGGATTAAGTGGAGTAAGGTTGCGAACGAAATCAAACGAGCACCCACGAAAGTCGTAGCCCTCTGAGTTGCTGAAATGGTAGAAGAAATTGATGACCACTGCAGAGTATCTCATCAAGAGAAATCCGAATTGCCATTTCCGTTGCTGCTGTTCATTATATGCTTGGATTTGTTGAAGGTATTGGGTTTGCTCTGGCTGGGGTTGGGCATCAGGCTGACCCTGGTTGCTGAACATATTCAGCATCATTTGACTAATTGGGTCATTGCCATCATCTGGATGCTGCAGGCCGTGATTCATCAAACTCTTGAAAATTTGGTCTATGTCTGGTTGTTCTGCTGTTGGACCTCCAGCTCCAGTGAGTGTGTCAATATGCTGCACTTCTGGATCGGCATCAGGGTCGATTTCTGTGGTTGATTCACCCGTGAAGGCTGGACCTGACGACTTTGAGACTCCAGAAGCCTTCACACTGGGTTCGACAGATGGCTTCTCTTTGTCCAAGACTGAGACGGCAGAATGCTCTTTGACAGAAGATCCCAGAGATAAAATGTTATTCAACCGGTCAGTGGCCTGACCCTTGGCCATCTTGGCCTGTCTTCTTTCCCTGAGAATTCTCTTCTTTTCCTCTGCTGATATCGATGCTTCAGACATGTCGTTGGAGAGGGATCACGGACGTGGATGGTAGAAGTAGTAGCGGATTGTGCTCGTGGTAAAATAAAGTGAGACCTGGCACTACCAGCCCAGGCGCACAGTGGTAGAGGTAGAAAATCGCGGTACATCTTGAATCCTTGAGCTTTCACTTGAGCTGCGTTCACTGGCGAAGAACGATATCAACTATCGAATAGCGGAGGGAAGCGACCAAGTGACTGAGTGTACAAAGAAATTCGAATCGTAAAGTAACACCTAGAGGGGAAGGAAGAGAACGTGAAAAAAAGGAAGTGCTTCAGGTTGAAACTCACAATAGCGCTCCGAACTGCATTGCTTACTTACTCAAAACTTAAGGTAACATCCTTGTCAGTTTATTTGGGAACGAATCATAACATTCAATTCTAAAGTTCACTACCAACGCGTCAGAGAACTAAACAACACAAGAATGGGACTTCCAGACAGTATGAACTATCAAGAGCAATTGCGTCGGCAAATTATTCTAAACTCAATGGAGAATAAGGATTACCTCTTGGTAATTGCTTCTCAGCAGCAGAAATCAGTTCAGCAAGTGAAGCATGAGTTGATGTTGAAGTTAATGGAAGGTTAATGTTAACTCAACGAAAAGGTAATATTTATGATTTTGAATCTTGCTGGAATAACAACATGAGTGGAATAAGAATTTAAATAAAGATAATATTAATTGAAGCATAATACATAATACAAAGAAGGTGGGCCATACTAACATCTCGCCTCCCATGGCCCAGTGTCACACAACATCACAACAAAAAGATTTCTATAACTAGCGATGTAATGTGAATTTTGAATTAGTCGCAAACTCTTCGATCCTGGATCATTTCAGCTGTGCTAGGCACAAATCACAAGATTTTGACCTCAAGTCTGATCCTGACCAATCATCTGAATCTTGGTCTTTCCGAAGTTTTTGTTACTCTTCCTGTTTTCCTTACTCGAGGCGTCGATTCAAACAATCCCCTCATATACCTTGGAGGCTGGTTTAAATTTGGAACTCCTAGATTTTCTTTGGAGTAAATGGACCCGCTTGTATGCTCGGATGAAGATGCTGGTTTTGCTCTTGGGGCTATTGGGATTCTGGAGGTACGAGAACGTTGTTCTGCTGAATTTGAAACAAACGACCCGTCGTTTGTCGAGTAAGACCCCTCCTCCTGGGTCTTCTTCATTCCTTTTGGCAAGGTAGATGTTTGTGCGGTTAATCCTAAAGTTTTTGCCCTGGGATTGATAGGATGTCTTGGAACTCGTGGCCGAAGTGGGACCCGAGCATTGGAGGTGTGAGACATTGGAGGTTTCGGTTTGGCCAACGTGGCCAATTTGAGCTTGAGCTGTTCATTTTCCTTCTTTTTGTCCTCGAGTCGAGCTTTGAGTTCTTCGATCCTACCCGAGCTGGCCTTCCGCTCTTGAAGCTCTTCCCATGCCTTTAAGGTGGGACAACCAGGGAAATCCACACACCACATAGTGATCGAAAGCCCATACATGAAACTGGCAAACGACTCGTTGAATCCAAGCGCTATGGAGTCATGTATTTGGTTAAGGTTGGTCATGTTGACATCCAATTCTTCCATTGCGTCTGATATGCGGCCAAACCTTTCGATGTTCACGGCACTTTCCATGGGCGTGTGTTCGATGTCCACCGGGTAGTGAATCTTGGGGGATTGAGTGAGTAAATAAAGACCCGAGGATCGCTGCAGTTGCCTTCGTTTTGCCTGTGAAGGCGTAGTAGGCCTAGAAGAAGGCACCATGATGATTGTTTTGGTCGCGTAGTAGGATTTAATTTTCAAGTCGCACAGTTAAGTTTGGGGTGAGAAAACTTAACACTGATATTTCCACAATGCGAAGTATCAGATAAGAAGTGCTATGGGAGTGCGAAATATTTAGTGGAAGACCTGAGAGTAGTTAAATATTTTGAAAGATATAAAGCATGTTTAGATATATATGTGGGATTACATTGGCATAGAAGTGTACTTAATTAGCGATCTAAGAGCACGAAACAAGTTGTTCGTGATCGTTGCGTTTCTTTTGCTTATTATTCTCACACGACGGGCACCAGGCAATTTGTGAGAAGTACTACACTAGTGCTTCGAACTTAAACAAGCATTATTTTTATTGTTCGCTTTAGTTTTTGTTTTCTTGTATATATTTTTGATGAAAGTCTAAGGGAACAAATTACTCACTGATTCTTCAAAGTGAATATAAACGTTCATTCTTTTTAATTAACCTGCATTTTTAAAGTCCTAGAATTGTCCAAATTTTTTATTCTACTTGGTGTTACCAAGTCTATTCCAGACCAATGATTTCCTGCCAGGTCTTTCCTTCCTTTTTCAACTCTACCAACAATTCATCCCTAATGTGTGCAGGCAATCCTGGGCCCTTGTACGCAAAGGCAGTGTAAAGTTGAACAAATGTTGCACCGGCCTTTCCAAATTCGAGAACATCTTTTCCGGAAGAAATTCCTCCACAACCGACGAGCACCAAATTTGAGTCTTTGGTGTACTTATGAAGCGTTCTCAACGCTTGCAATGACAATGGTTTCAATGGCTTACCAGACAACCCACCAACTTGATTAATAAGCTCAGTGTTGGTGGTACGCAAACGGTTAACGGGACGAGAGATAGTGGTGTTAGAGATAATAATTCCATCGACCTTGGCTTGCTTTGCGGAGTTGGCAATAGACTCGATTTCTGGTTCGGTGAGGTCAGGAGCTACCTTGACCATAACAGGTGGAACCTTACCCAACATATTAGCACCAGCTGCGTTTCTTTCACGCACCACAGTAGTCAACAAATTGGTCAATTTCAGCTCGCTTTGAAGATCTCTCAATCCTGGAGTGTTTGGAGAAGACACATTGATAACTAAAACATCAGCATAGGGGGTCATCCGATCCACTCCTTTCACATAATCTTCCACTTCATCACCCAACTTGTTTTTACCCAAGTTGATTCCGAGAAGTCTACCGTTTTTGAACGCATTGGATGGAGCGGATTGGTCCCTACCAATTAACTTGGCAAACCGTGTACGTAAAGTGGCAATCACACTGAAATGTCCATTGGAGTTGAAACCATAACGATTGATCACAGCGTCATCCCGAGGCAATCTGAAGAAACGTGGTTGTGGGTTTCCTGGTTGTGCCTCTGGAGTGATAGATCCAATCTCAACATAAGAGAATCCACAATCGAACAATCCATCGATAGCCTCACCTTCTTTATCCAAACCTGCTGCAAGACCAATTGGGGTCTGTAAACGAGTGTTGAAGACATCGACTCCCAAAATACGAGCATCTTCGTCACTGAGCTCGGGATCCAGGATCTTGGGTGCCAATCCATACTTAAGAAATGCAATGCCCAATCTATGGCCTTGTTCAGCATCGGTGAACGTTCTAATAAGTGGGCACAAGACGTACTCATGAAGAGCGGACCTAGAGTCTAAGTAATAGTAGCCTCCAACAGACAACCCAATTAATAGACCAGTAGCTCCAATAGGCCCAGGAATAATGCTGGCCCTCCGAACAGCTTGTTTTCCAACAGGTATGAATGGCTTGAAGAATCTCATGTTGTACTCAGTAGACTCGAAGTAGAGATCTTGGAGAATCAGTATGGATCATGTTATCGGAAGCACGTGACGAGCATGGATCAGGGTTAATATCTACTGGAAGGGAAATTATTGCTGGGATGAGTGTATCGGAGTGCTTCCGAGATAGCATCAAATGGGTCTAGGTGTGCTAGTGTACTATTTTAAGATGTATGGACGTATTGTTGCTGACTTATACCTGCCGTAAGACCGATATAGCAGAATCTAAATTGTGGTCACGTGACGCAACAGGCATCTCTTCTCGATGCCTGAAAAATTCACTTAGAAGCAAAGAGTACGGTACAGATGTTCGCCCAACAAAAAAGAGGGGGTCGTTCTGATCCTTCCAAAGACGGGGTATCTAAGAAGGCTAGTCGTGCAAAGCATTTCAGAAACAAGCACGCAAAAAATGCATTGGCTAGGACAGAGCTTCAGTACAAAGATGCCCTCAAGGCTGCCGAGAGAACCGACATGTTATTGCAAGAAGAGGCAGGATTTCTTGAAGCAGAGGGAATGGAAAAGACTTACAAGTTCAAGCAAGATGATATAGCACAAGCTGTGGATGTTAGCACTGCCAATAAGAAATTTGAGTTACTGTTACCAGAATTCGGTCCTTATACCATGGATTTCTCCAGAAATGGAAGAGAGTTGTTGATTGGAGGACGTAAGGGTCACGTTGCAGCATTGGACTGGAGACAAGGTAAATTGGATGCCGAACTTCACTTGAACGAAACAGTACATGCTGTTAAATTTCTTCATAACGATCAGTACTTCGCGGTAGCACAGAAGAAGTACACTTTCATTTACGACAAGAGCGGAATAGAACTTCACCGGTTGAAACAGCATGTGGAGGCCACTCTCTTGGACTTCTTGCCATATCACTTCTTGCTTACCACCGCTGGCCACTCGGGGTTCTTGAAGTATCATGATACCTCTACTGGTCAATTAGTGAGTGAGCATAGAACTAAACTTGGGCCCACACAGTCCATGAAGCAAAACCCCTGGAACGCCGTCATGCATTTGGGCCACGGTAACGGTTCAGTGTCATTGTGGAGTCCTAGTATGTCGACTCCATTGGCAAAGCTTTTATCTGCTAGAGGTCCAGTGAGAGATATAGCCATCGACAGAGAAGGAAAATATATGGCAGTAAGTGGGTCAGAGAAGATTATCAAGATATGGGACTTGAGAAAAATGCAAATCATGGACACTTACTATTCACCCACTCCAGCCAATTCCTTGGACATCTCCGATACAGGTTTGTTATCAGCAGCTTGGGGAGGTCATGTGACGGTTTGGAAAGATATATTTAAGACAAAACAAACTGAAGCTTATATGACCCATTTGATTCCGGGATCTAAGATCGAAAAGGTCAAGTACGTGCCCTTCGAAGATGTCCTTGGAGTGGGCCATCAAAAAGGTTACAGCTCGTTGATCATTCCAGGTGCGGGTGAAGCCAACTACGATTCCTTAGAATTGAACCCATACGAATCTGCTAAACAGAGACAACAGAGTGAAGTCAGATCTTTGATGAACAAGTTGCCCGCAGATACTATCACCATGGATCCTAGTGAAATCGGAAAAGTTGATAAAAGAGCCAATACCATCAAATTGAAGCCAGGAGAGATCAACGAAATGGAGATCGCAAATGCCGATGAGAAATTACAACCCAGACCAGACATCAAGAGTAAGAACTCCAAGTTGAGATCACATATCAGAAAGAGAACTCAGAACGTTATTGATGAGAGAAGAATGAGGGTTGAGAGAAACTTGAAGATGGAGAATGAAGCCAGAGAAAGAATGCAAAAGGAGGAACAGGGCATTTACGAAGAGGAAGATATATTGGATAGCGCTTTGAACAGATTCAAATGATGAAGTATCTAATTGAAGAAATCGAAATAGCATTGTGTACATTATTATAGAATTTTTAAGGTTCAACAAAGTTGGGCATGACATATGTGTAGAGTAACTTTTCCATGGCCTCTTTTTCCCAATTAATTTCGGGAAAATGGTTAGCTTCAACAGGCAGCTTATTGTCTTCATCTATGTACCTTTCTATCACGGAATCAGCTCCTAAATGAATTTTTTTGGTGTAGCGTAGTCCAAACTGACCCAAGGTATCCTCAGTTTGTAGAAATTTATCAAGAACGAATTGATCATCATGATTCAAAAAGGATATTGAGGTGATACAGAAGGTTGAAATTCTTGAGCTTATGACACCAAACAAGAACAAAGACTCACAGAACTTGGCCACTTCCTTATCCTTCTGGAACACTATCAAACTAAACCAGTTAATATCCTCACAGATATAAACTTGATGATCTCCTTCATAATGTACTTCAAAAAGTTTGTCAATATCAGAAATAAACTTTACTAACAACGCTGGAACAGCAAAACCTTGAACTCTGATTTCCTTATCAACCCCATATGAATCCTGTATCACTATTTCGGAGCCATTTTCGAATAAACTTCCCTCATATCGTGGGGCATCAAAAACGCTGTTAACGAGATCGTGCCCAAGTAGTATGGAGAGCAACAGCAAAATTGTATTTGGATTAACAAGCCTTGATACAGAACAAGATGATCCTATTGGACTAGCAGGAAGCTCTGCCATCCAATGAATAATCGCAGAAGATATTTCTGAGTTAAAGCTAACCTTTGTCATGTTTACAAACATAAAATAGCTTTGAGTGCTCTGGAAAATAGTTCAAATGTTAACATCAATATTCAATAATGACTAAATACTAAATCTTTATTGGATCTGTAGTATTAATTTTTGTAAACGGAACATATGACTTGAATAATCGATTTGAACATGGATTTCAAAACAAATGATGTCGCCTATAGAATACTGATTATTTCCTTCATCTGCAACATTGAAGATGAATATACATGACTAAAAGCGGGAAGAATATTGAATATAAAATATTGTATATAGGATATAAAATATGAAAGATAGAATATTATATGCATGGATTAATAGCCAAATAACTAGAGAACCTGGCTAGCTGTAACTATATATGGCATGAATCCTGAGCTCGCAGGATTAATGGGATGTTCTGGCTGAGATGGAGAATTTTGAGTAGTCCACTGTTATTAAATCACCAAAAACGCCGGAAGCAGAAGACTCATTTGTAGAGTTCCCGTTGTTCATAGCATTATTGAACATTTCCACCAAGTTGATCTCGGACTTGATGTATTCTAAGATGACTTTGAACTTGCCTCTTGAGATATCGTTGTGTCTTTCTAACTTCTCTTGTAAATTCAAGTCCTTGATAATCTTGATTAATTTGACGGAATTCTCTGGGTCTTCTGTGTTTTCCACATTCATAATAATAGAATAAGTCTCTGATTGCAGTTCATTTCCTTCACATTGGAAGTTTTGGTTTAAAACTATGAACCATGCATTGGCAATTTGTTCGTATGCAAGCTGTTTAGTATATTGGAATTCATTGTTACAGAAATTAGGCACCTGGTGTATGAGGTCGGTGATATGATCGAGAAACACCAAGGAATTGTGGGGGTTGTGTTCTATTGGTGGCAAGAAATGAAGAATAAAATCGGATAAACAATTCAAGAATTCGTTCAAGAAAGGCTTGATTCTTAAGTAGGAGTAGTCACTTTCTATGTCACATTTATAAGGCAAATGGGTTATTATTTCATCATACTTCTCTTTCAATAAAGCCATCGAGTTTTGAACCGTTGGCTTAGGAGAGCGATTTTGGATGGTGGATGCAATTTCAGGATGGATTTGTACGAGCTCGGAGAGTAGGCATTGTAGGGTGTTCTGGTCTAAAACTTCGATCAAACGATTTATTGGTAAGGTCTGACCCAAGATCTTAGGAGTTTTGGATTTCTTGAAGCGCGAAGCCGACACCGCAGAATGCGCTTTTCTTTGAGTATATCTGTATTGGTGTTGGGACGAGGAATTAGGAGCGAAAGTAGCTTCACTTGGCTCATCTTCCAGGAGTCTTCTTTTCTTCACGGTCTGGTTCTGATCTGAATTCAAGTTGTGAATGGTGGGAGTGTACCTTGGAACGCTGGTCTGAGGAGTTGACGAAGCTTTCTGCTCATAAGTGGACGAAGCAGCGAAAGTCGAAGGCTTGATCCCCCATTGAAAACCAGCTGACACCATTTGAAAGACAAAGGATACTGTATGAGAGGTGGGAGTTTGGGGATGGGCGAATACAAACGGCTGATGCCACGACGACGAATGGATGCTAGTACGAGAGACTGACGGGAAGTAGGTGAGACGAAGGTGGAGGAAAGATGATGGCGCTAGGCGTGAAGGATTGGAAAATGTACTAAGCAATAAGAGTTCGAGATGAAGTGGTCTTGACGATAATAGTGAGAAGCGGTTACCCGGACACAGAACAAGGACGTTTGTCACTGAACAGTGCGAGGGAGTTCCGTGGTGGAATCAGGTGGTGGAGGTGCGGAGGCAAAGCCAAAGCCAACAAGCAGAACATGTGACCTCACCACATGACATGGGTCTTTGTACAGTACCATCAATGGAAGGAAGTACCGACGGTAAAAACATGGTGATATCAGAAATGACATCAACAGTGTAGTGAAATAGTCCGACCTCAATATCAGATGAAATTGGTGGTGCGAAAGATTACTATTGAAATTAGAGGCTGGCCAACCGGTGCTTCTAATCTGGCACACTGCCATGTCCAGAATAACTGGTGCTGTTGTGGCTGGTAGAAATAAGTCAGGTGAGTATTCTGGTTATTCTGGCTCTCATCAATCTGCTGCTTCTGGTACTTTGGGAGCTGGGTCATTTCTGGATTGGTGTCAAGTCTTTTGTGCTTGAAAGGCAATTCTTTTTTTAACACTGATATTAAGGCCCTTGGTATTGTAGGAAGTCGTAATTCGTGATAGGGCCACAGTAGCGATTTCACTCTAAGAAAACTACTGACATTTAAGGGTCTGCTGCTGAAGATGCTACTTCCAAAGGTTCTAGTATGAAGAGCCTTATGTTGAAGAGTACCATCAGGTATCCTGTAGAAAGTAGATATTCTGAATAAAGTCTATTACTGTAGTTCTGAGCTCAACAATACTTCTCAATGCTCTGAAGAATTGCTTTTTCAACCTTATTCTTTCAAAGTTTCGTAGTCATAAAATTCGGAACACTTTGTGCTACCGTTGGTGGTTTGAAGTCTTCAGTTGAAAACGTTTATACTTCGACTTGCTCTAATGACGTAATTAAAGGACAAATACGGGACCGGGCCATCTAAGAACCATGGTATGTATGCTACGAACGTAATTCTATTAGATATAGTGTACATGAGTATATTTATCTCGGAGGTGGTATCGCTACTGTTACAATAACATAGATGGTAAATGATATGTAGCTGATAGAGAATATATATAATTGTCCGATCGGTTATTATCAATAGGATATCTTGGTAGAGCTTATACTAATGGTAGCATCATATTAGTTATAAATTGGTCTAACGATAGAGCGTATTGTTTTTTTTATTCTAGCAAGCATGACGATCCCTTTAATTATAGCCAATCTGGCTAGTAACATGCAACCGAAAATTATTCGATTGTTCAAACGGTTCTTCCAAAGATTCTTGCTTAATTGCCCAGTTACTATATACATAAACTTCATCATCCTTAGACTAGTAGTAGTCATTACCTTCGTATTCAGAATCGCTGAAACTGTAGTCATCATCCTCGTCGAAATCAGACTCTGATTCTTGATCATAATCAGCCTCATTGAATCCCATATATCTATTTCTCTTGTTTTCGACCTCATCTTCGGAATGTTCATCAATATCATCATTGGCGGTTTCGACCCTTGAATTAGTGAAGTTTCCTCCATTGGTATCGTCGATGCGGTCTTCATTTTCATCTTCTTTCTCTTCAAGCTCGATCTTGAGCTCATGCATGATATCAAAACATTCTGCCAAAAGTGCATTCAATGTACCTTGTCCCTCGGGAATTTGATTATTGATAATAAATTTTCCATCTTTTCTGAGATTATCCAATGAAGCTAATTTGAATTGGAACGGATATAATTCTCGAAGATTATTGAGACCATCGATTCTCTTGATCTCGAGCAAACACTTCCTCACTGTGGATAACTGATTGTGTATTGGTTGTAAAGATTCACTCACAGGTTCTGAACTCTCCAAAAGTTTATAAATTAGCGAGTAACATCTTCTCAAGAGGTACAATATGAGGAGCTGGTTCTTCCTCAATTGTTGAGCTGCAACATTATATTCTCCTTCAGTGAGCTTTTTGTTTAATGCAATTCTCTCGTCATCGATTTTCTTCAACAATTTCTGATAGGTGTACAAATCAGTTTCTCTCAAAGTCCACCTTCTGGTAACAAGTAAGTTTTCTAAATTATGCTTTAAATCAATTAGTTCAAGATACAACCTTTCGAATCTCTTGTTGATCAGCTTGAACTCTTCATTATCAGATATTGATAATGAGTTTGCGAATAATGTGGAAAGAGAAGTTGAATCAGCTTGAATAGATAAATCGTTTAAGAGATTATTACAATCATCCAACAAACCATTCAAGACTGCCTGTATGGCATCTAGGACCTTCTCATCACTCTCCACACTACTGTGGAATTTTCCATCTGAGGAATCTCTGATAGACTCAATTTCCTTCAAATCTTTTTTGAACTGAGCGATCTTTGACTTAACGAACTCCTGGTTTTCAGAACTGCCATTTGATTCGGGTTCCGGAGTTTTGATGGTAAAGAAATTCAAGATTGATTTTCTGATTGCGATGATCTTATTGTAAGTTTCCTCGAGATCTGAAGGGATATTTTTGAAATTATTCTCGAGTTCATTGTAAAGTGTATCGCAACGATTCAACTTGTTTCTTAATATAAGGTTTTCCTCAATCTTATGGATATTGAGAGTTTCTGAGTCCGAGGAACTTGCCATATCGACATCATTGTCCTCGTCGTCTCCACTCAAGATGATATCTCTGATCTCATGCAACCGCTGTTTGATGGGCTGTAAATCTTCCAAAGTATAAACCTGGCACTCTCTCAAATGGTGGAGAAACTTGTGCACGGTAGACAACGACGAATAAGTAGCAGGTGCAAATTTAATTAACCCACAGGTAACAAAGCACAATGATATCAATTGCCATATATCGTCAATCAACAAGTCGTTGCTGTTGGGCAAGCTCAAGGTGATACCCTTGAGTTCTTCATCCTTACGTGTAAGCTTCAAATCATGCAAATAGTTCAAGAAATCATCGTAGATCTGATACACCTGTTTGGAGTTGATGTACTTGTTACGATCATTTTTGAGCGACAACAACGTTTGATTCATGGCAATGAACTTCTCCTGATATTCCTTCTCGTAAGCTGGCACGGCAACCTTGCCAGAAGATTGAGATGGCGTTCCCGGACGGGGATTGGAATGAGCAGTCATTGGGGGCGTTGATAAAGAAAGTAGGCCACCAAGGGAGTTAGAAGACCTGAGATGATTTAGAAAAAGATGGTGAAGTACTGATAACAATTGAAAACCTTGAAGGAAAGCAATTGACAACGGTGAAATTCAAGTTGGAGGAAAGTGGTGGGGGTAAGTGACGAAGAGTACGTTAGTAGAGTCAACTGATTATGGGGCGGGTTTAGGAGGCATCACGTGCGGCACTCAGATTGTGGTGGGCACTACCCGGGCCAATTACCACGGGTTAGAATTATATATAGCAGGTGGGTTACAAGTTGGTTAAAAACCGAGGGTAGGATATATATTTACGTAAAAGCACCAATAAAGTGAGTCTTGCTGGGTAAGACGGGAAGGATCGGGTGGTTTAGGGTGTGGTGGATATGAATGAGAAATAGTGAACGCACCGTAATTTTGAGTACTGATAAGAAGTAGATACTTCGCGATTTACCGTCCCAGATCATCCAGCGTGGCTGTACCCCAAGCTCAACAAGCAGAGAATGGCACGGATAGTTGAAAGGAATGGATAAAAATAACGGTATGCCATATTAAAAAAAACCAGCGTAAGTAGGGTGGAGCAACGGGGACAATGTGATGATTCTAACACCAATATCAGAGACCCCACCAAAACTGCCAAGCAGAGGTAGAAATAAAGGTCCAAAGGGCATCATGGGCCACATGGGTAGCGAGGGGGCGGAGCTCCCATAAACCGGGTCATAACAAAAGATTAGGCGTCGGGGTTGGCCACTTGAAGTATGTGTCTGGAATAGTCTTCTTCGGCCAATGAACCTTCGGACAACCTGCGACGACCCATCATGATGGGGTTCAACCTAGGATCCACTAAGCCAGAATTTGCGTTCATGCCTATTGTACTATTCATTCCTGCTGTCAGGTCTGCGGGATGTACGAAAGGATTTGACATAGGCATGTCCAAAGGTGACTTGACCCTCTTTGATCCCTTGGCAGTATTACCTCTTCCAAGAGTTCCTCCAGCTGGCTTGTCGTAGAATGCTTCATCATCATCGTCGTCATCGCTATAACGGCGTCTGATGAAGAAGAAAATGACAGCGGCAATAATTGCCAAACCTGCCAAACCTCCAACCACACCACCTACTATAGGGCCAGTATTTGAGCTCTTATTGGAATGTTTAGGGGAGGCTGAAGCGGAGGAAGATGCTGTCGAAGAACTGGAGGAAGTAGGGGAAGATTGGGTAACAGTTCTCGATTGCACGGAATTTTGACCAGTGGTAGTACTGGTACTGGCAGTTACAGAGGCGGAGTCGGTGGAGCTTGATGGAGATGATGAGGAGGAGCTTGCTGAAGCAGCAGTGGAACTTGGAGACTTGGAGTTGCCGGAGGAGCTGGAGGAGCTGGAGTCTGGAGATTGGGACGAGAATGGGTTCGAGGGGGGGGATCCGTGACCTTTGTAGACGGAGTAGGCACTGGGGCCACCGCAAACGTCCTGGCCATAACCTGTGCAAGGAGTGGTACAGGAGTTGGCTTCATTGCCGGAAGGAAGGGAGTCCAAACAGTAGCAGTCGTTACCGTTCTTGATGGCCACATAGGCGGAATTTCCACACTGATCAGCACAGTAGGAGGACGTCTGGAACCCAAAGGTTCCCTTCGACAGTCCGCTGACAGAGGAGAAACAGCCCACTGGGGTATCGGCACGGATGACGGCCATCAAGAGGAACAACACCAAGTATTTCATCGTGGAGCTTTGTAGAAGAAACAGGCGATACGAGGAAATGCAGTCAACCGAACACGGGGAGTGGGCGGTGGGAGGGACGATAAGGGAGCGATAGGAGGACGGGAGGACGGACGAACGATTCGGAAAGGAACGACACCTTAAAGGAGCGAATGTAAGAGGAGAACCTGGGCACTGACCTTCGTTGACAAGGATGACAAGATGGGAACTGGTGATAATGGGAGGAGCCAGAGAGTAGGGATCAAAAATAGACAACCGAGTAGCGTCACAGGGCCGGTGCGCGCACGCCCGGCTGTAAAGAAATTTTCGCGTTTTGGCTAGGCCCCAGGCCACAGGGGGGCAGGGGCGGTCTGTGGGCAGGAACTGCACGGTAGGTGGGGCGGAGAATTATAAGACACTTCAGTGGGAGCCATAGACAAAGAGGAACTGCAGCTGTCGTGATAAGTGTACTGGACTTGGAGAGTAATTAGAGGGGACGTATAATTAAACTGGCAAGTGCAATCGTGAGTTTACGCGTGGTTGTGGGGATCCCGGCGTAGAGAAGGAAGCAGCTAGATGGAGCGACCGTAGGGGTTACCGTAGTGAAGAGCTCCAGGAGATGTGCGAAGTGAAGAGGAATTGAGAGATGAGAAGAGATTGAGAATTGGTGAGAAGCAAAGAGATTGAGAGATGTGAGGAGCAAGGAGATGTGAGAGTTGAGGGTTGAGAGTTGGGAAGAGAGGAAGATCAGAAGATCAGAAGATCAGAGGATGGGAGGATCAGAGGATCAGAACAGGTGAAGATGGGAACAGAGGAGCATCGTGCTCGTTACAGAAGCCAGCGAGATGGCAACTCTTTTCCGGGTCGACTGGAAGTCCTGCGGTAAGTGTAGCCTGCGTGGTCTGGACCTCGCTTGACGAATGCCTCTATAATTAGAGACACTAGTGGGAATGGAAACACAGCTAGAATTAGAATTAGAATTGCATTTCCACGGTAGCGACGCGCTTAGACGAGCTTTTCGCGGTGCCATATTTTGCGGGTCCACACTCTTGGAACCTTACGCTCACCTCCCAAATTGTACCTCCGCAAACTGAACTCCACAAATTAGCCCTCGCAGATTGGCCTCACAAATCGAGATATTCTCCCTCAATCTTTCACAAACAGGACTCGTCGGGCACTAGCGTACTTTATCATTCCCGGATTGGACTGACGCGTCCGAAAAACGCAACTCCCCCATCGGTTCCCCGAACCGTTCCCCGAGCTGCAGAGCTCAACCGACATAGAGGCTGAATGCCGGGGGCTGCTGGGGACGATGAAATTGCACAGATGCTTAGAAGTATCAGATTGAAAGACGCCGAGTTCCCTGGTTCTCAGCAGCATTATCTAGGAACAATATGCCAGGGAAGGCAATACACGACGAAGTAAAGCACCGGTATGTGAGTCGCTCATCTGGTGTATCAACTTGCAATGAGGTGCAATGGGGGGAAATGGGGGGCATGCACCTGTCACTGTCGCATTGGTGTCAAACTTAAACTTACGCACCTAACAATCACCACTGAATCAGTGAACAATCGCGGCATCGACCCCAAAACGAGATCTTGCCCCTCCTGAAACCCTCAGGTTGTTTACTCCAGGAAGAAGAACCCCAAACTCGTGTAAACAAACGATGAGCATGGTGTGTAGTGCAATTTGTTGCACGTTGATGTACCCCACACATGTGTTGTGTCAAATGCTGCAGTTCGTGATATATGTAGCAGTAAGCAAGAAATACGGCAAGAGTTACAAGAGTTTGAGGCAATTGCAGTATGGATTTGGTGCCTGTCCCGCTAACAAGAGTCATGGTAGCTGTATAACGGTAGAAGCGTGGATGCCTAAGAGAAAAATGACAGCTTGTAGTGGTGGTGGGATTGCCGTGTATTGTATGACTTGTGGCACTGTGACTTTGTTCTATGTGCGTTTAAAACTATGGACCATATAAAAAGAAATTAGTGCTTTAGTGTCAGTAGGTATTGGCATCAGAATCACTTCAGTGGTGTTTTCTTGAAGAACAGTACGGCAGCGGGACCAGCACTTCATATGCGTTGCGCCGCATAGTTTCGTTGGGCAGACTAATTCTGGTGACCTGAGGTAGACCAGAGAAGGAGAGTCCCGGATCAGATGAAGAGACAGTGAAGCCAGTTTTGAAGCAAAAAGATCTCATATTCTTGGCCCCTAATGAGGCTTCACCTTGGACTGGGGTTGTGGGGAGTGTCCCAATTTGAGCTTAGTGGTCGCGTCGCGTCGCATAGTGCAAGGCTCTGTTTTTGGAGGGAATGTGATCTCTTCGCGATGTTCTAATAATATCTGGTCAAGGTAGAAGAATGCTCAATCCATGCCAGCCCAAAAGCCAGCTATAAGACTTCAAAAATGTTTTGTTGTGAGATCATCACATCGTTCCTCATCAAAATCCGAGTTCGATGATAAGAAATCGAATCCGAGAAATTCACATCGATTTCAAATACAAATGTTGAAGAAAAAGTTTATTCGTAGGGCAATGGTCTTGAGGCAATACTAGCAGTTGTCGGTAAATTCAAGTACATTTATTTCATGTGTTCAGGAATAGGGCACATTCTTAATGCTCAAATTCATGATGACACTTCAAGACACTAGTTTTAAGTCTGAGTAATTACACTGGTACCGTGTATCTAAATAAAAAGTGTATGTGTCTCATATGATTCACGTACTTGAACGCATCATCTTGAAATTGCTTCGTAATCTTCAGAGCCATAGTTTCCTTTCTAATCTGACCATAGGTTCATTCTTTCGTGTTGACTTGTTGATCTGTTGATGCATTGATTTTCGCAGCCATTGGTTCTTTCTTGCGCGTAATGGCGATTTATTTCCAAGCAGGGCTGACATAAATACGTTATGAAGATCTCAAGAACAAACTGAGATTTACAATGATTGATTAAAATGATTAGATGATGGGGCTACGAAACTTTTGTAAGCTTTTAATAAATGAGATTATCAAATACCATTCGCATCTGATACCGAACTGTAAAGCCTTGAATATCGAAACTTTGCCTATTCTGAGGGCCCAATAAACTTGAAATCAATAATGATCGCTAGTCATAATTAGATGTATAATGGCAAAGAAGTTCAAATTTTAGTAAATGAGACTAAATCGAATCTTTACATGACTTCTCAATGTTTTACAATTCTTGGTTTTTGGTTCTTCCAAAAATTGAAATAATGTGCATACCTTTCGATTAAGGCAACAGCAATAATTTTAGAGAAATACAATAAGACTTAATAAGCAGTATCTGAGATTTGGCCCTGCGTGATGTCATAAAAACAGATCAAAAGTCATTATTACGTTATATTAGAAAAAGCTAACCTGGAAAGTACTAATTACGTGCGAATGTTAGTTCTTATGGTCTATCAACAATCATGAATAATTACTTGCAACCTTTCTATGAGATTATTGATTTCGTTTGCCACATTCTAACGATTATTGTGCAGACCAGTGGGTTCCTGATTATATTCTAAACACCTCTCGGTGTCGATGTACAACATCAGTCATATAGTACATTTTTCATATCATTGACCTGACTTGCGAAATGGTACGCTCAATGCTTTGCATCTTGAGTTTTGAAACTGGTTTCCTACCAACTTTCCTCATCTTCTTATTAGACCAAAGATATTTATTAGCCTCAATTTCACAATTTGTGACAACGTTCTTGTAGTATTCGATCGCTTGATTGACGGGACCTGGTCCAATTAACGGCAATGAATTCCATGCCAAAAGTACATTTACCAACCATTTTTCTGCACGGACAGGATTAATTCCATAAAATTTTCCGAAGTATCGGTCAAAGTGACTAACCAAAATATCTTGAATTTTTCCCTTATCATTTTCATGTACAGCATCGATGATACTTCTTCCCCGAGCTAGCGCAGCTCTGTGATCTGGGTTGTGCATCATTCTCTCCGGAATCTTACTATGATGAGCAACGACAGCTTTGAAGTCCCGAAGACTCTTCGGATCTTCAAGCATACGATCCATGAGCATATGATCATTAAGCTGACTGTAATCAATATCAACGACATATTCTGGAACTTTTTCGACATAATTTTCTGCTTTCTTGACTCGGCTTGCCTGAGGTGTGCCTCTAATGGTAGCGTGTAGTATATCCAGTTTTTTCTTCTGTTTGACGTATACGTTAGAAATGTCAAATTCTGATCCAAATGCATCCATCAGACTAGTGATCCCCCAAATTCCATCCTCCCAATATTGTCGATTCACTGAAGTTTCATTCTTCCCTATTTTAGCCTCTTGGATTTTTAATAGAACCCTCTTACACAAGATTTCAAGTGCCAATTCTCCTTCCATTTCATCACACCGCATCAATGCTAAAACCAACAGAGGCTCCAACCCGCATAATTTATCAACAGAATCTTCATCTTTGGGCATGAACACCAAAATATTCTTTTCTGACTTCGAAGTTCCCAAAGCACTTCGCAATTCCAAAGGATTGTGTGATATATAAGAAGTACTGGCTGGAACCTCCTTCCCAGCCACCAACTTGTAAGATCTGAAGTGGTTATCGTATGTGAGCTCTTCTTTACACATTCTTTGGACATCCACAGACAATCGCTTCAAGCAATGGACGTCATTGATCAAAAAGTACCGGACTATGGATTGAGAGTAGTTCAACTTGTTGTCCAACGAAAGTTCAGAGTTTCGTACAAAATATGAGTTCTCGTGGGGTTTATGGATGTGACCTTGAAGTTTTCCAAGTACTTCAGGGAATTTGGTTATCAAACTTGGGTTAGTGGGTAGAAATGGCCTGAGATTGAAGTGATACAATATGGCATATGTGTATAATTGTTTACCAAATTGATTGGTGAAGTAGTTCAAGTAATGCATATCGGGCTTTTTTATTGCTTCAAAAAACGGCGAAACTCTTCTTCTGCTTCCTGGTTGCAGTTCAGCATCTTCCAAGATGTGTAGGACATTCTCCATACTCTTGATGGAAAACGAGTCAACCGAGCCAAAAGTTTTCAGCAAGTCAATTGGAGACCCTTCCAAAGGTCTCGAACTTTTCAGATTTGAATATCGCCGCAAGGCGTGTATTCGTATTGACCTGAACATGTTGGTTGATCAGTGATGGAAAGTTACATCAAAATGGTATGTATTGCAAGTCACGTGATCTGATCAACATTAATTGATAATACAGGGTCACTTATTCCGGAAGAATAGATTTAAAAAATACTACATTTGGGTAGATATGCTCATGTGATAGTCGCTATTTTGCAAGAGAGGGAAAAAACACCTGTTGGTGATCAAATTCTGGCTTTGAATTTTTCAATTAATAGAGAAATTTGTCAAATAATGAATTTATTTGAAGATTAACGAAATTAAGTATAATGCAAACCGAGGTTCGTAAAAGAAGGCTACTACCTCCACCATTGATCAAACTTTTGTTCCTCAGATAATAAATTGTGGCCTCGGAATTATCATACCACATTCAAGATATTCAGATAATTGTCAAACGCATTGTGAACTATTATTGAATTTTTTTTAAATGGATCTTTCATTAGACGTGAAAATCCAGGTTTATGGAGAATCAGGTTTTGAAATAATCAACTCAGATCACTTTGCACCAAGCAAGGCACTTCAAAGATCTTCGAAGTTGACCAAATTATTTATTTGGTCTTTTTCTATCTATAAATTCCATATCTTTTGCACTATAATAATGGGAGGCATATTCTTTGATCCATTTTTCGTCAATAACCATACAATTCCGCATGAATTCCTTGCTTGTCAATACCAATTCATGGTATAAGACCACTTTTGGAGGGGGTTTCAAAGGGTACAAGGAGGAAGAAGGATGAATGAACACTGCCTGATTTTGTTTTAGACGCCTGAAGGAATCTCCCATTTTTGAAAGTCGGACAATATTGGGAAAGAATCCAGATATAATAGCTTTCTGGACCATCAATTCCTTATTATCCACTGCTTCTGCTTCCTGTTCAATTCCAATTTTTTTGCACAATCTTTCCAACTGCTCTCTGATATGACGGACACGTTTCAATGTTTTATATTGGATAAAATGGTCTTGACACCAAGTATTGGAATATCCTGTATCTACCCATTCATCCCATATCTTAAGCAAACTGAAATGATCTCCTTGTTCTTGGCTGAACTTCTCATGTGCTTTGTCTGCTTGTTCCTTTTTATCTTTTGGTCGGTAAAATAATGTTCCAGATTCCCCCAACATTGACATGATTGACAAAATTTCTTCGAACACTCCGTATTTGGAGCTTTGCAATACTGTTTTGGTGAACATTGGATCTATAGGGAACTCTGCCATTTTTCTACCAACCTTCGTCAATTCTCCCCTAGAATTTAAAGCTCCTAATGAATATAAGAGTTCAAGAGCTTTAATAATCGACTCTGAGCTAGGGGGGTCCATGAAGTCGAAATTGATCAAATCGTTGATCCCTAAGGATAACAATAATAATACAATTGAAGTAAGTTTGACGCGAAGAATTTCAGGAACTGGATTTAATTCGAGTTCATTGTAGAAAGACCACTTTGTGTATAGTCTGAAACATTTTCCAGGACCCACTCTTCCTGCTCTACCGGCACGCTGGTCTGCCGAAGCTCTGGAACAAGGTACAACGACTAAACTCTCCATACCAGTACTTGAATTAAAAACATTCTGCTTCACATAGCCAGGATCAATGACATATGCTATCCCATCAATAGTAATCGAAGTCTCTGCAATATTTGTAGCCAAAACGACTTTCCTTGAATTTGGAGGTGTAGCTTCGAAAATCTTGGCCTGAGCTTCATTAGGCAAATTGGCATAGATTGAACACACATGCAATGGTTTGATTTGAGTCCCAAGTTTCCTCACAGACTCGATAAGGGATTCTTCCATACTCTCAATTTCTTCCTGCCCTGTCAAAAACACAAGAATGTCGCCAGGAAGATCTTGTGTTAAGTGGATCTGGAAGATGGTGGTGATCGCAGCTTGGATGTAATTTGCTTCTGGATTTTTGGTATAGTGAATTTCTACAGGAAATCTTCTTCCTGGAATATTCAAGATTGGTGCATTGTTGAAGAATTCCGAAAATTTGGTAGCATTGATGGTTGCAGAAGCAACAATTAGTTTGAGGTCTGTTCTAGCTTGACATATGTCTTTAAGAAGACTCAAGAGAATTTCTGTGGAAAGGGTTCTCTCATGGGCTTCATCGATCATTAGAGCCCCATAATTAGAGAGTTCTGGATCTGTTAAAAATTCTCTTAAAAGCATACCATCTGTTAAATATTTGATCACAGTTTTCTCATTAGACAGGTCTTCGAATCTGATAGTGTAACCAACCTCATCTCCCAATTTGCAACCATACTCGTCTGCCACTCTAGTAGCCACTGAAGTAGCAGCCACTCTACGTGGTTGGGTACATCCAACAATCAATTTACGTCCGTCACTACCTTTAGAATAGCCTGCTTCATCAAGGTATTGAGGTAATTGGGTTGTTTTACCTGATCCGGTTTCTCCAACCACGATTAAGACTTGATTCTGTTGCACTGTCTGAAGAAATTGATCTTTAAACTTGAAAACAGGGAGAGATTCTCGCACATCCTGAATACTCATGCGTATTTTCTCTTTGTCTTCCAGATTCTCCGAATTTTGCAGTTCTTCTTCGTTCCCTTGGATCACATCATTGTTATCGAAATCAACGAATTGAGACTCATCAAAAACAAATTCATAACGTTCTTGGTCCGGTATATTGATCTTATTGGTATCCAATGTGGATATTTGAGAAGCCTTCTTCAATTGATCTAGTTCCCATTGGTTTTCGTAGCGATTTTTCTTTTGTGAAGTATTGGATTTTTCATGGTCGTCGTACACTGTTTTGGCGTTCAAGAGCTCAAACTTTCGCTTTTTATCTTGAGCGGCATCCTGGAAACGAAATTGAGGTTCATCCTTACTGTCTTTCAACGTATCTGAGATGACTTTGTGAATATACCTTTTCTTTTCTAGAGCCTCTTTGTCTTGTGCTGAGAGTCTGGCCTGGCCTTCGTAACTTTTTATTTCCTCCTCCAATTGATGAAGCTTCTGTTGCTGTCTCTTTTGTAGGTATTGCTGTCTGGAAGTTTCCCTGAGGCTGTTGATAGAGGAATTGTGCGATACAGCAGAGGTGTTATTGTCCTGTGGTTCTAATGAACTAAGAGACTGATATGAGTTTTGCTGCCTATCTTCTGAAGATTTTGACTGCTGGAATTGTTGTGGCTTACCCTCTTGTTCTTTTGGTGTCTTGTTCTGCTGGTCATGAGATGGTTCCATTTGAAGTGTTTGCAGTGTTTGTGAAAGTTGCAGGTCATCATTTGGTTGACCTGACCCTATTATGGGTTCCGACGATTCGTCCCAGTCGAGCTCACGCAACCTCCGTTGGCCCCTTCCTCTCTGAACATTCATTTGTCCACTTTCTATGGGTAAATTGTACCAGTTGTTTCAGGTATCACGATCAACGGTGAGATTTAACCGTGTGACATTTCATATCGCGCAGAGCATCACGGAAAATAGATCTTGCGAAGTAACGAATTTTCAAAGTTTTCAGTTGAGCATCAGTTGTACTTTCCCTCCAGTGCATCTAATCACATCTCGTTACCTCGGTCATCTCTAGGATTAATCTAGTTGACGGAAAATTGCATTTGAGACTCATCTTCTCTTTGGAACCCCAAATAGGAACCATCTAAGATCACCATGGGCGAAGGAAACGGACTCCAAACCAAGAGCTCTCGGATTGCTCCCACCCAAAAGGATACGTCATTTTTCAAGTCTTCCGACGACAATCCCACCCCCATCACCACCAAGCCATCTTATCTTCCTCCATGGACAGAACCCTACATTATTGGAATTGCAGGTAACTCAGGCTCCGGGAAGACATCGGTGTCACAGAAGATAATTCAGGAGTTGAACCAGCCTTGGACTGTGCTTCTTTCGTTCGATAACTTCTACAACCCATTGAGTGCTGAGGAAAGAGAACTTGCATTCCAGTGCAAGTTCGATTTCGATACCCCAGAGTCGTTCGACATGGAATTGGTCTACGAAACGGTCAAATCGCTCAAGCAAGGTAAGAAAACTAGCATCCCCGTGTATTCATTCAAACTCCATAACCGTACCAATAAGACTACAACCATCTACGGGGCCAATGTGATCATTATCGAGGGTATCTATGCATTATATGACAAGAGATTGTTGGACTTGATGGACATCAAGCTTTACGTGGACACCGACTTGGATGTCTGTTTGGCACGTCGTTTGACAAGAGATATCTTACACCGTGGAAGAGACGTTGAGGGAGCCATTAGTCAATGGGAGACATTCGTCAAGCCCAATGCTGTTAAATATGTGTTGCCCACCATGAACAATGCCGATTTGGTTTTGCCCAAGGGTTTGGAGAACGATACAGCGATCTCTTTGATGATCCAGCACATCCAGAAACAATTGACTTTGAAGTCTTCCTTGCACCTCAAGTACATCAAATCGTTGGGGGTCGAGATCAGTTTTGACATCAATAACGTACCAAATCTCAAACTCTTGCCCAACACCAATCAGACCCGTGGAATCCACTCAATCATTTTCAACAAGGACACGGAGAGATCCGACTTTATTTTCTATTTCGATCGCATTTGTGGACTTATAATTGAAAAGGCACAGGAGCTATTCACTCTGTATGAACCAGCTCAAGTCATCACACAGGCCAACCACGTCTACCACGGTTTGAAAGGGTCGGATCAAGTCGTAGCCGTCAACATCATCCGCTCGGGAGACTGTTTCATGAATAGCATCAAAAAAACGTTTCCTGAAGTGTTAATTGGAAAATTACTCATCCAGAGTGATTCCTTAACTGGTGAGCCTCAATTGCACTTTGAATCGCTTCCTCCAACCATGACTCTTCCCAACACCAAGATCTTGCTCTTTGACTCTCAAATTATTAGTGGAGCTGCCTCTATCATGGCTATCCAAGTGTTGCTTGACCACAAAGTACGTCAAGACGACATTGTGTTGTGCACCTACTTGTCTACTGAGATTGGGTTGAGAAGAATTAAACATGTATTTCCTTCCGTGGGTATTGTTATCGGTAAGTTAAGTACAATTGTTCCCAATGACAAAGTATGGTATAATAAGGAGGGTTTCCAAGATACTGATTGGTTGTTCTGCAACCGTTTCATTGATAGTCTTTACTTCGGAACAAGTTAGCCGTATCGAGACATTAATACCATGCATATTACACGAGATGTAGTCATCACGTAACTCACTATTTGATGGGGTATTCTGAAGATTAGTTCGACCATAAGTGCCTCAAACAATTTACGTTCACTATATGTAACATTGGTCTTTCATCTGGAACACTCTGAATATAAGTTGGGGTAGGTTTCTATCGGCTCCTCTTAGCAGAAGAATTCAAAATTCGCAGCTAACTTTTTTACCTTTCTTTGACTTATAAGTTATGATAGTGGCTTTTCATCATACATGAAAGGAGTGAGGATGTGTCCTTATAGTGATCTTGCATTTCAAAATAAAAGAGAGCTCATACAGTTCGAGGATCCTTAAATTTGACAGCAATACTTTTCCGACGTTTGTGACGTCCAAATGCTTGTACTGGGGAATTATCTTGACGAGTATGTTGAGGAAACAGATAGTCCAGTAAACACTGTGTAGAATTTGCCATATGCGCAGCAGAATAAGGAGTGGTCGTATAAGAGGGACTTTTTAACTGGTCAATTTGAGTGTCAAGATTGTTCAAATCACACATTGAGACTCTTCTTGTTGTTGAACCAAGGCAATGGGAGCCGTTATTCGAGGGTTGTGTTAGATTTGGAGTACTTTTGCATCTTTGAACATGGGTATCATATACCAAGTACGCATTTATAGGATACTTGTCGTTTCGAGTGTTTGTTTCCAAAGTCAAAGAGCACCTTCTATGGGACATTTTCTTCTTACCGATTTTACCTGTTTTCAAAATGATTTTTCAAATCATCTTATATAGTGAAAAGTTGGCAGCAACAGATGTGGGGTGCAATTTGTGTCACGAGCTGCAAGATCGCCTGATACTGTGGGGATGTGCAAAGGGGTATTTTTTGGGGTCGGATCAAGGGACTAATATTTGGGGCCATTGCGAGGTCCAGAATCTTCGAAGAACAGCACGAAGAGGATGAAGGACCAGATGAAGACGTAGTTCGTTAGAACAAGTTAACAAGGTATACCGGCTTGTCGAAGGCTAGTTGACTTCGCCCTCAGGTGGTTATGGTAGTGCCACTAGCAAGCGAGTCGATGCGCAGCAATGTAACGAAGGTTTATGTCAAAGCAAAAATCCAAAACGGCTGTCATGAGGCAGTAGACCACCGACCAGAAGTGATGAGCACAGATGAGATGAACCGCAAAGGCTTGAACATTTTTAGTTAAGCCAGGAGTTACACCATCTTGTGCAACACCTAAATCGATTCTCCGAGATGTAAACCAATGTTTTTTTGGTTTTGTTGGGTCAAGACTTGTGGTTTGCTTTTTAGCTTTATGATAATGCATTGCATTGTGGGAATTCCAACACTGTGTGAGAATATCAAAACCAGCTCATGCATTGTGAATAAGGGGTATGTGCTTCGAAACGTTGGAGTAATAGTTTTTCAAAGCAAAATAGATTCTCCGAATTGCGTCCTCGCTACTTTTGTCTCCGAGCTTTAGGCAGGGCGTGGTTGTTTGTTGAAAGATACGCCTCTATTGTCACTGATCTCAAGATAAGGCAAGTTACCAATTATTGCGAGCAAACCCTGGCTTCGGGAATGTAACCAAACCGCCTCCGTAATTTAACAGCTGGTGTCACGGAAGCAATGCTGCTATTGTCAATTCAATAATTGAACCCAAGTAATTCGATGATTGTTACTGTTGACCTCTATTATACTGTCCCCTATTGTGCCAGTGGTCCTAAGAAGTTCTATACCAACCTCCTAGGTCCGTAAGATAGCGTTCCTAAAACGAACCCCTCTTCATAGAATGCCTTAGAATTTAGGGGTTGTAGATATGGGCGGATGGTTATGGTGTCCATCAATTCCTGGCATGTATCCACAATGAATGGAATCGTTCTATCCAGTCGAAGTCAATGAGAATCAGCTCTCTGGATCTGTTCAATGTCAACTTTCGAAGGTACATAGTTGGTTGATTGTTGAGGATCGAAACTGATATGAAAAACTACCAAAGAACACCGACAGAACGGAAACGAAGTCTAACGTGATAAGCACCAGAGTATTTTTGAGTAATTCAACTTCTCATCTACCAAATGTTCATCGCACGATACCTTGAATCTTACAAAGGGTTCTAAACTGCAATTTTAGTGATCCTTGGTTCTTCATTTCGATATCTGTTCATTAAGAAAAAGAGTTGCAAATTCGCAACTAAATTGAGATTAAACCACAACTTTCTTCATCAACTAGAAATAACTAATGACAGTACTTCTACAACTGGGCTACAGATTCCACAGTTTCAAGAATTGGAAGATGATTTAGTTGGAGTTATGGATCAATCAACTTGCTTTTTGAACGAACGGTTACTTCGCTATTTCACCGTTCGTTTTCGAGATACCTCGACCTCAATTCAAGACAAATTATCATAAACCATGGATTATGAGCCTAAAGCATTGAATGACAACAAAATGTGTAAGAGAAATCACATTCATAGTGACCATATGTGAACAGCAGCTTGAATACATAGCTTGAAGATTGGTGGAGTGATTTTCGATTGATGGCGCTTTGCAGCATTTGCACAAAGTCAGTCAACCTGACCTTCTCCGTCTCCCACTCCACCTCCACACCTTGTACTACCACTTGCACCATTCCAATATTTACATTTTGTAAATGGAGCCTGCGTGACTTTATGATGTTTCCCGAATCACAAAGGCTGCTTGAGTTCACGGTAAAGCTCTAACCGTGTTACCCCGACTGAAATATGGCACCACTCAAGTATTATCGCGCACTGAGCACAATCAAATCGGCATTTAAGATTGACCACAAAACTTCACGTCAGCTAGGTAACTTCCGTTTCTAAGACCTGGAAACATTTCTCAGGCCAAAACACTATCGCAGGCTTCTCCCATTCATACCATCTATTATTCGCAAATCAGATTTCTTCAGTTTACAAGGCACTGTATCATCTAAAACTAGACTAAATATTAATTGTCTTGTGCACTCCAACTGAGGCATCACCCCGGATTCTGATGCGGGTTTTCTACTCGGTTTGCGGATATAATTGTCCGACGGTGCTAAACATCCGCGAAACTAACCCTTCTCCACAAGAGCACCGCGAATTTTCACTTATCTATTCCCCGTTTTCCTGGCTTCCCCGATTTAAAAGTGATATATCGCCTGTCATGATTTCTGGATCAGTAATGTGGAGAAGGGCAATTTCTGGTTCCGCCAGAGTTCGTGCAAGAGCTTCTTCTAAGATGGTGAAGTCATACTCTACCTTCCAACCAGCTCATCAACTCACTGCACATGATTTAAACCAGCAGACACTTGATGCCAAATACGCTGTAAGAGGAAGCATTCCAATTAGAGCTGATGAATTGCAACATTTGATAGACTCTCATCCTACCCTGCATGGATTACCCTTCAATAAGATCATCAATGCCAATATTGGAAATCCTCAACAACTCGAACAGAAGCCAATCACTTGGTACAGACAAGTGTTGCTGATCTTACAGTATCCAGAATTGCTTAATGATTCCAATTTTCCACCCGATGTGCTTAAAAGAGCTAAGGAGTTACTTGACAACTTAGGCTCAGTCGGTGCTTATTCGTCATCGCAAGGTGTGTATTATATTCGTAACTCAATCGCCAGATTTATTACCGAAAGAGATGGACACGAGGCATATCCTGAAAACATTTTCTTGACAAGTGGTGCTTCAAGTGCTGTGAATTATTTGTTGCAAATCTTATCTGCTGGGCCCAACTCCGGATTTCTCATTCCAATCCCACAGTATCCATTGTACACAGCTACCATCGCCTTGAACAATTCCACTCCAATTGGTTACTATCTTAATGAAGAAAACAATTGGTCTACTGACCCAAAGCAAATCAGGGAGCTCATCAAAACTAATAAGGATAAAGGAATTGATATTAAGGCCTTAGTGGTGATTAATCCAGGTAACCCAACTGGTTCCATCCTTTCCGAGTCCGACATTTCTGAACTCATCGATATTGCAGCAGAGCACGGTGTGGTACTTATTTCGGATGAAGTTTATCAGGAGAACATTTTCAAGGGTCATTTCCTTTCAATGAAGAAGGTGTTAAGCGATAAAATTCAAGCCAACCCAGATCTTTACTCACATGTTCAACTCGCTTCATTACACTCAACTTCAAAGGGTGTTAGTGGAGAATGTGGACAACGTGGTGGATACATGGAATTGGTCGGATTTAGAAGCGATGTCAAAGAAATTGTATTTAAGTTGGCCAGTATCAACTTATGTTCCGTTGTTTCCGGTCAAGCATTGATGGAATTGATGATTAACCCTCCAACTAAAGGAATGGAATCCTATGAAACTTACAAGAGTGAAACATCTGCTATTCACAAGGACTTGCAAACCAGGGCCGCCGCTTTGTACGAAGCATTTGTGAACATGGAAGACATTACATGTAACAAACCAATGGGAGCTATGTATTTATTCCCACGCCTTCACTTCACCCCCGAGAAATATCCTTTATTATTGAAGAGAGCACAAGAACAAAAGAAATTACCTGATGACATCTACTGTGTCGAATTGTTAGAAAACACTGGAATATGCTGTGTTCCAGGTAATGGTTTCGGACAAGTTGAAGGAACATTCCATCTCAGAACCACGTTCTTGCCCCCTGGAACTGAATGGGTTGATGCCTGGTCCAAGTTCCATGTACAATTCATTGCCAAATACAAGGCCAAGGCTTAAATATACCAAAATAGGCATTTTCATTAGACCATTATATATTCTCTTTAACAAATCATATTGGATTTCTATCTAGATATTTTAACGATAAACATTACCTAAAGTGATAGACTTGACTACGGTGTAGTCATCTATACCATGGAGGGAGCCTTCTCTACCAAATCCACTCTCCTTGACACCTCCGAAAGGCATAGCAGCATCAGTGAAGATTCCGGTATTAACTGCGACCATTCCTGATTCCAAATGCTCAGAAACGTACCACACGGTGTTCAAGTTTTCAGAAAACACATAAGAGGCCAAACCATACGGAGTGTCGTTACACCATGCTAACACTTGGTCTTTGTCTTCGAACTTTACGATAGCACCCAATGGACCAAAAGTCTCCTCATGAAGAACTTTCAGGTCTCTAGGAACATCTTTAAGCACAGTGGGGGCATAAAAGTTCTTACCCAATTCTGGCAATCTTCCACCCTTAACAAGAACAGTGGCACCCTTTGCAATTGCATCTTGAACATGATCTTCCACCTTGGTCATGGCTCTCTCACTAATAAGACATGAATGGGTTACACCTTTCTCAAAACCATTACCAATCTTGAAGTTGCTGACTTTCTCAGCCAACACTTCACAAAACTTGTCATAGATTCCAGCTTGAACGTAAAGACGATTGGCACACACACATGTTTGACCCAAAGATCTGAATTTAGAAGCTAACGACTGTTCAATGGCCAATTCAAGGTTGGCATCATCGAACACCACAATTGGAGCATTTCCTCCCAATTCCATGGATAACTTCTTGAGAGTGGAAGAGGATTGTTTCATCAACAATTTTCCAACAGGGGTAGATCCGGTAAAACTGACCTTTTTGATAAGTGGGGACTCACAGAATTTCAAACCACATACTGGAGTTGATTCAGTAGAAGCCAAAACCACGTTGAAAACTCCCGGTGGGAAACCTGCTTCGTTGGCAAGGTATGCAATAGCCAATGATGATAATGGGGTTTGACTATCTGGCTTCAAAATGGCAGTACATCCAGCAGCAAAAGCTGGAGCAGCTTTCCGAGCACCCATTGCAGAGGGGAAGTTGAAAGGACACAATAAACCGACCACTCCCACAGGTTGCTTGTAGGTGATGATCTTGTTGTTGAAGTTGGCTGGTTGAATGGTGTTACCATACATACGCTTGGCTTCCTCAGAGAACCATTCGAAGTACGAAGCGGCATACTTGACTTCTCCGAGAGCTTCGGCTAATGGCTTACCATTCTCCCAGGTCAAAAGAATAGCTAAATCGTCGGCATTTTCCATCATGAGATCATACAAGTTCCTCAACCACTTTGCTCTCTCATAAGGAGAGGTAAGCTTGTATTTGAGGAAGGCATCGTATGTGGCTTGGATAGCTTGGTCAATTTCCTCGGCAGTTTGATCTGGCAATTCGGCAATGAGTTCTTCAGTAGCAGGATCGTAGACCTTGAACGTGGAGGTGGTTTTGGAGTCTACCCATTCACCATTGACGAAGGGCTTCGTCTGGAACAAGTTTTTGTTTTTCAAAGTAGGAGCCATGAGATCAATTGGTTAGAATTTTAAGGCTTGGGAGGTTTACAAGAATTTATGCGATTTTTAAGATCAATCAGATTTATATGATTTATAAGATTCCCAGAATATATGAATTGGTAATATAAATCACCAAGTGTGCCCCGCGCGGATGGCCTGAATAGGTAATCGCGCTGGGGTAGTTGGTGGAGGGCATTTCTGAGGTAGTGGCGGCTTCAAAACAGCATTACAACGTAAATAAGCGGATGGCACTAGTGGGATCGTGCGTGCCCCAACGAATCAAATCGAATCAGTCAGTTCACTCGAATTGGATAGGAAAACAGTTGGAAACAAGCATACTCATGTGTCACCGATTGACATATGCATGTAGGCAAACTTAATTTAGTATGTAGTATATAGAATGTGTCATGTGACACATGTCATGTGCATTGTGACAGGTTCGCATATTGTCTGCGGTTGTAAAGCGAACTCCGAAATACCTATAACGGAGATCCTGCATACAAGAGGGCCATAAGCAGTTACTGCCAGTCTTTCTCCATTTGGTACCATTAATTTCAAGGAGTCATCGGAAATAGAGACTATGGTCCAAGCCGGGTAACTCGTAATTCTTCAAGATGTCCTACTTTAAAACCAGACGGTCTAGCCATGTTTTGGTCGCGTAGTACACGCTGGTTTAAGCAGAACAAGTCGTAACTAGAATGTTCTGCTATGGCTGCGAAATTGGTGATATTAAACCCGACTTCTGGCAATTTCTGGAAAAAGTTCTTCAACTATCTACGGATATCTAGAACGTCTTAATGAGGTTGGGTTATGCATTGCAGTTAGGACTTCTCGTCCAAGAGGGGTATTCTCTTGCAGTATCCCCTACTGAACCTACAGAATCAGATCGTTATCGTTCGGTCACCAGAAAAGTAGAGGGAGAGCATGACCTCCTGGCCAAAATCTTTGCAACTTGGGATGACGTTGTCGTATCAAGCTTTTGGAAGAATCTCCAGAAGAAGAAGGACCCTGAATTGGCCAACAACACCTTAATCATGGTGGAAGATTCGGAAAGTCTTTTCTTTTTTGGGGAGTCCGAGATGACCCCCATGACAGCACTCCAAGCCGCAACAACATGGTGGGGACAACGGAACATCGAGCTTAACCAGTTGCAGCTCGGAGTTCCTGAACCACAAGTTGAAGACGTTATGGTTGGTGACTGCGTGTCTTCGGAGTTTTCTTCTACGGGAGGCTCCTATACATACGGTTACACATGGGAGCAGTCCACCAGTTGGCAGGGGACCACGTCCATCTCCAGGAAGATGGGTGAGTTCGGGATTACTTTGTACCCTTTCATAGTTGAATTGGGAGGGTCAGCTAAGAATTCAGGATCCGTGCAATGTCCTGTGATTCCTGGTAAAACGGTGGCAGTACGGTGCCACGTTCACAGCAAGGAGTTCCCTGGTGCCCGTCAACGGCGTGCAGTTTTCCTGCCTTCACTTGGGCTCTTGACAGAGACTTGGTACGAAGTTCAGACCAGAGCCAACGGAGATATATCTCCTGTGATCTTAGCAAATGATGGGGTCGACTGTTACTGTAGCGAATTGGAGGACTGATACAGTGAAGGTGTTGCGAGGATGGTGTACGTTTCTACGGATACGAAGTGCTAAGACAGTTCCAGGTCAAGTGTAACAGTTTTTAAATGTATGTAAAAATTTAAATACATCAATTTTAGTTCATAGGTGTAGTAATAATTCTTGTTCTGGAGAGGGAGAAGTATGAGTATAGTCCGGGCAAAAGTTAATGGACAACAGTATATGAATGATCATAGTGTAAGTATTTGAATAGTAAGTGGATAAGAAAGTCAATTTTGGGTTTGTTATCAAGGTTCAGTTCGTTTCATTTCAGGTAAGAAAAATTTTGTTTCATGTGTAGTTCAGACCAAGGGTCTGGTTGAGTCTCAGGTGCCCAGGTACATGATTAGGTTCGCTCCAGGTCTGCTCCAGGTCTACTCCAGGTTTACTGCAGGTTCACTACATGCTCACTCCAGGTTAAGGTTTATAGGCGTTTCCTGTCACAAGTTCAGCCAGCAGTTGGGAGGCGAGAACCCGATTGCCTAAAAGGACAGTGGCGTATTCGATGAAGAGCCACAAATTCCTGGCAATAGCCTCGGATCACCAAAGCCTCTGAAGCTTGATGAGTCCAGCTCACGCGAGACTTCAAAAGTTGGCCCTACTCATCAAGGCACTACGTGCACCATGAGGAAAAGAAACACAGGGTCTCTCTACCGAATAAGATTATACTCCCAAACACCTCGTTGCTTAAGTGAATATGAAAATTAAAATCAGATGGAATAGCTTGAAAGGTTTATGATTTTGAAGTGAGCCTGATTTGTAATTGAAGTACGAATATTATTTTTCTTGTCACACACAAGAAGATGACTATTACTGAAATTTAGTGCGAGATGGTTTGTATATGTTGATTTGAGTGGAAATGTCAGTGAAGATGAACATGAAGGCGAAAACCAAGAGATTTGTCCCAGAAATAATATTGTCGCTACCGTCAACGTCCGGAAGTGAAGTCACATAGGATTACTCAGAAAAGGAGATCACAAATCAAAGGCGTGCTTCGTAAGCAAAGTTGGACAAAACCCTCCGTGCCAAATCGAGCCAGTGGTGTTTTCTACCACGCTCCATGCCTTAACTCCGTGGCTACTATCCGACCAGGGCCCTCTAGGACCGCGAAACTCCGGTGCCTCTGCAGCGAGCGTGGTGATATATGCAAAGGTCGACTACTTCAAAGGGTCTGCCTGACTAATGGTCATGCGGCCCGGCATGTGATAGCTGCCACCGAGAAAGTGCCAGAAACTCAGTGCCTCTGGGTGGTTAGCCCTGGTAACCTGGGGGAGCATGCATGGTGCTCGGTAAGCCTGGCACTCATGCAGTGCTGGCACCGGGGAACTACGCGGTTGGTGCGCTATACCCGCAGGTGGCGGGAATAACAGAGCCAAGATTTTCGGGAACTGTTATATGCAACTCGTTGACTTCATGCGGTCGATGCGGTGGATACGGTGGATACGGTGGAAACGGAGGATGCGGAGGATGCGATGGATGCAGGTGCGACACCTGGTCAGGATGCACCGTTACTATACGACACACAAGTTGCAGTCAGAACGGACCTAAGGCTTAGCTATATATAAAGAGTGTCCGCCGCATGTCTCCAGAGGTTCCTGGTTCAGTTCCTGATACTACTCGTGATAGCTCCTGAACCTGTCACCACGCTTCTGATTACTATCCTCTTCCAATTGCATTAGACTTTCCATTCCAGTCCTCGCTGTGCTTCACCGTGGACTTGTGTATACACCCAAGCTTCCTGTGCGACCATTGCCACAGGTGTCAACCTTTTAAAGTGTTTCTGTTGTGGTGATAACCCGTGTCTCCAGATCTCATATTTGGAACAACAGCACCCACAATAGAAAGAAGAAACCCCAGGCCATTTCGTCATCGCTCGTCGTTCCAACCGTATACAGCCCTCTCGAGATTTACGACCATACGGAAGGAAAATCTCACCTCATCCCGCGATTTCATTCCATTAGACAATCCCACGACGATCCCACCTATTACGTTAGACGTTCCTGGTTACTATTTGTTCGTGGAATTGCAAATCTTATCCGTCAAGCATCTTGCATCTAAACACATCATATCTGCCAAAGATATATATCCCGACCGTTTCTCCCAAATATACTCTCACCATATGTTGATGATTGATACATGGGCCAGAATAATCCCCTTGGGGTATCTCAGGGACAAGATCCGTCGCCGTGATAGATCCGAGAGACCACAACCCTCAAGAATAAACTCTGCTCCACGGTTGATAGGACGCAAAAAGGCCAATACCGATGCTCAAGAATTCTTCCACCATAGAGACTCAATGTCTGGAGTGGATGAAAATTCAGAACCAATAAAAACAAGACTCCGCAGGTCGGCAACTTTTCCTCAAGAAGATACCCAGGTGGTGGCTTCTAGCCATGCTCTTGCTGCTACAGCCAACGAATCACCCATAGGGACTCCAGTCTTAAGCTCTTCTCCCATGATTAGTCCTTCTCCTTCTTACACACACATGATGCCTCGTGACTATAGCATGAGCTCAGGTTTTGGAGGACTCAATCCCGACCCTTGCATGCTTTCCAGCGATATCACCATAGACCTTTCGCTCCGTCTCATAAATACCAACCAGCTGGCCCATTCTACGTGGGACTTTCCTGTAGAGCAGGCTAAGAAGGTACGGTTTCTATAATAATATTACGATTCATGACATATTTTCAGTGTAGTTTCTTAAGTTCTACGATGCGCTAGTTAATGCGATGAAGACTGATATTATTCGGGGTCCATCGAGGCAAAAGCGGTTCTTTTTGGTTGTAACCATTGAACTGGACCAGAGTATGGAACTTTCTCCGCAACCTTAGGGAAGTTATTTCTTTGTGATGAGTATAAGCATTTTAGTTTCAATTTTAAACCGGTGAGAAAAGGGCTCAATAATCGAATAATAAGAACTAACTACTTTCCTAGATGGTGGGGATGACATAGTCTTCGTTTAGAAGCAGCAGAAGCCTATACCTAAAACTGCCGCCTCTCGGTCCTTGGAGTTAGACTTCGGTCCTTGAGTTCGGGTTGCAACTTTATCCGGTATGTGAGGATGCGAGAAGCTCGTACAGAACGCATCCTAAAATGAGACCACCGAGATATGCATTGCATTCGTAACCAGAGGGAGGACGTAATATGGTTGAGCAATTTAAGAGTAGGAAGTTGCATTGTGTTGAAGCTACGAAACATGAACAAATCGAAATGAAAATCATTGCAAATCACTGTATGAAGATCATTGATAATCGATAATAGGATGGAGCAATGAAAATCAATTGGTACTTTGTGAAAATCGGAGGGCACACTAGTGGCAAATAAGGGGGATGAGTCAGGATATCATAATAAGACCAATTGACACATAGGAAGACTAAATACAGCCAACTGTCACTAAACGGAACTAACTGTGTTCATGAGTAAGCTCTATTAGTAACCAATATTACGGTGGTACCAATAGATTAGTCATTCCTACATACGAGAAGTCTATTTGTGAGGTTTGACTCATGGTGACTGTGTTCAATACATGCCTCAAACACCAGCCCTATGTGAAAGATGGGAAAGAACCTATCGAGCTTAGGAAAGGAAGTGATGGATATTGAATTGTACCTGTTCAGATAATCAGGAAGCTTATGCAGAGATCTGCAGGTATCTGTTGGAAGCGGACATTTCTGTAACGCATGTACTGATACCGAGGTTGGCAGGAAAAAATACCTCAATCGAAACTTGATGAGGTACATAACCCCTGACCGGTTCGGGTGGCAGCTGAGACGTACCCGAGCCAAAAGAAACGATACACGTGATACGTACAACGTGATCATTAACTGCACGTGACCTATATCACGCGACGAACGCACATGACAGATAGGCACGTGACCGGTACTAGCATCACCTGACCAGTGCGAAAGCTCATGACGTTTGCCCCTTGTGCTCCGGCACCACACGAGAAGCGTTGCTTGTGCGACATTCCAGGGCTCATACGCGGGCTTCGCCTCGGTCGCGACATTCGACCCATGCGCTCGTCGTGCGCGCACCGCGCTACCTACCATATTCAAAACTTTAACTAGCAATCACCACCTTAGTTCATCCTCCCAGTGAAGCCTGTTCAAGTCGATTGTTTTTGTTTATCCACGAATCGGAAACTCTCTCTTTCTGTTTTGCAAGCCCACTACGCCAGACCTCCCACCAACTTGCAAATCGAACGGTGAAACTCGTGACCTCCTTGATCTGCAATCCTCTTTTTTACTTATAAACAACCTCCCGATCATAGCATAAAATTCATCATATAATGCGTTACAACGCGCTATTCGTTCTTCTATTCGCCTCGTTGTGCCGTTTCGTGGCCGCTGATGTCGATATCCAGTCCCCAGAAGACGGTGACTCCTACAAAGTATCCGGAGGAAGTGTTACCGTTAAGATCGAGTGGAAAGATGACAGTGACGATACTGACGATGCTGACTCCCTTTCACAAGTTACTGGTTACACCGTCATGCTCTGTACCGGGCCAAACGACGAAATCGAATGTTTCAAGCAGTTGTTGGACAACGAGAAACTCTCGGACAATCTGTACGAAGCTAAGATCGACAGTGACGCTGCGGTGAGCGGAAACTTCTTCTTTCAAATATTCACCAGATTCACCTCGGGTTTCACCATTCACTACACTCCAAGATTCGAGTTGACTGGTATGAATGGACCTGCCTCTGCCACTATCCAAGGAGTCAACGGTGCTCCAACAGTGGTCTCATTACAAGTCTCTGCCACTGGTGATCCACCAAGTCCACAATTAAGCGCTGGTGACGCTGGATCTGTGGATACCAAATCCTTCACCGTTCCATACACTGAGCAAACCGGTAAGACCAAATTCGCTCCTATGCAAACACAACCAGGTACAAAAGTCACTGCCACCACCTGGTCCATGCAATACGCAACCAGTTCTGTCTCATATTACCTCACGTTCGCCAAGACCCCCAACGTTCGTACCACACTCACTCCTGGATGGAGTTACACCATGGAATCAGCCGTGAACTATGCCACCGTGGCTCCTTTCCCCACATACTACTATCCGGCCGGCCAAAGAGTGGCCAAAGCTTCTTTGAGTTCGGCAGCAAAGAAGAGAAGATGGTTAGATTAGGCCTTCTGTCGTTCTGTTTTATTTCAATCAAAAGCTAGCATTAGAAGTTGTAGTTCCATAGTGATCATAGTGTAGCAGCTTGTCACGTGATATTATTATTACTCACCGTATAGGTTGTTTCCCATTTAATCCAATCTACCAATTCGTTGTGCTAACGAGATGTGTATGCAAATCCCAAAAAAGGCAGTACATTCAACAGATGCAGAGGTCTCCTACTCATTGGATCCAGTGGTGGAAGATAATATAACTGATCCAATTGAAGCCACCAGGTACAATGAAAAATTGGACTACTATGCATTGAAAGACCCAAAAGATTGCTATTCAGATCTTGAATTACAAAGGCCAGGTAAGTCCGCTCGTCCCAAACTCATTCCAAGATACTTAGTGTTGATGGTGGTCTGTGTTGTTCTCATTCTTGGTCTGGTAGTGTATCCACAGAGGATTGAAGCTTTGTTGAAAGAGACCAGTTCCATAACGAATAAAGCCCACTGCTAATACGTTAGAGATTTTCAGAACGTTTCGAATTGAAACTTGAAACTCAAGGTATCCATTATAGAATATAATAGAAAGTCACAAATATTCAGTTTTCTTCTCATTAAGAGAGATTAGACCAGACTGATGGTCACATGATAATGAAAAGAAAGGAAGATATATGAAAAAAGAAGATTCAAGGTGTATTCAAGGGCCATTTAAGCTCTTTAAGTTTAATTCAGACACCAAGCTTGAATTCGTTTCCGTATCGTTTCTTCTTCCTGAGAAGTCAGCTCTTTGCATCAATTCGTAATCTCATTTCGGATAAGTGGTAGTGTTGAGAACTTTATTCACGATGAAAATGATAATTCCAGTCACATTTAGAATTTTATTTCCATCCTTCTTTAAAGAGAGTAAAAGGTTTGTCGTTGGCTTTAAATTATCGATTTTGGGTTTTCATATCCAAACCTTGACTTTCGATTTCGTCCATGGTTGAACGATTAGGTTATCCGCTATCGCCAAATGATCCCCAAAAAGGCAATGATGGCGCAAATTTTGCGCTCACCGCGGAACCATTACCCCATGATAACTAGTATATAAAAGTCTCAAATGTCATGTTGCTACTGTCTCTGTTAGTAGTATCTGGTTCCAAAATCTTGTAACTATTCTTACTCCATTCTATAAACACATCATGAAGCTCAAGTTGTACCGTCTTTCTTTGGTGCAATTGGTAGTTGCCACATCCATAGTTGGGATTGTCCCAATCCAAGATCGAATCTCCCTCCAGGAACAGTTGCCAGAGTCGTATCTCGATACTTTATACGGAGAATTAGTCAATTCCCATAAGCTGCATTCAAAGAAGGTGGAACTTCTTCAACAGGGTGTATTGGTGGAGGATAATGATTTCGGAGTGGCTCATCAGCACTACTTAAATATTCAAAGTAAGGTTAACTTTCCTCCAGATGACGATACCACAGACATCAACCAAAGCCAGGGTATGTTTGGAGGGATTCTAACATATGCCCACTTTGATTTTGCCCGTTGCTTTGAGCCTCTGGCCTACTTCGAGGATGTCATTGATATTGCTATAGTTGGTGCTCCATTTGACACAGGAACCTCATACAGACCCGGTGCTAGGTTTGGACCTGAATCCATAAGACTGGCATCTAGAAGATTGGGTGACCCCAGACCCCAAACAGGCAAAAAGAAGAAGAAGAATTACCCTATTAACCCGTACGATAAGGGCACCCATAATTTCTCAATAGTAGATTGTGGAGATGTCAGTATGACCCCATTCGACAACCGGATCGCTTTAAACCAGCTCTATCGTGGTCATAGAGCAATTCACAAACATGCTGGGAACGTTCAAAAAGTTCCTCGTATTATAACTATGGGAGGAGACCACACAATAACCCTCATGGCTCTCAAATCCGTACATGAATCATTGAATGAAGAGGTCCAAGTGATCCATTTTGATTCTCATCTTGATACTTGGGATCCCAAGGTACTCGGAGGCGGAATCACAGACTACATGTCTCTCAATCATGGCACTTTCTTACATTATGCCCACGAGCAAGGGTATATTGCAACCGAAGGGAATTGGCATGTTGGAATCCGAGCCCCATATATTGATGAAGTTTACGATGGAAAGCACGATAGTGACTGTGGATTCTCAATCATTAGAGCTGATGATATAGATACTTTGGGAGCCAAAGGTATAGCTCATAAATTGAAGAGAGACTTGGGAAAGAAGCCGGTTTATATTTCCGTGGATATTGATGTTTTGGATCCAGCAAATGCTCCAGCTACCGGTACCATGGAAATAGGTGGATTCAGTGGAAGAGAATTATTGAGCATTTTAAATGGATTGAAGGGTCTTAATATTGTGGGTGCAGATGTAGTCGAAGTCAGTCCACCATTTGATACTAATTCTGGAATCACAAGTCTTGCAGCCACATCTGTCATCGACTCTTTATTGAAGTTGATGGTCACAAATGAATAGGACCAACCAGATTGGTCTAAATACATCATCAAATCGAGTATATTGCAAATAGCGTCATATGATTTCTTCTAGGCAAAATTCGACTGCAAGAGTAATTCATGTAGTCCAACACTTCTCCTACGGGTCGAGCAAAACAAGATAAAAGAATGTAGTTATTACTTAGAATGCTATATTCAGGTGACACCATGAGAACCTCTAGAGTATTTTATTTAGGGTTGATCACCATCTATTTGGATCCTCTGGGAATCTATGCAAAGAACCAACTCTAAGGGAATCTATGCAAAGAACCAACTCTAAGCTATCTACACTCTCTAACTAAAATTATTGATTTCTTTGACCACCTTAAAGCATCAGAAGCTTTACTCCACCAATTATTTTTCTGCCACCACCATCATTTTCAAGCCACCTCGAGCCCGCTTTTTGCATCCAAAACCAGAAAAGATATCACCACGTATAATGTCAAATCCCGAGAGTTTCTTTTCAGCTTTGATCATCCACTCCTTTTGTCTCAGATCAGTAACCAACAAATCGCCCCAGCAACGTTTGTTTGTTGATGTGAAAGTTCCAAAAATATAATTCTGGTAATCATTTAATGGTTGATCTTTTCGGTCGATGGAGAAGATTTCTTCACCGGGAAGTGTCATGCAATTGCGACTACAAATGGAGAAGATCGTCGCGGCCAGTTATCTAATGATTATAACTACCTACTACGAATCTAAATATATCACATCAGTCCGCCAGCCTATATGTTGCTTCGTACTCCCAATAGTACGGTTACCACACTGGACCCTATGCCAGCATACTTGGCAGTAATCTTGCCAAATATAACCCCCTTTGCATCGAAACCCCGATCTCAGACCCTCAGATCTTGTTCATAAAAGTCCCGTGAGGCATCACCAATGCGGGCCCTGGCAGTAGACAGGACTAAATCTCACTCGTTAAAAATAGAATCTCACCTCATCGCGACATTTTTGAAAAACATGAAACACCGATTCTGGCAAGAGAGAACTCAGTGATCATACCATATATTGTAGTGAGAAGGTAAACCAAATTCGGATGTAAGGGACAAGTCAGTGGTATAGTCAGTGAAATTTAATAGTGGAATCTTATTTTCCAACCCCACAACAGTCAAGCCGCAATTTCAAGCCTCGAATCCAGAGCCATGGTCTTAGACCTGGTCCAAAAAAGTCTTGTTTAAGACTTGGTCCAAAAAAAGTCCTAGACATGGCCCTAAACTGGACCAAGTCTTAAACAAGACTTCCTGTGATCAGCAGCAAAGCCCCGGGTCCTGAAAAAGACTTTTGGGAAAGGAGCCTCTAGACCGCAGATGAGTCTCTCTAATGTGCACAGAGACTGGCGCACTGACTTCCACAATGCAATTACCCAGGCACGATGTTCTTCCACTATAGAACAATATGGATCAGGAACGTCGCATAACGCGACGTTCGTGTGAGTGTTGCGTCATAAAAATGGGGGTGGTAGGATAGACCAGTCAGATATAGAAACTACCATAGAACAATTCATCAATAGTAGATAACATAGTGGAGGTAGGGGCCAGAATCGTGGTATGGTGTTACAGTAACTGCTTCTTATTTCTGCTGGAGCCGAAACGGTTTTATGACACTATGTTGTGTCTCGCAATCAAACACTGTGGGAATGTTCTACTGGGCCAGGGCTTCTGCTTGTTCCCACACACTATTGCCTGTTGCACTATTGCGACTACGGAAGTATCCTAACTCAAATGAAAACGTATCCTAACTCTCAGCGGAAAACGAGAAGAGCAACAGTAAACTTTGCGGGAAGGCAGCGCTGAAAGCCTGGTTACCCGATATTGTTTACTGCTCTATACCATGCGGTAATATGTCGTAGAATTATGTTGTTTGTGGAACTTTGTTACTTGAAGCTCTCAGTGAGTCTTGGACACTGATCTGAGGACACCGTCCGCGGTGGGATCGGAACTCTGGCCACGAAGTCCGGCTGCACCGCCGCTCTGTCGCCGCCGTTCCACCGCCAGTCGCACCACCACCGCCAGAACACCATCGCCAAAGACCACTACCACGCCCATCTCAGTTCCTTCAGCTTGTTCCTCCAGCCGCAAATTCCACATACGAGGTCCGAAAGTCGAGACGAACACCACCTCCGTGCTGAATCACTCCAAAGGTCCAAACACCGTAAGCCTTCGTACACATCTAGTGCTCCAATCAACACCAAAGAACTATACCATAATACCTCCTTCCGCCCTGTGCAAACCCACGGCCCTCGCACCGACCGTTTTTCACAGTCCCACCCTTTCCAACCCCTTCCCAATCTCTCGCTAACCCACATCCTTTCCTCTCTCTAGCATCCCACGTCTCGTCCTATCACCCCTAACCTCTCTCTGGTCTGATCTCTCGCTCACATTCCTGATCTCTCGCTGACCTCTCCCTAAGCTCTCTCTGGCCTCCTTTCCCACCTCTCTCCCACCTCTCTCCCTAGACTCCACCACCGCACCACCACCCCCACCACTCCGGTGTCGTGGCTCCGGCCAATGTCGCACGCCACAAAGCCCGCGCAAGCTTCCCTCCATCTTGGGTGTTGACGCTTCTTAAAATGGAACGGATCTCAAAACGGAACGGATCGAGGCAGTGTGAAATGGCCAATCACTACGGGTGATTGGCACAGTTTCAGGGTGGATCATCGAGTAATTTAAAGCCCTCGGTCCCGGCTGATCCCATTAACCTCCATTAACCTCCACTAACCTCCATCACCGACTCCCTCCGCCGCCGTACTCCTCCCCCTTTTTCGCACTGGCCTCGCTAATCTCGTCCCGGGTTCCCCAATTGGTGGTCGCTGTTTTTCTGTCGCTCTAATTCTGCACCGCCCCGCAGCCATCGTCCACCATCTCTCCACCGACTCCCTGGCGTTGCCCTGAAAGATCGGCGCACGTGACCCGCTCCTCCAAAACAAATAAAATTATCACCACCTTGCTAACCAGTCTTTGCTACCTGCTTCTTCCTCACCATGGCCCAGCGTGACTTGACGTTTAACGCCCCCCGGGGCGAAGCTCCGGGCCAAGTCGACAACGACTTGAGAAACCCGTTTGCAGGCTCCAACGAAGAAGAATCCAGCTTCGAATCCCACCCTCGTTCCAGCGCAACCTCCTCGGAAGGGGATGACATCAACCGTGAATACGGCCGTCCTTTCAACGCATACAACGGCTACTACCAGAACGACGGCACCACGTCCAAGCTTCTCTCCAACGACAACTCCTCCAGCGACGAACACTTTGCTGGATCAAACAGCGGCTCTGGCTCCGGCTCTGGCTCCATACCTCCTCCTCCTCCCCGTGCCTCCAAGGGCGCCTACCTTTCGATGCCACAGTCCTCCACCCCCACCAACAACATCAACGTTCCTTCCGAGTTCGACAGGTATCCTTCTATGGCCGGCTCTAGAGTGGTATCCTCAACCTCATTATCCAACATGGTTGCCGGCGCCGGCGCAGCCAATCACAAATCCGACGGTGAGTCCACCACCTCGTCCAATCCATTTTCCAACGGGAACGACTTCTCGCCATTTGGAGGCTACCCTGCGTCTTCCTTCCCACTTCACATCGACGAGAAAGAACCTGATGATTACCTCCATAACCCTGATCCCATAGCAGACGCAAACTATGAGAAAAACAGATTCATCGCAGATTTAAAGAGCATGGACAAACGATCCATGGGTGGATTGATAGGTGTTATTGGACTCTTCATCGCCGCAGCTGTGATCTTCATTGTTCTTCCTGTCTTGACTTACGCAGGTGTCACAACTCACGGACCTCCCCAGCATTATGAGATTTTAACTCAATACAAATACCCCATTTTAAGTGCCATCAGAACAAGTTTGATCGATCCCGACACTCCATCTGATAAGCGCACCATCCAAGCAAAGGATGGTTCGGATTGGAATCTCGTTTTCTCAGATGAATTCAACGCAGAAGGCAGAACATTTTACGAAGGTGACGATCAGTTTTTCACTGCTCCTGATCTCCATTACGATGCCACAAAGGATTTGGAATGGTATGATCCTGATGCAGTTACCACTGCAAACGGTACCCTTATTCTTCGTATGGATGCTTTCAAGAACCACAACCTTTTCTATAGATCTGGAATGGTCCAAAGTTGGAACAAATTCTGTTTCACCGAAGGTAGAATCGATATCTCTGCAAGATTACCCAACTATGGTGGTTTCTCTGGGTTATGGCCAGGTTTGTGGACTATGGGAAATTTAGGTCGTCCTGGATATTTGGCAACAACAGATGGTGTGTGGCCTTACTCTTATGAAGCCTGTGATGCCGGTATTACACCAAATCAATCTGCCCCTGATGGTATTTCCTATCTTCCTGGACAAAGATTGAATTCTTGTACTTGTCAGGGTGAAGCACACCCCAATCCAGGTGTGGGTAGAGGTGCACCTGAAATCGATGTAATTGAAGCTGAAGCCGATACAAACATCAACAACGGTGTTGCCTCGCAATCATTACAAATGGCACCAATGGATATTTGGTATTATCCAGACTATGACTGGCTTGAAATTTACAATCTGTCACTTACTACCATGAACACTTATACTGGTGGACCTTTCCAACAAGCGCTTTCCGCGATCACAACTTTAAATGTCACCTGGTATGAGCGTGGTGACGTGATGCACAATTTCCAATCATACGGTTTCGAATATTTGAATGATAAGGACGGTTATTTGAGATGGTTTGTTGGAGAAGACCCAACCCTTACAGTCTACGCCAATGCATTGCACCCAAATGGTAATATCAACTGGAGATATTTGTCTAAGGAGCCAATGTCTATTATCATGAACTTGGGTATTTCAAATAACTGGGCCTATATCAACTGGCCATCGCTTCACTTTCCAGTTGACTTCAGAATTGATTATGTCAGAGTCTATCAACCCGATGGTGTTGGTAGTGTTGGTTGTGATCCTGCAGGATACCCAACATATGACTACATTCAATCACACTTGAACATCTACGAAAACGTCAATCTCACGCATTTCACCGACGGTGGGTATAATACGCCAAAGAATAGATTGACAGGTGGATGTAAGTGATAATGAATAATGACTCTTCATCTTCTGATCAAAAATCAAATACTGATCTGTGTATTTCTTACCAAACCGGTTGTATCATAAAGTTCGTTGCAAAAGTAAACATATTTATAGAAAAAATTTTTGTAGTCAATTCATCTTTATCTGAAGTACGGACCATACATATTCCAAATCTTTCTTATTAAGGCAAGCTTAGTTGGAATATCGTGATCACTGTTATTTAATTCGTTCAAATCATTGACCCAATCCTTTGCTAAACTCTTGGGAAGAATTAATTGGGCGATGATAATCAAGTTTATAATCTCAATCAACAACATTCCTTCAAAATTCGAGTTTGGTTCCGAATTTCCGGCCAAATTTATCAATAGATTCTCGATATTGTTCAAGCCCTTCAAACAGAGAACATTCACTTGCTTTCCATTGATGACGATTGGTTTTGCTCCTAAGAAGTATTGCCATGCCTTGTACACAATAAAGATAGACGGACTTATTGATACAATTGCAAACACCAATTGCTGAGATTTTAAAATTTTATCGATTCCGTTGATTGCCAAACCACCATCGACCTTAGTCTTTTGAATCTGTATCAACAAAGACCTGATTAAAGAGCCCTTCACAAGAGATTTCACTGGCAGTCTAATTTGAGATTCGTATTTCGACATCAACAATGTCAAATCACCGTTTTGGATGGCATTATGAATTTGCTGGTTGTCAATTCCAGTAACATTCTCATCATGCACGAAGTCAATCACCATTCTTTCGAGCGAATCTAAATCTGATTTTAAGGACTCTTTGGATGTTATGCTTAACTCATCATCATGTCTTAGAATATTGAGCATATCATTAACAGGTTTGACTAGCCAATTGGTGAAAAAACCATAGACAGTATCAATGAAATTATGCTTGAACCAATGAATTATTTCCTCGCGGTTATTGTACACATTCATAGTTTGGGAGGGTCCATAAATGACTAAAACCAACAATATAGGCCAGTAGCGAGTGAGGAAAGAAGGCTGTTCTCCCTGATTCACTCTGGATTGCGACAAAGTAACCACCTTGGAGATCAATGCATCTATTTTTTCAGATTCAGAACCATCCATAGATCCAAGGATGTTCTCTAAGTCCGAAATAGTAGTCTTCTTGTCATTTAATTTCATTCGAAGCATTTCATTTATTTTCAGGGTGTTAGCATCAATCTCAGCATTGATAGCATCCATCTTTGATAATATTTCATTGTTAATCAAATATAACGGAGATCTCAAAGCCGATTTAAACAACTGCTTGTAACGATGAGCAGTTGATTTCTTAGTCATATTTAATAAGGATAGGGTTGGACTGCTCTTTACAAGAATCATCTCGAGCATGGATTTTCCCGCTGAAGTCACAATTCTGAAGAAATGCTTGATCCTGACCCAATTGTTGTATATCATGTTATCTTCTTGGATGTTACCAGTGGTATTAAACTCGTATTCACTATTATTCAAAGATTCTGAGACTCTTTCTACCAAGGTGTTTCCGAAGTGGTAGAGTCTGATCGGAGAGGACTGGACGAAATAAACAGATTTTTGGACCGTGGAATTGTATATATCTTCCCAGTAAGCCAAGTTGCTTTTCAAGATTAGGGTCTGGTAGATAAGGGAATTAGCTAAATGAAGATCCAAGGTCAATAATATGTAGTAATTGACAAGATGTCTAGTAGTGTCGTTAATTTGCATGATTCCGGGCCCATTTTCTGTGGTGATAGTGGAGGTTTTGGAGTAGATGGACTTGAGTCTATTGAGATCCACAGAGGAAACCTTATCGAAATTGAAATTATCCACCCCCAACACATAGTAGAGTTCTTGAAAAGTTTCCAGCAACTTAGAGAAACTCTCTAAGTGCTCCTTGTGAGGTTCCGAGTCATAGTTTGGTTGTTTTGTTGCAATTGCTTGAGATTCCTTTTCGTAGAGGGCAAGTTCTGAGGTCAAAAAAGACGTGGTAAGCTCATTGACCTCGTCGAATTTGGCCTTGATTCCCAACGAGATTCGGTTGTTCAAACTAATTGACCTAATCACCCGATTTGACTGAGCCGATGCCGGTCTGATCCCCGGGGTAAGAAAGTCCATAGCAAAAGAATGTGGTCAGTAGCAATTCGAGAAGGATCGATGCGACTATCATAGAACACCTGAAATTAAGTATGAGGAAAGAGCAAAGAGGACTGAGGGAAAATACTAATAATGCTAGAATCTATTGACAAGGAATTTTGAGGCTATTCCTGGACATTAAAGGTTAAAGTTGAACCTCGGTGGGTTTAGGGAATTGAATAATATATTTTTACGGCAATGTTTTGATTTTGGTGGTATCAAGAGCTATAATATGATGGTCTTATGTCTTATTCAAAAGTACTATCAGACATTCAGCAAGAATTATTCAACTTAATGTTATTACATATTGTCCTGGTGGATCAATTAATATACCTGTGAAGTTTTCTCAACTTGACCCGATCTTGATATGAATTGGGCTGTTTCCCGTGTTCTTCAGTTGACTTTTGAAATTTTACTTCTTCTGTCTTTCTCTACTACATGTTACTAACTTTTTATGTTTCATTACGCGATCTAATCTTCATCCTGGTTCTTGTCATCCAAAACTCCACTTTCCTTGATCAAACTATCAATATCCTTATCGTTCCAGATCTTATGGATCACCTTGCCAGGATGCACTTTGGACAAGCTCAAGGTGGCAAACTCAAGCTTCTCACTATTCAATGCCGATGAATCCATAGTCTTGGATAACACCTTGATGGCCAATTCGCACGCTTCTTTCAATGACATCTCATCCTTGTAGTCCTTTTTCAACAAGGTCTGTGCGGCCGAGTTATTGGCTCCAATGGACGTGGCCTTCCAACCCGAGTAATTACCTGAAGGATTGGATGTGAACAATTGGAACTCGTATCTGTCGTCATATCCAGCGTACAAGAACGAGACTCCAAATGGTCTCAAACCACCATGCTGTGTATAACCTTGTTTGATATCACAAACATTCTTGATGAGTGTTTCACAGGGGATCTCCTCGTTGTATGTTTTCAAGTACTGTTGAGCCTGGACTCTGGCATTGTTGACCAAAATGAAGGCGTCTGCAGTCATTCCTGCCACAGCACAGATCATGTTATCATTGATCACATAAAGCTTCTCGGCGGACCCATCATTGTCAAATAACTTCGAGGTCACCTTCTTCTCACATGCCAACACCACACCTTCTGTAGACAATATACCAATGGCGGTTCCGGCCATTGAAATGGCTTCCTGTGCATATTCGACTTGATATAATCTTCCCTCGGGAGAGAAGATGGTTGTTCTGGAATCGTATCTTCTGGACATCTTGTGCTATGGGATGGACTTAGTTCCGGGGTTACGAGAAGCCTGGACCTTTAAAGTATACACAACAGATAGAATTGAAGAAAATGGATGGGATAACTAAGTGTAGAGTAATGGTGGCAAGAATGGTCGTGTTTTTCAGAGGTAGATTCGGGGTGCGCGCACTACCTCATATGATTACAGGTGTAGTAGAATAACAGATAAGTGCATCGAAACGTTAAGTAGTAAAAGCAAGCACTAGACCCCAATTGAGTTTTTATTCGATTCTTTCAATATCATCAACGTATTGTTTTGGATCCTGTGAAGCAAGACTCCGATCTAAATTCTATATTGTTGGTGTGATACGAGAAACGAGAACACTGACTCAACACAGACCGAATTCAGATCAATAGTTAGGTTGAAGTACTGTTATAGAGTGCCCCAGAAGGTTTCACTGGAAATATTAATAATCATCCAATTTCTTTCGAATAATCATTTCTGAGCTCATAGGAGATTCATGATAGCAGCACCTGCTGACCTATTGCAATAACAATCGATTTATTGTCATAATACACACCAGAACCACATGAAGATCTTCGTCAGTTCCATCAATATCCCCATAGGATACACGCGACCCAAGTTCCCCTCCCTATACTGGCCTTTGGGTGTTAACAGACAGAAATATGAGCAATCATTCCTCTACTACTCGTCAGACATTTGGCGCTTCACTGTGTGCTGGTCGCTTATCATGTTTGGAGGCTTCTATATAATGGCAGCGTTGATCGCCATTCTCAACGTGGAGTCCAACAACAGGAGACATCATCTCCGCCCGCTGAGCACCAAGAGAGCAGGGACGTTGATATTTGGGTTGTTCTATGTTGTTATTGGAGCTTTCAAAGGGTTCGTTTCAGGCGCCGTGATAGGGTTGATTTTGGGTGCCATCTACCAGGCCGGAACATTAAGCATGAGTACTTGGATTCCGTTGAGTTGGGGGATGGCAGCGGTACTCTTTGATGTGTGCAGCTCATACCTGACCACCCTGACGGTGATGTAGTTCAACAGCCGGAATGTTGGCACTAGAATCAACTTGTATATATTATTTTTCAGCATGAATCCGTTCTAATCCAGGAGATTGAACAAGACTAAAGTGGGTACAGTTATAGAATTAAATCCACATTGCATGAATAACGAATTATGGTGATTGTGCTATTCTTTAGCATAGAGTGCTTGCACTATTGTATTTGTACTCATATTCCATGCATTTCAATTCGGCCCAATATTTTCTCAGCTAACTAATGTTCCATCCAAGCACTATTGTCACAATTTCACTTGCATTTCTTCTAATCGAAGTGAGTCTAAATTCTCTCTGTAGCCACTAACTTTTTTATGTAATAATTTAAAGGAAGTCCCTGTGGCTCCATGAATGCTCTCTTCATACTTCAAGGGTTTGATGGGATGTACTTAACAACCCCAGCACGTACTTATTCACTCACTTGATATTTCTAATCATTCTACTTTACTGATCTCACTCTCAGGTCTCACACTAGGTCTCACACCAAAGTCTACCTAAAAGCCTCACCACCCCAAAATATGCTCACTATCTCAAGATCGCACACTATATTTCAATCTTCCTATCATCAACTTCAGCTCTTGAACCTTTTAAAGCTTATTATTGTTCGTCCACACCATCAACCGTCTTCAGCCTAGAACCAACACACATACATCTAATAACTGCTTAATCATCAGACCACGTCAATTCACCGTCCAAGTCCACCTTCAATGTCTTTGGATTATCTCTGGTTGCCTGTGTTGCAATACCAGTTTTCAAGATCCCCGTCAGTAACCATTGCCAAAGAAACATATGCCATCCTCCAAAAGCACAACGTCTACAACAATTTTGCCCAATTACTCGAAACTTACTTGCAGAGCCAAAATGAAGCCGTTCCGTCTATCGCTGATACCTCCTCCTCTGTACTTGAAGCAGCTTCCAACGTTTTGAATGATCTTCGGTCCCTGAACTCTTTCTTCACTAAGGCCCTGGAAAGTACCTCCTTGTTCGCAAAAGTACGCAATGCCATCCAGGTTTCTATTATCAACCAAGATTACGACGGTGCAATGCAATTTTTAAACGACTATTCCACCTTGGTCAACTTCTCATCTCAGCCAAAGGATCACACCCAATTGATGGACAATGCATACATAGAATATTTGTTGCTCCAATATGTCATAACAATCTACCTGAGCTTGTTATTTCCGGCGCTTGAATCCAAGGAGCTCCAGGAACCCTCGGAGAAGGGTACAATGAAATCCATCGACTCCATCTACAAGAAGATACAACTATATTATACCCGTACAGAGTCGCTTTTGATAGCAAGTATGTCGGGATCGAAGGAAGATGATGATAGCGAAGATATTCTGCATAATCTATGTTCTGAACTCAAATATTACTGGTTATCGAAGATATTAAACCTTGTTGTCCTCTTCAAAAACCTCGAATTCGAAGAATTTACCAAGAGCTTTTACTCTATCTTGTTCATTTCACCAGAATCAAGGTCTTTTTTCCTCAAAAATATTGGCAGTATCAAATCTAAGGTATTATCAATGTACGCTATTGCATTGATATTCACAAAACCATTCAACAAGTTGTCTTTGATACACGCAGACGATTCCGATGTGTTGATAAATCTTTTCACTGACAATGAAGATAGTTACGAAAACTTTCTTTACTCAAATTTGTTGTTGCCATTACTGCAATCAAACTTCTCTATTGTGAATTACAATCTAAACAAAAATACTGAGTTCATGGATCGTTTCTCTTCTGAATTAGGATTTTGCGTACCTGTATCAAACTATCACGAGGATTATAGAAGACACACAACAAGATCAAACTCGCATATTTCACCGCACAATACATCCAATCTAGCTCAATTGAAAACTGACGTTAACTCCCCAAGATTTTTGACATATTTGAAACTTATGATTAATCTCAAAAACTGCTTAATGATATTTTCCATTATCCACGAAATTCCTAAGTTGAAATTGATCAGCTTGTTGGGTTATGATGTTGGTGACTTGAAGGAGCAACAAATACAGGTAATTCATGAAGAAATTTTGCTTCTAATTTCCAGTTTGGGATTGGGAAAGGTGGGCATTGGTTATAAGTTTGACGAGGAGGTGTATTACAACGTTGGATCCAATAGAAAATTGGAAGCTGATGTTTTACAAGACGAATTGGATGATTTAACCATGGAATTAAAAGCCGAAAGTTTAGCGAACATGATGAAGAGTGTTTTATTGGAAAAGCTTTTCGGTCCATGATGTATAATGCAAAGTGTGGTTCAATCTTCTTGCAAGACTACTCTTGCCACAAGATCCATCATATTAAATCTGCCACTCAACAGATTGAATTTGACTTTTGAAATGTCTAAATTTATTGATTCATTTTGAAAGATCAATTGGTTCACCAAATAGCAGGTGATCATGACCAAAAATACACCACAGTCATCGAAATTATCCTGTTGATCACATTTCATTTTTATGACTTCTATGGGCTTGTTGGAACTTATTATACTCTTGCAAGATCGCAATCTCTTGGTCAATTCTCCGAGAAGTCTTTCAGTATCAGTGCTGTCTTCTTCGTCGAAAATCATAGAATCATACACATATAGTCTATTCTCAAGGACTGAAAGGAGCCCCAAGGCCCAGTGATCACCATTATTCACATCCTCCAAATTTATGTCATCAAAGTCATCAATAAAATTTATAGGAATAAATACGAATTTCAGTTTTTTCAAATCTTCTACTGGGAGGATACTCTCAATTTCTGAACTCACTGGGAAATGTAAGAATAGTTGTACTAATGATGGATAAAGAAATTGTACTTGATGAAACATGGAATCTTTGACATTGATAAACGATTGGTGAATTAATTCATATACAAACGAGATATTATTGTCATTGAGCCATTCTCCAGGAAGGATGTGATCCAAGTCTGATTTGTATAATGCAACCGAATGATATTGAACGATCTTGATTTCGGTGTTAGAATTGGAATTGGAATTGGAATTGGAATTTTGCAATGATGTTGCTGCTGATTTTACATGCTTTATGATCTTGGAATGAAGTTGCTTCAAATCAGCTTCTGCCAAAAACGGATTGAATATTTGAGGACTTGAAGAGCCTTGATTTGCATCAGGGACTTCTTGCAATCTGCGAAGTTGCTTTGCTCTGGCCACATTAATCTTTTTCTGCTGTTTCAAGTCCTTCTTTTCCAGCTTGGATAGTTTCTTCTTGCCAGATGTCTCTTGTGGGAGCTCTTCCTCTTGGTCCTTCAGCTGTAAAGATGGAAGGACCGCCTCCCAAGGCAATTCGTCGAACCCATTGGTGTAAATAGTTGATATCCTTTTGGAAGGCTGCAGCGAATGGTCTATGCAGAATCCTTTGAATTCATCATATAGAATACCAGGCATGATAAATCTAGGTGGACATGATCAATATGACTGGATAAGAACAGTAACTATTTGTCACGTGCCTTGATAATCACGTGACTTCCTCGAATCACATCGAGTCCATTTGTTCACCAGCTGATAACCAGTCCTATCCTAATGTACTTATGTAAGAGGCTTTCACGGCCCAAGCTACCATGGATTCGCCACCTCAATATCCAGTCTCGGCCACCAATGACTACCTACAACACCGGCCAACCCACACATGAAACTAGACCTCACTATATTCCTACTCCGGGCAATTTGACTCCAGGTATAAGCGCATTGGAATATTATTCAAGAAGACTTGAGCTCATGAAAGAACTTCCAGCTCATTCAATTGTGATTCTCCCCGGCTCTCTGGTGAAATACGCATCAGGAAGTGTATTCTATGACTTCCAACAAGACAATAATCTATATTATTTAACAGGTTGGTTGGAACCAGACTCTATGGCAGTAATCGAAAAGAAATCCGATGATCCTGAGGATGTGATTCTTCACATGATCGTACCTCCTAAGAACCCACGCATGGAGTTATGGGAAGGAGAAAAGCTGGGATTACAGGGAGCGTATGATTTTTTCAATGCAGATATGGTAGAAGAGATCAACAAAGCACCCCAATTCATAGATCTGCTTATTTCCAGCAATGATTTCATTTATTGGGAAGATCAATCAGGCAAATCGAAATCTAAACTTTCGTCATTTTTCACTCTTGGGGCCAAGGACACTAACAAAGTTGGAACTATTCAAGCCATAATTGAAAAATCTAAAAAGACCAAAATAGACCTCACGCCAATCCTTGCAAAACAAAGAAGTGTCAAGTCTGAGGCCGAAATCAGAGTCATGCAAGCGGCTGGTCATATTTCAGGCCGTGCTATTAATAAAGCTATTGCAAAAGTAGGCTCCTCTTCTCCATTGTACAGAGAGAAAACTCTTGCAAGCTATTTGGAATATGAGTTCATTAAAGGGGGTTGTGATAAACATGCATATATTCCTGTTGTTGCCAGCGGAAAGAACGCATTGACAATTCATTACACTAGAAATGACGATTTACTTTATCGAGATGAGACTGTATTTATTGATGCCGGAGGAAAACTCGGAGGATATTGTGCAGATATTTCAAGAGCGTGGCCAAATAGTGTTAATGGTTTCACTGAACCCCAAAAGGATATTTACCAGGTTGTTTTGGATGTCAATAAAAAGTGCATAGATATGTGCGATGAATCGAAGGGCATCTCCTTACACGATATTCATGAATATTCTGTTAAAGCCTTGATACAAGGTTTGAAGAACTTGCCTGGCTTCTTACATGTAACAGCCAACGACTTGATGCTAACATTGTACCCACATTATATTGGGCATCATTTAGGTCTCGATTTACATGATGTGCCTTCAGTTTCAAGGTTTCAAAAATTAGTGAAAAATAATGTCATCACCATTGAACCTGGTTTATACATTCCTCAAGATGACAAATGGCCCAGGTACTATCAAGGAATTGGGATGAGGGTTGAGGATGATATCGTTGTCGGTGAAACAAGCGACCACATATTGAATTTATCAGCCGGTTGTGTTAAGGAGATCGAAGATATAGAGGCTTTGATATCGAAGGGTGAAGTCACTACCCCCGGAGTAGCAGATGAGTTGGTTCTTTTGGATATTTAATAGATTGTACATACCAATATTACGTACTATATACAGATTAGACAAATTAGGGTTCCTTAACGGCCAATGTTCAAAAGCAAAGAATTCTTGCTTCCTGACTCGGAGTCGCCGCCCTTTCCACTTGGCAAGTAGGAGACATTAGGAGAATTGGCCAAAGTTTGGGCAATTTCCTTGGAAGCTTCCAATCTTCTTATCATCAACAAGCCATCACCAGCCTTGGCCAAAGCTTTGGAAACGGTCTCTGCACTCTCGGCTTCACCCTCTGCTCTAATGACATTAGCCTTTCTCTCTTGTTCAGCTCTTTCCACCAAGAACTTGGCTCTCTCTGCGTCTTGTTGAGCGATCTGCTTTTGTTCAACAGCCTTGGTGAACTCTCTACCGAAAGTCATATGGGTGATGGAAACGTCTTCCAATCTGATATCGAATTCATTGGCTCTGGTAGACAATTCTTGTCTGATTCTGGCTGATACCACTTCTCTTTGGGTAATTAACTCGGCAGCATCAAACTGGGCAACAATGGACTTCAACACCTCATTTCCAATGGCTGGCAAAACTCTCTCATCGTAATCCAAACCCAAGCTTTGGTAGATCTTAGGCAAATTCGTGACTTCTGGTCTGTGTAATACTCTCAAGGTCAACGAGACGTTTTGCAAGTCCTTGGAACCAGTGTTGGTGGTGATGGTCTTTGGCTTGGTTCTAACATCGTAGATGATGGCTTTTTGAAGCCATGGGATCAAGAAGTGAGTTCCCTCTCCAATGACATTCTTTTGGACACCGTTCAATCTGTCGAAAATGACGGCTCTTTTTCCTCCCTCGACGTCATAAATTGCCGACTGACCAAGGGTGATTGCTATACCCGCTGGAATGGCGATTCTAGATATGATTTCAGCGATTCTGGAGGACATTGTGGTGGTGGTAGTATGTCTAGCGCCACTTTGAAATAGGTGAGAGGGGGACTACAGGTTGGGGAAAGGGCGAGAATTGCAGCTTAGAAGTGAGAGAGGTGAAAATTACAGGTTGTGATGCAGGCAAGAACTAGGAGGACTACTGGAAGGGAAGAGGAAGAACGTGTGCTTAGATACAGGTCACCCTTCCTGTTGCAGTTTGATCTGATGTGAGGTGCTGCAGCACTAGAGTGGCATTTTAGTGGGGCATTTAAAAACGTGAAATGTGGAACTGGACCTAGAATATGGACTGAAATGAAGCCAGAGACGTTTCATGCTCCATGTCCTGATAGGGAAATCCAGATTTGTAAGTCAAAGATAGGACTCGCTTATCGTCTAAAAGTCGATCTTGTCACTGATGAATTTCAAATTTCATGTAGTGCAATTGACCCCACAATTCGATATTTGACTTCTCACTTTTTAGCTTCAGTACGTAGACAACTGTGCTTACAAGGGAGAAGTTAAGAAGCAGGGAGTATCTTTCCAACTTGGGAGCTGTTACCAGGTTTGTATTTGCTTGCGACCAGTGATGATGGCGGTGTAGATAGAAGATGCTTAATATTATGTTGATAATCTATTTTCGTAGCACAGTGGACAATAGATAAAATAGGATGATTTTCCAGTGCAGTGAGCATGTCTAGGTATATTCGAAAGTGCTGAATATATGGTCAAAATGTAGGAGCCAATTATTGAGAAATACGTATTATACCGATGCATTGAGAATTGATTCAATTGGCAAAAATGGCCGATTTACAGAGTCAACTGGCGAACTCCGAAATTAATTGATCAGAATTGATCAGACAATATCATGAATTAGTGAAATGGTGTCCAATTTCTTATTCGTCATACACTAATATAGAAACACTCACTTGGTGAATAAAGAGCGATATGCTAGTTAGAGAAATGGGGCGTTTTCACTGATCGGGACATGCGCTGATTAGCAAACTCATTATCGTAGACACTTAACAGTCACCATCAATTTATACAGTAGTGCCAAATTCAAGTATTCACCTGTATCTTTTTCGATTCACAATTTTTCTTACACCAAATCCATTTGTTCAAATTTTAATGATTTGCGCAAATTCTGCTAATTTCATGGAAACGCATCCTTTCAAGTCAATCTTGAGGAAAGTAAGCCAAAATGAGTTAGAAGAATTGGGTAGAAGAACTGGGTAGAATGGATCAAGTGCCAGCCAAAGGGATGTAGTATCTCTAGTGTGAAAAACACTCATCAAGGCGCTCACTAAACTATAGTATTACGCTCCGCTCAATCCTACCGCTCAATTCTACAAGAGAGGAATGGACATGCGCACAAAATCCAATATTAGTATGTTGACAAGCAATTGAAAAATAAAGTGTGGTGTCTCAAAAAGGTAGCCTCAAAAAGATGGGGGCCTCTCACTTATTCTTATGCTCACATCGAATCGCTTGTAACTACTTGGGACCTCCTTCCTTCAATTAGACTCCTTGTGGAGTCTAATTTGTAAGGGGCCCAATTAAAGCCCTTTTGGTCCTGATGAGCTGTGATTCCAGCATCTCCCCTTGGATCCGCTTGAGCTTTCAGTCTTGATCCTATTATCTAATCAGTCTAAGAGCTTGATGGTCCCAATAATTTTCGTCAATTATTCTCCATCCCTTCGTCGCCTACAGTCCTATTGTGCTCAAGATGTACTAGTGTTGTTGCTTGGCAGTGCCACAAAACCGAGTTCACCACTGTAGCACAATAGCCACAATAGCCACTATAGCTACTAAGTCCTCTAAGCCTTACGCGTTCGAGGAGTTTCTCTTATGAAGTTTCCACAGTAGTTTCCACAGTGGTTGCACCGAAGTTTCCACAGTGGTTGCAATGAAGTTTCATAGCTGTTTCTGAAATGGGATTTAACGTAATTTTCGTTTTTTTATTTCAGCAGTATGGCTCCTACAGTTGTTCGATTATGTTTAGCAAGTAGATTAACTAATATACAAGGGTAGCACGAGGTTATAGGGTATAGGATGCAGCTTGACTAATAACAGAAGTTACGACTCGCAACAATGAAGTGCCATGTTGCAGTAATCGTGGAGAATGCAGGCTGTTATAGGACTCGTGTATCAAATATCGCTGGTAGATGGAACAGGATGGTAAACCATGGCCGTTCAAAGATTATCACTTCAAGAAGGACAGTATGTTATTGGTGGATGTGGACAATGGATTCTGGGATTAGGACGTCAGTGCAGATCGTTTGGAAGTATCATGATAGTAAGAAATGCGTGGATGAAGGTCTTGCATCAATTGTCGATGAAATAGACCAAGGTCCATGCAGCTCCAGCTGCTATGGACCCTGTCGCCACCATCTGTATTCCTTCAAAGAATTTCTTATGCATTCCACAATCTTCTCCCAAGGAGATGGAGGTCTTGACGTAGCCGAAAATGAAAAGAGTAATCAACATGACGATAACTGAAATGAGCAAACCGGTCTTCACAACATTGGTGAAAAAGTAAGGAACAAGGGGAACGAAACCACCGAGGAAGTATGCCAAACCAATGGTCAACGCGGATGTGAATTCTCTGCCTTCGGCAGGTTCTTCCAAACCTTTACCGAATCTGATGACGAAATCAATCAAACTTTTGGGTTGTGCGTCCAAGTCTCTCAAGAATGAACCTATGGTTTGTTCGGAAGCTCCCAACTCGAACATGATTTCTGCAGCTTCTTGATTGATGGTTTCTGGTTTCTTGAAGAAGTCTAACTTCTCCTTCTTGACTTGCGATTTGTAGTACTCCGATTCGGACCTGGCAGCAAGGAAACCTCCCAACCCCATAGAAATAGCACCTGACACCAACTCGGCCATACCACCAGTGATGACCAACTTGGAGTCACCCAAGGAAGACAAACCAGCAGTCAATGCAAAAGGAACAGTTAACCCATCAGACAAGCCGATGATAACATCCGACATAACTCTTGGGTCGAACTTATTGAAGAAACTCTCTGGCTCGTCGTCCTCGTCATCCAGCACAGTGGCACTCTTGACTGCGTTCAAGATGGCCTCTTCGTTGGCCACACGTTGGCCACGGTCTTGGTCCTCGGTGGATCCGTATGGAGATTGGTTGTTATCCAACAATCTGTTGACTCTTTCCAATTCCTCATCGGACTTGTTTTTCTGGGTGAATAACCCAGCGACCTGGTTCTTGATGGCGACCAAAGACATTGTGAAGATTGGGTGTGGATTTTGGAGTTATACGATGTTCAAGCAAGTTGCTTCAGTTCACAAGTAAAACACAACAAAAATGGGGGAATGCGGCAGCAACCGTAGCAGATACGGAGGGACTGTTTGGAGAGGAAAGGAAGTTGCAATGGGCAAAGAATCAAAGGGTCACTTTGCCTGGAAATTTGGGGGTTCACGAAATTGAGGAAAGAAGCAAGTTGGTGAACTAGGAAATATGGGATGGGAGGATGTTTTTAAATAGCCATATGCAGAAGCCTGTTTTAGTAGAGGCAAGTGAAAGGTTTGTGTTTGTGGCCGGTTTGCCTCAGGGCTATCTGCAGAACTGGCAAAGTGCTTACCATTGAGTGCGATTTGATTGGCCTAATTGTGCGAGCATGCGTGAAGGGCAGTGACAGGAGGGAGGGTGACAGCGATGAGGATTTGTTATCGGGAGGACAACGGGACGAGAGAAGAGATTTTCAGGAGCAGCACGACCTGGAACGAAGCTTCTAGGATTTGAAGCGTTCCCTGCCGGCCTGGCTCGGAGTCGGAGGGTAGGAGGGAGTGGCCAAAAACCACGAGTGGTACACCACATTAGCCCAAGGCAGTTTGTGGGAGTGAAGCCCGAGAGACTGGTTATGTAAGCGGATACTGGGGTCTAGATCTGGCTGGCCGTGGGCTCCAGTGGAATATGGGGGTAGTGGTAGCAACAGCAGGACTCTCATAGTGTAGGAGGTTTGTTAGTCAGCACCCGGGACAGGCCCGATGGGGAAACTCAGGGTCTGGGCCTAAGTTGAGGCCAAATTGGAGTCACGGCCAAGGTCAGGAATTCGTTTCAAGCGGCCAAGGGACCACGATCCAGCGCTTCAGAGGATCTGACGCAGCACGTCCTTGACACAATCGTCGCTAGGGTGGAGATTCGAGGGATCTGGATATCTGTGTTGCGGGTATTTGAATTTCCGGTGTCTTGGATTATGGAATGAGCAACCGTGGCCTGAGCATGCGAACAACTATGCCTAAGAGGAAGGACATCGAGAGAGCCAAAGGTCACACGGGGGTACTTGTGGTGGTAGTATAGACGCCACAATAGACTGGCACATACCCTGGTGGTTGAGCTGGTGAAGTTGAACTTGGAGCTACTGACAGAGCATAGACATTGCATGAGCGAAACGGGATCAACATTGAAAGGACGATAAAAGGACAGCTGGGACCCTATAATCAAAACTGGAATGGAAAAGTGAAGAGTTTGTTTTGAATACGATCAGTTCGGTCTCGACTCCGTGAAAATTTGTTTTGCATCTCCTATTTGGAGGAGGAGTTGAGCTATGCTCATGCGGAGGCATTGCGGTCTTTGAGAGATTGGTAGCTAGAGTAGTCGGGGGTCCAAGTAGCATGCTCAAATAGTAAGCTCAGATGTAGCAAACAGGTTTTGATTTCAACGAGAATGAAATAGGGTAGAAGAATAGAACCCATGGCTACCATTTTAGGCTGGATGTGTTCGACTTGATTCCAAGTAGCTTAGACCACGTTGGATCAGTTCAACTCTAGTACTTGCATTTGTTTAGCTCAATCAAGCTAGGTGATTTTGGTTGTTCATCTCAATCATAAACTGTATCATCTTCCTCTAGGTTCTCTCACAATTCCTTACTTATCTCCGTAAGAAATGCCTTTCATCACTTTTTGCTTTTCTTAGATCCCCGATCATGGACAATCCTAACGAGAATTTAAAATTATTGAGAGATGAACAAACCAGTAAGGCTAAACAGACAATCCTCCATATGCTTCAGAAAAGATTTTGGGATGGGTGCCTTCTGCCATGAGCCAATTTGCAGCTAAAATTCAGCACGTGATTATTAGCACGTGATCGGACCTGATGCTACATCAATTTCTACCCACAACTTCCTCAGCACTTCAACGTACAGCTTATTCATCCACAGTATAGTCCACCATGTCAGCTGGGCTCGAAACGTTATATGTGAATAATCTCAATGATAAGGTGTCGTTGCCTAAGCTTAAGAATGCCCTTTCAACAGCCTTCGAGAAGTATGGCAAGATTATACAAATTACAGCACATTCCAATTTGAAAATGAAAGGTCAAGCTTTCATTACTTTTGAGGACAAACAACACAGCATTCTTGCTCAGAAGGCGATGGACTCGTCTGAACTTTTCAAGAAGAAGATGAGAGTGCGATTTGCCAAATCTAATTCGGATAAGTACTACACTGATGTGGTGAACGATGAAGCACCGGTAGAGCAAAGAAAGAAGACCAAAGAAGAGGCTCTGAGGGCGAAAAAGCGGAAAGCAGAGTCTTCAAAAGGAAAACAGAGTGAAAAGTCAGGCCCCAAGAAGCGCAAGATTCAAGATTTCAGTGCTCTCCCTCCTCACAAGGTGTTATTACTACAGAATATTCGTGAAGACGTGGACAGCACCAAGTTGTCGTCACATTTCGAGAAATTCGACGGATACTTCAATACGCGTTACGTCAAAGTCAGGAACTTGGCATTCGTGGAGTTCGACACTGAACATTCAGCCACATCATGTTTGAACGGCCTCAAAATTCAAGACTTGAAGTTGTCATTCGGAGAGGCAGTGCTACTCACATACGCAAAAAAGTAAATCTAATAATAAACTGTACAAAATACTTAATACCATGGTCAGCATAGTTTGTGTCAAAACCGAATCTTAACAACAAATCACCTCAACTGAGCATCGGATATGAATTATAGTTTCCCATATCTTGCTCAGAATTATAGTACATTTCATTTTGGTTCTCCAATGAGGAGGGAGGCTGATTCATGTTGAATTGTTGCTGTTGCTCTTGTTGTTGCTGTTGTACGCCATTGGGCACAGTATATGCATTGTCAAATTGTGGTGGGTTAAGATTGGATATCATGCTATTATCCATCATTTCTGAAGTTTCATTCACCTGATCTGCACCTTGAACATTCGACATTGGCCGCATCTGTTGGTCTTGTGGAAATTGCTGAACCATTGCAGGCATTTGATTGTTAGGAACTGAAGCATAAGTGGGAATATTAGGGGTGTTCTGGCCAACCAGACCATTCATGTTAAAATTGGAGTAAATATTAGGAGTTGAATTCTGAATCAAATCGGAATTGGAATTCATATTCAGGTTTTGAGGCAAAACTTGATTAACCTGATTTTGCTGATAATATTGATTCACAGGAATTTGGTTATTAATATTTTGATTCATTCCTATGATCATTGCTGGATTGAACTCGTAATTAGGAACCTTCATTGCCATCATGTTCATCCAAATTTGGTCAATATGATTATTGTCTTGATTGAGTTGATTACCTGGCGAGCTATTTGATGTCAAGGGAGAGTCATTTTGAGTGTTGACCGGTTCTTCGTACATTTCAGACTTCATGTTAACTGGTGCACTTTGAACTATGGCACTTGAAAAATTTGTACCTGGTGTTGTTGTTGGTTTGTAATTGACAATATTTTTTAATCCTTTTGCCAACGATTCCGTGAGTACATTCAATTCATCGAGTTGTCCCTCGGTGAATTGAAATGAGTGTAGCTTTTTCAAAAATGGACCTGGTGATTTAAAAAGTAGCTCATCATTCAAAAGCTTATATGCAGCGAAATGTGATTTACTAATTTTCCAGGCATAATAATAGGTAGGCGAATATCTTTGAAATAAATTTATCATCGAAGTCCATGCTCGGCTTAGGTTATGCGACAAACTGACAATTCGTTTGTGGTAATCGAAGTACTGCGGATCGTTGCGGTACTTACTTGGGTGCCTACTCTCCATAGAATACTTGATAAAGTTGACCCTTGTGAGATGTGAAATGAAGGTTTGAATTACCTTGTGCATGGATATGTGCAAGACGGTGTTCATCATTATTCCTTGGTTGCTGAATCTTCCATGAATGATCTCAAACATATAAGGAAGTAGATCATCATGTGTTGACCGATATAATTTCAACACGTAAACATAACATAATTCAAAATTGGATTTCTTTTCATAATGCAAGTAAAGGTGAAAATAAAGAGTCACCAAAGTTGCCTTGGTCAAAATGAACATCTTGGCTCTGGAGATGTCCAGAAAATCACTAGGTGTGAATTCTGTTGGGATAATCAGTCGATCTGGAGATAACTTTAATATATCCAAATGATTGGAACATGCTTCTTCCAATTCATTTATACTATTGATCAAGGTTTGCACAGGACAACCATTATGAATATCGAGAATCAGACTGAGCATTTCTCTTAAAGGAGACAATTTGGTTCTGAAGTACGAGAAAGATTCGATCACTCTTTTTTCCAACTCCTCATTAACAACATTGCTGTTCTTAACTGTTAAGAAAGGTGTTTTCACGTCAAAATGCATGTGGTCAATGCTAGGAAGACTTCCCACATTATAGGATTGTATCACATCGAATCTCATCAAAAAGTACCAAATCTTTCTTCCCAAATGATTTTCACATTCGTCATTACGATACAGTTCGAATTTATCTGGTTCTCTATGCAACCCCAAAGCATAAGCATGGCGAACCATGTTTGCTATACTGGCTTGTGCTTCACTTCCATCGACCACTTCACCTTCTTCAGGAGCATGAATAGCATAAATACGTTGATAGATCAATGCTTGAAGTACCGTGAAATTGACCGTTTTATGAGGTTCCACTAGTTCTAGGCAAGCTTTCGCCACTTCGATGGCTGCCAAATTGATGGGATTTGTAAGTAAATATTTTTCTTTCGAAGGACCTGCTTGAAGAACTGTGTCCGTAACTTCACGCCTGTTGGAAAATGAGGTCAAATATGATAATCTAAGCACGAAGAAAGTTATGGCCATGGTAGCGTAGTCCACCTTGGAAGTGATTTTGATGGATTCTATGTATGTATCCAGATAATCTATGGGACCAACGATTTTTGACAAGTCAGCTTTGAATCTTCTTTCGTCCAAGAAGGCGAAGAAAGGGTAAATGCAAATGAAGAAACGATCTAACAAAGTCCATAATGCTTGTCTTTTGGGAAGAGCCAACCGGATTTTTTCATGCAATTCTTGGTCCGAGTTTGATTTGCCTTCAAACAAGGACTTTGCCAAGGCAATACTACTTGGATTCATCAACTTAGAATGCTCACCATTCACGTATTGAAATGGATCCTTTGACTGGGGGTTTTTCAACGACATGGACTCCTGATATTCCAACATGGCCATTGATTTGATTTGGAATAACTTCTCATAGTTGTCTACGCCAGCATGGGCAACATCGGGAGTGGCGTACACTTTGAAGGCACCCACATTTTCTGATAAGATTTCCCATAGAGCACTTAGCCAAGGGTCACGCTTGACAATAGACACATACGATAATGGCCCGTAACTATCACCTATCAGGTCAAGGAGTTTTGTAGGAGCGTGCCCTTCATAGAGGTTGATGGTGTCTTGAATTTGGTCTCGAGGGCTGTTAGGAGGTGAGTTCGCAGAGATTTTTAAGGTGTCTTCCAACTCACGGAGACGTTTGCGCAACTTGGATACCTCATCTATGGAATCATCAGTTGATGGCTTGGTTAATGTGCGTTTTATGTCTGAGACGGATGACGTGGAAGACGAGAGGGTGCTATGGGAGCCGTTGATGTTTGGAGGAGCTCCATTGATTGTAGGATGGGTGTTATGGGAGGAGGAGGACAAGTCGAGGTCCGACTTTCGCTGGTCTCCATTGACCTTTCTTTCGATTTCCAGGAACGATACAGGACGCCAGTTGGACTCATAAGTGCACGAGAAGCCACTGCTTGTCTTGACACACGAATAGCAGGGGGTTTTGCGGTCACACTTGGTCTTTCGCTTTTTGCAGTTGGTACACACGAAGGTGGGCTTGTGGCGCTTTTTCTCCGAAGCCATAGTGAAAGATGTGGATATAGGAATGCTATGGGCACGGGAGGAAAATGAGTTGGAGAACGTGGGTGGAGGGTCTTGACTTTGGTGGAGAGCAAGTGCTGGATGATGGGGGCACTCAAAGAATGGGAGAAGGGAGTTTCGATGGAGGAAAAGTGTTGTTTTGGAGGGTCAGAAGAGGAACTTCGCCGGGTGCTGGATTGAGTCCACTCAGCTCTGTGGAGGCCGGAGCGTGGGATCTTTTGCTTGGAACAACGAACGAAGAGTCCAAGCAGCAAGCTCCACTCGACTTGCAAACGTATCACTGAACGACTTGGCAGAATCACCAGTCAACAAAGGCTTGGCTTCACACTCGAGATCTCAACAACTCCAGAGCCAACGTCGCAGAAGACTTGAATATGGCTATTCCACACCAGAGGCTGCCAGAACGGGCACAGACACAGAAGAACGGGACGCGAGCAAATGCAGATAGCAACGCAAATAGTAACAATGCAAGTTAATAGACAAGGAATACGGAAACCAACGAACACTTAAATAAGTCAGACATGGATGGGAAAGTGCCCCGCAAAGTAAAGTGGCAGGTCGAGGATTTATAGTAGTTAGGAGGGCGTAATTGGACAGCATCGTGATGATGCAGGACGACGCAGCGGTGCGGCGGGAATCCAGGACCACAATACCAGAAGGGCAGAACGGCGGAAGGCCAGAAAACCAGAACAGCGTATATTCAGGACATACCAGGGTTCAAGGTGCGACAACGTATGAGAGTATAGGAGGTCTGGGGAGCACTCATGACACAAAGGCAGGCGGAGCATCAATTATACAGCAGTGCATCAACCGTGCATGGAGATGCGCCTGATTGAAACATTGGCAGACGCATGGAGATGCAGATATTATGTGGATCCTCCACAAACCCACGCCCACTGCTGTAGTGAAGCTTCCACACGATCCTCGGTGCCAGTGGCTAGTACGGTGCTGGAGAGGCCAGGTGCTGGGGTTCCACCAGCGACCGGGACGCGGATTTGGATCCCACGGTGCACCATGTGCCCCCCTCAGGGATTTGGGTTTGGGGGTTACATGACTGCTGGAAGTTGTGACTAATACTGGTGGAGCGAATACGGCAAATGAATTAAGTTAGGTTGGATAACAATCGACACAATCTAAATCAGTGCAACGGGCAAAAAAAAATCTTCGCCGCACCACATGTGGGTCGCAACGATGATTGTAATTGATGGGAGGATGGAAGGGCTCGGTACTTAAGCTCCCGTGGCAGTCCCGAAGCAGTTCCTGGTGCCTGGTGGTTTTCAGCAGTGCTGGCGAAAGGTGACTACGCAGGTCCACTGCTACGGAAAGCAGATCGAACAGACTACAGACAAAGCCAAGGTTCTACAGATAACAAGGGACAGTTCAACAAATAACAAGGGACAGTTCAACAAATGGTAAATTGTTGTGAGTCTGGCTAAATTTCATATTTGGCAATTAACAGCCAGTGGCGAAGAGGTTGGTGCAGGAGACGCATTCTTCGGTACTGCGGCCGTTTGCACCGTCCGATAAAATATTCGGTAGGCTCACTGATGGTTTGAAGGCTGATAACCAAGAAAGAAACGAGAGAGAAAGAGGGCGAGAGAAAGAGGGAAGAAAGCGAACAGACACATCCGATTGCTTCTGGCTGCTCTCCGGCGTTCGGTGTTCGCAAGTTGAAGCGCAGGCGTGGATCAGGCCGTAGATCACTTCTCACCACCAGTGCTCACTTCTGCTGACGATCAGTATCTTTGGGGTATCACTCTGAGGAGGATGACTATATTCGAGACCGCCACGTCATTTGAAAATATCACTTCTACTGGACTTTGATCCCACTGGATTAAGCTTTATACGACTATTTTCCTGCAAATACTGCAAATATCCCTCTGATTATCCCCAGAATAATCGTATCACGCCCTCACGGGTCGTGTTATCATATGACAGGAACTTGATGAAATATCTCTGTAACCAGTGATATCCACCAGGCTGAGAAATATCCTCGTATGTATCATAACCTCCCCAGCCCTTTCCAATCTTCGTTGTCCCTCTATAGACCCCCACTACCCCTAAAAGAACCTATTATTTGGTCACTAAGCACCAACACGAGAAATTTGACTTTGGTGCGGTGACCCTGACCTGATGTCTCCGCCACCATAACCATAACGTACCATGTTCACCGGCGAACGGTGTGTATGCACCAAGGAAATCTGTGTGTATACATTCCATCCCATACATACGAATGAATGGGGTGGGACGGGGGTGTCTTTGCTGTTCTCCTCTTGGATAAGCCTCAGTGAGCATTAATAACCAAGTGTATTTGGGTGCAAGCGGCGTATTACGGTTTGGCCTCGATGAGACCAATGAGGGGGACGACGTAGAGGGTGTTGGGAGGGGTCTCGATATTGTGGGTCAGGAGGAGAAGGGCCCTCGAAATTGACGTAAGTGGGCTTAGCGAACTTAGTCCACCCCAGCAATTGCATGGCTGTTAGTGTGTTAGCAGTTATTGTTAAGGGTGTGTTGGATGTTTAGTGTGTGAGATGGATAATATGCATATGGTGCAATTTGTGCATTGTAGCGTGTTAGCATATTTTAAATCTGCCACTAGTGCCTCGAGGCCCATGTACGATGTCTTAAAAAGATAAACTGCGTACGCTCTCGTCCTTCTACCTTCCTCTTCTCGCATCCACACTCTCACACATTCTCATGGTCACATTCTCGTGGTCACGTCCTCGTGGAGGTTCCGCTCCGTGCCGGCCACTTCCCAACGAAACATCCCAGGTGGAATTCGCTCGGGCCCAGCCCAAGCCACAACCGCAACAGACTGCGGTCGCAGCCGAAGCAGCACTCCAAGTGCTGTGGCCAATGAGGGACAAACGAAAGTCGGCGTAAGAGGCTGGAGGCACAATCTTGCATTAGAGGTTTTAGTTCCTGTTTAGTTCTTGTTTTAAGGAATTTCATTTGCACCTCTAAAAACCCTAATTCTAAATCAGCTCTGATTCGAGGACAAGTCCGAACCTGTATGGGTGGGTGCGGCTGGATCGTTAGGCATTTGAGGTTATTTTCCAAGTCATGTATGGAACGTTGGTGCTCAGTGAAATTGCTAAAAAATTACTCCGCTCCGTGTGTCTGTTCCACCTTCTAGAACGAGTGTGGTGCAGACTCTGGTGCCAGGTATGCAGCATGCTTTGCATGGCATATAGGATCGTTAAGCTAAGACCGCAGTATGGCATCGCAGGAACTTCGGGTCCTCCTGAAGGGTCTCCGGCGCATGCAAACGCATGTATCGCACAACATTCGCTTACGATGGTGGAGGAACCACCTCCACCAGGTGCAGCTATTGCGTCCGATGGACTCTCGGGGCTCGCAACGAGATATAGTCCCAACCCTCCACTCTGGACCCCTAATCTCTCCCCTTTAGTTGACACTAGCCCACGACGTGGCTTTGCGCTCCACACGGGCTTCAAATCCCCGGCCTGTCCCCTAATGCAGCCCCTCCTCCTCCCAAGCTCATGACTATCCCACCCCAATTTCCCTCAGTTCCAAATCCACCCTAGAAAATACTTGCATGGAATATGTGAACAGGTAGGAAAAACCAACTTGAACTTCGACCCCTCAGATCACTTCGCCCGCGGTGCCGCAAGGGTTCAAATGTTTGGCAGGAGTCGCGTTCGTAGTCACAATTGTCAGGATTCCGCAACCTCTCAATTTTTCAGTTCTTTTCAGTTCTGAAATTGTGCACTTCCCAGTCGACGGAACCACCCCGCAGGGTTCCAGTGAAACCCAATTACGACTGGAATAGAGTACGACTGGAATACAGAATGTGCAGTTAAAATTGGTGCTATTCGATTCGGTGGTATTCTGGGCTCCCCAAAAACACACCTACCTATTGCTCCAGAATATTAAAGGTTTCGGAGCATAGTTCTCCTATGCGTCAGTGACTATATCTACAGTTTAATCAATTTGCACCGGGTGAGATCTGACCCGCCTATGCTCCCAATTATCTCCTTGCAATCTTACACGTTACGAGTTCCCTGCTTTACCCATTTGGTGCTATTAACGACAGAAATCGAAATAGCACTTCGCTTAGTAGGAAGAGATGGGACATGGTGGAAGAGGAACGAGTATTGAGCGCGGGCTGAAAGTTAGCAAGAATAAACACAAATGGTGCAATATCGTATAGCTTGTAGTGCATGCTATTCATATAATATGTAGTTTACAATAGAGAAGAGCTGCAGTTGGAAAAATTGTTAATACTCAATACTTGAAAGAAGGACAATAGACACAGGGTATTATTGAAAATGCACGATAGCTAATAGAGTTCTCACTAATTTGACTATACGTAGGCGCCTGAAAAAATCTTGGGTCTAACCTTGATGAACTAGGTCTGGGGTTTCCAATTCAGAAGTTAAAACTTCGTGTCCAGAGTAGCACAATGTGGTTTTATCTGTTGTTGTTACTGTTGCTATTGGCTTTGCGGTCTAATGCTTAAAAAATTGCTTGTCTTGTGCCGTGAATGGCGTTTTTTGAGCTTTGGACTCACACAAATACTTCACAGAATTGTGCCAGATTATAAACTTAAAATCCAGCAACGTACCTATTGCATCGATTGTACCAATCCTTGACTGCATTGACGGTTAGAAACTCACAGTTGTTTGAAACCAATTCGTAAGTCAGACAAATCGTAACGTCAAGGTTGGAATGTTGGGAAAGAGTCAGACTCAATAAGACAATACACAATACCTACTGAACAAAAGACGACGAACAGTAACATTACCTACTCCAAGAACAAGCAGGTACCACTCAACCTTGTCTCTCTGATATTTACTTGGAGATTACTATTGAAAATACCCCGTGGATAGGCACCAGTGCCAGGAACCATGAACCTTCGTTTCACCTCTTTCTTCGATTGAGACTAGCAATATTACGATTGATGGTGTCTCCGATAATTCCAGGCTCTCTACACTTGATATTCTCCGCAAGCTGCATTGCGCTTTCTTCTTCTTGACAGCCCCGCTAAAACTTTCTCGATAGGAGTGATGTTGAATAATTTCATAACCACAATTTTTGCTTTGGTTAGTATCACTGTGGGAGCAGCCAGGTTCCGCTTTTGATCCAACCTGGTGGTCGATTCTCCGCGCGATATTAGCTATGCATAGATGGGTACGTGGGCTCTAAGGTTCATTAGAAGATGTTGGTTTCAATTAAGAAGTCTGTGGGTTCATGACTATGACTTCAAAGTTGCGTTGTCACATGAGGAATACCTGAATTCACGCAATAACTCACATTGGTCGCATTTACGTGAGACCTCATAAGAAGAAACCTATACATGTGGGACAATTGGACACCATCGTGGATTATACGAATCTAAAACAACTGGTCTAGTATTGTTCACCTAGATCTTTACAAGATGTAGAATTAAAGCCACTAAAAAGGCTTTTCAGTGGCTCAGGGAATGGTTCCTTAACTGACTGTGTCCTCGCCTATATAAATGTTGCCAGATATGTCATTGCGAAATGGAGCGATTCAGGGAAACCTCGAGGTAATTTTCAGTTTCACATCAACTCAGTTTTTTCACAGGAAGTTTGTTTTAGCAACTTCTCCTCCTTCTGGATCCAACACCATCAAGTAGCGAGGATAAGGTAATGGGTCGTTTTCAGATAATGTGGTAGTAGTTTCATAGAAAATAGGAGATTGTCTGATTAGGCTCAGGGTCTCGGTTATGATATTTGTGATAAGTCATGGTCATTAGGGTCTAATTGTCAATTATTATTAATATAGTATGGAACGATGTTTTCCGCCTTTGCATAGCTTAGTTTGGGAGCACATTTGATATACGACAATAGTCTCCAGATAATATCTATTAGATAATAAATTTAGTCAGGGTCCGTATGTTGGGGCCAAAGGTCGGGTCTATGCGTCTCAATTAATAAATGTACGGAGTCGATACCTGGAGTAGCGGAGTAATGGAATCGTCGGATTTTCATTTTCGCAATTATGGTGGATTATTATGCGGTTACATTCCATACAATTTCTAATTCATTGGGTCAATAACTTTCTGATAATATATTAGTACGAAGCGTTTGATGCCTCAGAACTCTCCACGTATGTATTAATATGTATGTAGTATGTATGTGATGTGTATGTTTGTTTATGCTACACAGATGCCATGCCGATATGCATCACTTGGAGGAGCCATAATTTGGCTGAGCCTCAGTGGTAAGAAGCAGTCCCTCTTCACTGGAATCTTGGTTGTCTTCATTATAGAGAAAAAATTGCACAAAAATCGTGAAGTCCAATGCCAAAGTGCCGAATGACCCCGCTAACCATGAGGAGTTGACCCAGAGATAGTGCCACGACATGTCGATGGCCAAGATGGAAATCACATAGGTCAAGTTACCCAAACAGGCGAAAAGGAAAAACATGAACGAGATCCCCTCACACGATTTCCGCTGGTAATTGAGAAGAATTTGCGGCACCCTAGATCCAAGGTAGAGCACGGCACAGAGCCACCCAAATGCTTGTGCCAACGGATCGTAAACCAAGTCTGCGGGCTTGTGCACCTTGCCAGGATGCTTGCTATCCTTCAAATACGAGATGTACCATCCCACCAAACCCGCCAGAATCACCAACCCCACCATGAGCGTCTTGATCAATACGGATTTCAACCCTGACATCGCAGGTTCGTCTCCAGCCATTTGCAGCTCAAGCTCGTTGGCGCCACGCTCTCCGTTATCGCCTTCCAAAGTGCCCTCTTCTTCGTGGTTCTCCCGTGACAAGACTGTCACCAATACATCCTCATTCATGGGGTTGGCGGGTGAGAGATGAATATAGTCGGCCTTTTCGCCGTGTCCGTACACCAAGCACTGCCACAACAATACCACGTCCGCTAACGTGTAATATATGGCTAGAATGATCATGGTGGGAAGCACACCCTGCAAAATGGACCCCAACACGTTGAAAACGTCACCCGCAAGCCAAAGGATGATGAACAGAAGAGACAACCCTTCGGATGACTTACGGCGGAAATTCTCGTAGATTTGGGGTGCAAAAACGATGATCCAACAGGCCAAAGAAATGGACCCAGTGATTCCACTCACGGCCTGGGCATCTATGATAATCGGAGGAGGAGGAGCCATTCTGGAGTAAGTGATAGAAGCGGTATCCTGTCATCGAAAAATTCAGGTGTTGGGAGCGTGACTCATTGCACGTGACCTAGAGTCACGCGACACAGAAACTCCGCAGTGTGGGGGACTGTCCGGCGCTTGAGTCCCGATCGGGCCAAGCGACCTGCGTCGAAGCTTGACATGACATTGATGTGTCTTGTGCTACGGTCATGTGATGAAAGTCGCGTGACTATAAAGATGCAATAGGGTCCATTTTCACTGTAGCCTTTTATTACGACTGACTGCTTGGTACCAGTTTCTTAGTATTATCTCCTAGAGAGTCCTGAATTGAGGGTGTAGAAATAATCAGCAAAACTTGTTTGTATTTGGGGTTATTTCTATACTAGGAACTTTCATAGTGTGTGTATGATTTACGCACTCACGATTCAGGTTCAGTTTATCGATTGTAGTGCTTTTTTAATGCTTACATCTATTACATCTAATTTCCTGTAAAACTTTCATATTAAAATCAATCCATAAAGTTTTCAATCCTAAAATTTGGCTTTAATTGGGTCTAATAGCGACTGCTCAATTTCATACAACCGATGGAAAATATCCAGGAAGAACTTCACTGCAACACCTCTCTTGATTTTCTGTGTTGGAGTCACCACGTCACGTTCCACAGTTAGCGGATTGATATCGATGTGCAAATTATGAAGCAATTCCAATTTGGTAAGCTTGGCCTCCACAGAGAGATTCAACTTGGCAAGGAATCTACGCTTGCATTCCACTTGGTTCAAACGTTTCAATAATTCCTCCGGTGGTGGTTTCGCAGAAGGATTATATCCGAACTCCTCCACCAAAAACCGAAGACCTTCATTATAATCAACTCCAGCTACTCCTACCAAGTAAGATCTCACAGAGTCTCCATGCACAAATAATTGATTTATACATGGGTTGCTTGATAAGTACCGATTCTCGACTTTCTCGGGTGAAACGTATTCTCCCTGGGACAATTTGAAGAAGTTCTTCACACGATCAATAATCTGAATCCTGTTGGTTCCGGCCTCCAAACATGCTATGTCTCCTGTGTGGATCCAACCATCCGTATCAATCATGCTCTTTGTTTCCTCAATATTATAGTAGTAGCCCTTGAATGTAGAGGCTCCTCTAACTAATAATTGCCCTTTCCCTTCACTGACCAAGTGCCCCATATTTTTCTCCTCTTTTAGTTTGAATTCCATACTAATGGCAGTGGAACCACAAGTTCCAGGTGCTTTTTCGAACAGCATCCCATGTGACATACAAGCAAAAGTTTCTGTCATCCCATAAAGCTGCTTGATTCCAATACCGAGCGCTGCTTTCAAGTAGATTATTGTGGAGGGAGAAACTGGAGCTGAGGCTGTTTGAGTCCATTTGAGATTATCAAAACCGACCAAACTTTTTAACGCTTTGTATGGAGCATAGTTATCATAGTAAAAGTGTTCTCCTGAAGCACCATCTGCTGAAGCTTGCACTTTGATTTTATGCTCAATAATTCTCTGAATTTCTGTCCGCTCCTCTTGATTCATCCTCGCAATTGCAGATTTGATATGAGATTCCACCTTATTGAGTAAACGGGGCACTATAGAAAAATAGGTTGGTTTGAAAAGTCTCAAGTCTTCCAATAACGTCCTCAAGGGATCCTTGGACTTTTTGCGGCCCACTTGAAGTTGTGGGAACCCTAGATAATACCCACTCAGCAATGCGAAGGCGCTGGTTTCTCTTTCGTAGATATGAGTCAAGGGGAGAAAGATAAAAGCCCTGGAATTTGTGGTAGCATGTTCTGTTGAAGACATCATCACTGCTGAACCTGCTACCATACTCGATTGTGATAACATGGCACCTTTAGGCTTTGATCCAGTAGTTCCCGAGGTAAACGATATAGTATAGAGTGATTCTGGGTTGGCGTCGTACTCTTGGAGCCTATGCTTGTTACCAAGATGCTCGAGTTCAACCAAACCGTGAACTTCAACCTTTAATTGTTCAGCCAATTTGATGAGATCATCACTCACCAATTCCATAGGATCCATACAAATTATGGAGACAAGTTCCTTAAGTAGAACTGGATTTTCCTTCTTGAATAGGAGCAACGTTCCAATTCGATCATAACAACACACTACCACTGGACTCTTGGTAAGCTCCAAAATGTATTTGGTCACTTCTGATCCCAAGTTATCGTACAACGCGGTGTTGGTGATGGCGTATGCACTGCAAGCGATGTCTGTCAACATCCATTCGATCCTGTTGGGGCCGTAGATGGACAAGATAAACGACACAGATTTTTCGAGCTCAAAGTCCTCGTTTTCACGGCCGGTCACTGCAGATCCAAACGATTTATAGTCCCTATGGTGGCTCCTGATCTTGGAATGGACCTCTGAATCCAGAAGATACACATTGTGCTGCAACGAGTAGAGGATTCCGGACCCCAAGTTTCGTTTCCGTTCGTTAAGCTCATTATAGGTGAAATATTCGAAGTTCGATCCCAGCTGGTGGGTACGATAATCGTAGGACCGAGCGCCCATACAGGGTGAATCACCATACATTTCCACGGCATTGTTGATGATATCGTTGTAGTTCTTTAATTGAGGATGTAAAGAGGTGATGATGTTATCCTTGGTCACTCTGTTGCGGTAGACGGGGGTGAACCCCGGCTCTGCAGGGGACACTGCTTCGTTCCAATATACTTCAGGGCCAAAGGGCACGTACTTGGACACGGCCAAAGGCGATTCTGAAGCAGGGAGAATGTACGACATCGATACTTCAAGAAGGATCCGAAGCTTCTTAGTGCGCTTCAAGTGATAGTGATTAGCTGAGGACTATTAATGGACCGTAGTAAGTCCCACGCCTCTTATAACATGTTACCCCGCAAGATCGCATTTTGTTGGAATGAGGCTCCTATAGCTTGATCCCCACCGTAGACACCATTTTGAGCTTCCGCTGAGACGATGAGGATCCGAGGATATTGGAAGCTTGTTTCTGTAGTGGCACCACGGAACTGAAGTCAAGAACTGCCAACACTGTGAAAATCGTCGAAAATAGCTGGAAAAAATCAAAGAATGGCTGTGAATTTCGTATTCTTCGATCTATATGGATAATTTTCTTCGTTTTGATTGCCCCCTTTCCTCTTCTGTTTCTCCGTATATTTTTTTGTCTGTTCCCTTTTCTACCTTCTTCGCCTCTCTAAGCACTTGCTGATATGTTGCGCAAATCTGGCCCCAGCGATCTTTCTACCACAGTTATCACACTGAAAGTACCTTGCGGTTTCAGTATTCTTCAACTTTTGCTTATCTTGACCAAAGATATCCTTCGTAGACCCGATTTCTCTGTTGATGAACGCCACCTCGTCCATGTTTCCCACCGTTTGCTGGATGGATATGCGATTGGCTATCGTGACTAGCATCTGTTGACGGACGATGTTTTCCAACATATCGTTGAGCAAGGACTCCGCCTAGTAGTTAGTGATGCCATTCTGAGCACATGGAGCGTTTCTGTGGCCTTAACTTACGACAACCTGGAACGTTATGGGTTGTTCTGTCATGGTCAATTGAGCAGTGGTGGTGTCAAAGTGATTTCGATGTCGCACTATGCTCACTTATAAGCAATGGAACCGCGCTCACTGCACAGTTCTCACAGAAATCTACAGTTTCAGTGAGTGGATGAGGTTCGGGGAATGGACAATTAAGTAGGAACACCTTCTGCGAAATTAGCATAAATCGAAGAGCTATAACATGGAGAGCTTCCAAGAAGAGTGAAATTCTGAGATTAGGAATTAAGTTGCTAACTAAGTATAATTTCGCTGTAGAGATTGGCCCTGAACTCGAGATTGCAGCAGCTGTCATCGAATTTTGAATCTATGTTATTCTCAAATTCCAAGCAGAAAACCCTCCTAAACTCTTCAATTGGCATAATGATATCATTTCAGTCCCGCCATTGCTAACGCTATCAAAGCCCTGTATAGATTCAGCATAGCTGATACTGGCTCAGGATCAACTAGGATCATCTTTGTCACGTGACTCGATATCACTTGATGCAATATCATCTCTGTCTTGATCATGGAAGTACTTCCACCATCACCATGCTGGGAGAAGAAGGTGACATTCTTCAGGGAGAAGCAAACCATGACATCGAAGACGAAGTTCAGGATTGGAACCTCCTTGCGAAAAACCTCGGATCTACAGCAAAATCCACATCTACAGTCCCAAAAAGAGGTGAAAAAGAATTCGCTCCTGATGGCACCTCCGTCCAGAAACAAGCACTAGATGAATCGAGAGAATCTATGTATCAAGCATTGTCGGGTCTTAGAGGACACAGTATTAAGCAGAGGTTATTTGGGGTTTGGTTAACAAGTAGAGGAAAGTGTCTTGTGGCTCATGCTAAGGGAAACTATTTCAGAGATGTTGGAACTCCAATTAATATTGGTTTCAAAATTAAAGGAGGTTTGCTCTTGAACAGCTTAGAGACCGTGTATTTGGTTGAAAGAGGCTCAATGATATGCTATTTGGGAGATGATCACTATGAACAGTGGCTTGAGAGTGAAGAAAAAGAATTCGACTACACCTCTTTAATAATGCTTGATTTGTCTTTCTTGTATACGGTGGTTAGTCAGGCAGACTTCTGTGTGGATAAGTATCAGGTTTATTCCTATTTAAAGAGACTTGGGTACTTAATACTCCCTCACAAAAATCAACACCAAAATCAAGTTTGCTCGGTAACTCATGAAATAAATCCAGAGGTGCGATCACCAGCGGTCATAGGACTTGGAAGTCTTGGATTGGGGAACTTCTTGCGAAGACTTACAAAGTCCTTCACTGCAGTTTTAAACATGTTCAGAAGTTCATTGACATCATTCATCAACAAATTACATACTTTGCTTATCCAGTACGGAATTTTTTCGAAACCCATATCACACTCGTTGCATTTTCAATCGAAGCATTATTTCGATTATACCTCGGTATTCAAGTCATTGAAGCCGAATAAAAAGCATGCACGTGAACTGGACTCGTCATTGCCGTCTTCTTTTCACTTCACATTCGATGCTTGGAAACCTACCCCAACTTTTTCCAAAAAGAATCCTCCTGCCCCAGATTTCCAGATTTGTGTAACGAATGTTTCCCACACAAAATTCCCTACTATTTCAATAATCAAGTCCATGCTCAAGGAAGCCAAGGAGAACTCGGTTCGAGCTATTTCCGTGACCTCAGATCCTAAGAAGACAGAAAAATATAAACCTAAACCCAAAAAGAATACACTTCCACCTACTAAAAAGGAACTCAAGCTCAAAAGACAAATGGAGAGACAAGCAAAACTAGACGAAAAGGTTCAAATCCGCAATAAATACCTCAAGGCAAGAGACAACATATTGAAATATGGAGACGGTTCTGGAAATGCTATCGTTGCGACAGTAAATGAAGGAATCATAAATTTTGTTGACTTGACAGAAGTGAATTTCTCGTTGGAACACAGTAAAGTCTTGGACGACATCTATCCGAACACTGATCACGGTATTATTTTCATGGAGCAGCATTAATAGAGCACCAAGAGAATTATTGTTAAATGGTTAAAGACAGGTCTGACGATATCACTTGCATAATGTAATTAATAACCAATCAAGATGAGAGTTTTGAATTTTAACTCCCGTCATTGATTAAATAGTAAGCATTAATTAATGTAGAAGAACCTTGACACTGATCTTTTGAGTCTTGCATACATTTACTTGATACAATGATCTTCTTTCTAGAGTTACTATTAGAAGTTTGAATTTTTAGCATCCACCTAATTTGTGTTTCGGAAATTTGTAACCTCCTTCCTCGAATCGAGTCAAGTTGGGATTCGTATAAATGTTAAGATGGTCTTGAATGTAGTCATAAGTGGGGTAGCCACTTGGATCACATCCAGTGTTGTCTTCTCCTGGCGGTTGGTACACCCTCACATAATCTATTCTCATTGTAGATGGAAAAATCAATGATGGCCAGTCTATATATGCCCAGTTGTTTGAAATGCCAAGGTTTAGAATGATAGAAAGAGGTTCTTTAGGAATTTTTCTCCATCCAATATTACCATTGGGGTGTAACGCTTTTGAATGCACTGTCATAGTAGGTTCCATTCCAACATACCAAGTCAAATATCCATCCTTATCGTTATTCAAATACTCAAACCCATATCTTTGGAAATTATGTGCACCACTTCCTCTCTCGTACCAAGTTGTATTCAAAGAGGTCACTGCAGAAAGTGCTTGTTGGAATGGACCACCTGTATAGGAGTTCATTGAAGTGACAGAATGATTGAAAATCTCAATGAAGTCATAGTCAGGGATATACCAAATATCGTAAGGAGCGACTTGTAGTGACTGCGAAACTCTACCAAGTCCTCCGGAGACTTCCCCTTCAAGAGCATCAATTTCTGGTGCGCCTCTACCTTTACCAGGATTTGGATGCTTCTCACCAGGACATGTACAAGAATTTAAACGTTGGCCAGGTAAGTATGAAATGCCATCAGGAGAAGATTGATTCGGAGTGATACCAGCGTCACACAGATCATAAGTATATGGCCATAAACCTTCAGTAGATGCCAAAAACCCGGGTCTTGCGAGATTACCCATAGTCCATAAACCTGGCCATAAACCCGAAATATGGCCATAATTTGGAAGTCTTGCAGAAATCTCGAGTATACCTTCTGTGAAGCAAAATTTATTCCAGGATTGAACCATGCCAGATCTGTAGAATAAATTGTGATTTTTGAATGCATCCATGCGAAGATTGAGTGTTCCATTAGCAGTGGTAACTGCATCTGGATCATACCACTCCAAATCTTTGGTAGCATCGTAATGGAGATCAGAAGCTTGAAAAAATTGATCATCACCTTCGTAAAAAGTTCTACCTTCAGCGTTGAACTCGTCAGAGAATACTAATTTCCAGGTTTCACCTTTTCTGCTCTTTCTTGTCAAAGCTGCTTCAGGAGTATCTGGATCCACTAGTGAAGTTCGTATTGCTCCTAAAAGTGGATATCGATAATTTGTGAGCACCTCATAATGTTCTGGAGAATATGAGTGTAACAAACCAGTGTAAGTTAACGTAGGGTACACCACAAAAAGCACCAATGCTCCGATCAATAGAAAAATAACTCCCATGAAACCACAAAAAGCCCTTCTATCCATATTTTTCAAATCGTAAATTAGCCTATTTTTCTCATAGTCGATGTCTGCTTGGCTTATATTATGAAGGTAATCATCCGGTTCTTCTTCATCTAGAAAAAGTGGAAACGCACTTGCTGGGTAACCACCAAAGGGACTGAATTCCGAAGGTGGGGGTGTTGTTGGAAGTAAGGCTCTCTTTTCATAGCCATGATTAGATGAGTCGTGTATCATGGAAGATGAAGATCTGGAATTGTAGCTATCATAATTCGGATGTCCGGAGTATTGAGCCAGGAGGAATTCATCAGAATTACCATTTTGAAGGTTTATCCTAGGAGAATCTCTTTCTCCAAAGGTAGAAACGGTCTCTGAAGAGTCACCATTGAACGGATTTTCTGGGTATAAGTTGTCTGTTAAATTACGATTCATTGGAAATTACTAGTTCGTAAAGAATCTAATTGAATAATTGTTGAGGTTTGACTTGAAGGAAAGGTCAATTAAGTGGCGTGAAGGAGAATGTTAGTCACCTTGCAATTCTTGAATCCCCCGAATTTTGGAAACCGATGATGGTGACAGTATTGATTTCAGGTACGGATTTGTCTTGCTTTTTAATAAATAGATGGTTTGTGTGGAAAACTTGATTCTGTCTCGACCATCTCAAAAACTATACTTTGACAAGCCTTTTAAATCTCTGATGCAACAACGACATGTTCTCCTGATTCAAGTGGCCTTCATGCTTAAAGTGGAAGTATTATCAACGTCAAGATCTTAGCCCGAAGCCATGATCATTCTTATTGTCAACTTGGCAACCACAAAACTTAGCACTTGTTGCGGTCGGTGTTGGCATTTGTGCATATATGGGGATGGAGGTCTTGGCTCTTTTAGCGAGTTGAACAATCTGGCCAGCTCACTGAGGGAGTCTAGTGACGTGGAGCACCAAGAGATTCTGGTTGTTGAGACTTCAATGTATCCTGCATCACTTTGAGACTGTTCTTGTCCAACTGTTCAATTTCTCCTAGTTCACTTTCAACTGACACATCTCATACTGTGTAAAATGTGATAAGCTTTGGCAAGCACTATTCCTTGGGATCCCATCACCAAAACCCATACTGCTCTTATTGTCTACCATAAAGCGATACCTTAAGAGGCATTTACTTGCCCTAACATACCATACCGTGCCTCCCCCAACCTCTTCATACTTTCATATACTGTCTCACACTTTCTGGTACTGCTGGTACTGTTCCACACCTTGCCATACTATCTGATACTGTTCCACACCTTGCCATACTGTCTGATACTGTCTCAAACCTCCCCATACTGTCTTGTGTGTCTTTCAAGCCCAAGCCTTCTTTCATTTGTTACACCTCCAAAACCATTTGATACCGTGCCAGGAATAATGATTAGATATGAAACTGAGCTTGGCTGCTAAGAATTTGCTGCGACAATAGTTGCAGCTTTTTCTTGGGACAGGAGCGCGATCGATTCTGGGCGTGGCTCAGAAAAGTGAACACAAGGAGGCAAAGGAATGGAGAGCGACGTGGGAGGCACAAGATGAAGGGAATACTATGGGCAACGTCTGAGAGGAAGGAAGCAGAGTAACTGAAAGGCAAGACTTTGCAGTCAGGCTCAAGCGCTATGGTTGCATGGAAGCAGAGTCCTGCATGTAGCCGCAGTTTTGGTCACGTGCATAGAGGCGCGTGACTGGAATCTATCACACGACCCCGGCGCATGCAGGCAGCAGCAATGCCCGACGCGCCTCGCGCATGGACACGCGTCCTCGAGTGTCTGCGGCACCGTGTCAAACGCGCCGCGGGCTCGCAACCCGCTGAGCCTCCATTTTGGACTGAACAGCCTTCGATCCCGCAGTGGACCTGGCCCCAATTCTGGCGAAACTCGCCAAACCCCCCGAATTCTCGCCATTCCAGTCCACCAGCCAAATGCTTCACATTGCCATGTGACTTCCTTCGACAAGCTCACCCGAACTCTTCCTCCAACTAACTTTATGCTCAGAAACTTCAACCCTGTGCCACTCCCGTCTCGTCTCCCCCTGCTCTCTTCTTAGCTGCTCCTGTGGTGCTGCCGGTACTGCTGCCGGTACTGCGTCGTGGGCCGGTTCCCCGGTAACGAGGTTCGCTTCCCCGGCGACTGCCTGCCATTCCGCATGTCATCGTCGTCTGCTGCTGTACGTACCGCCCGATCCTCGCTATGGTTCGTGGTTACGGTGCCGGCTGCCCACCACGAAACTGCGCTGCCCACGTAGCACCCCAGAATGGCACGCTGCGGTCGTGGTGGCAGCGCAAGCCCGTGTGCGCTAAAATCGGTAAGTGCTGCTATCGCACCATGAAAGTATGCCTACAATCACAGTATGAGCACAGTACGATCCACTAAAAACCTACAAATAGACTATCGGCGCCCCTGGTATGAGCACTTGAGGTGGTGCTGGGCAAGTCTAGGCACTCGTTGGGCACAGTGAACCCAAACACACAATAGCGACTCGCTGATTTCGTGTTGTTTTGGGGCTCTTTCGGTCCTCCGCGTGGTGGGTGTGGTGGGTCGGTGGTGTCGCTCTGCGATGCGGTTCGTACCGCAGGGGCACCTTGCTGCCACAGCCTGTGATGCGGTTCCGTAGCAGTTCCGTGGCAGTTCCGTGGTGCGGTCCGTGGTGCTGTTCTGTACCCTGGTGCAAAGTCGCGCTCCCTCGCTAGAAACGACGCCTGCAACTATAATTGTAATTGCAACTGTGCCTGTACCTGTGGCATACCTGTAATGTAGAATAGAACTTTCTATTGTGTGTTCTACTATAGGTTTTTTTCAAGTAGTTGCTGATTCCGAATCCACCAGACCAAGGACCCTCCAGTTCACCTTCCAGCTCCACTCTCATTTCTCCAGAGATCCTCTCGTTCTCCTACGCTCACAGCCTGGTGGATTCTCGTCTTGCAGTACACTACGGTCTTTTTTACCGGACGAAGACGTCTCTTCATTCCCACAGAAAACCACTTTCGTTCCCTGGTGGTCTTTGCTTTGGCACAACATCCCGTGTCCATCCCGATTCCATCATCCGCCCACGTCCCACCTGCGTCAGTTCCCTTGAACCTGCCTCACCATCAGAGCTAAGCGTCAAATCTTCATATCGACCGCTTTGCAAAGTCTGCAGTCAACCTCCATCTCAACGATCCCATCATTCAGAAGCACTAGAACCTGACAATTCTTCATCAGTCCTTCCACAAAAGCTTCCTCGCCCCATAACTCCACTTCACAGCCCTTCTCCTTCCTTGTATCTTCCTCGTTTGATCCAGTTCTATCTTCGCTTATCACGTCATGTCGCAGAGAGATTTGACCCTCAATACTCCTCACGACAACGAGCTCCATCCTAATAATCCCTTTCGCTCCGATCGGGACTCTCCAGAACCCACTTCGTTCAATTCGTCTCGTGACTCCATCTCCTCAAGAGACTCCGCTTCGCAATATGGAAGACCCTTCAATGTCTACAACAGCACCTTGAACACACCCCAAGAAAGCTCCTCCAACCTCTTGTCACATCAAAATTCCGCAAACCCTCTTTTGAACACCTCATATGCTTCCAATAACACGTCAGGAAACTTAAACCAGCGTGAACAATCGCCGTTTTTTGATGAAGAGCGGGAGAAATACTACCAACAAGATGGTGAAAGTCGCTCAACCGTAGAGACTTCGGTCAATCCGTTCATTCAACCAGATTTCTCACCGTTCGGAGGCTACCCTGCTGCTTCGTTTCCATTGCATATCGATGAGAAAGAGCCAGACGATTATCTTCACAACCCTGACCCTGTGGCCGATGCGGAATACGAAAATAATAGATTCAAGCATGATTTAAAAAACTTAGACCGTCGTTCTTTGGGTGGTTTGATAGGGCTCATCGTTTTTTTTGTTGCTGCAGCTGTGGTTTTCATTATCCTTCCTGTCTTGACCTACTCCGGGTTGACTACTCCTTACCATCCACAGACTTTTGAAACATTAACTCGTTATCATTACCCATTATTAAGTGCCATTCGTACTTCATTGGTCGATCCAGATACCCCAGACGAATTCCGTACCATTAAAACTGTCAGAGGCGAAACCTGGAATTTGGTATTTTCTGATGAGTTCAATGCTGAAGGAAGAACTTTCTACGATGGAGACGATCAATTTTTCTTAGCTCCAGATCTCCATTATGATGCCACTAAGGATTTGGAGTGGTATGATCCAGATGCGGTTACCACCGCTAACGGAACACTCAACCTCCGTATGGATGCATTTCAAAATCACAATCTATTCTACAGATCAGGAATGGTCCAATCTTGGAACAAAATGTGTTTCACCCAAGGATTGTTAGACGTCTCTGCAAGATTACCAAATTACGGAAACATTACAGGATTATGGCCGGGTATTTGGTCAATGGGAAATTTGGGCCGTCCTGGTTATTTGGCTACGTCCGAAGGTGTATGGCCATATTCATACAATTCTTGTGATGCTGGTATCACACCAAACCAATCATCCCCAGACGGAATTTCTTATCTTCCAGGGCAAAGATTGAATTCGTGTACATGTCCAGGGGCAGACCATCCAAATCCTGGTGTTGGAAGAGGGGCTCCAGAAATCGATGCTTTGGAAGCAGAAATTTCAAATGGATTGGGTGTAGCCTCTCAATCTTTACAATTGGCTCCATACGATATTTGGTACTACCCAGATTACGATTGGCTCGAAATTTACAATCTGTCCATCACCACCATGAACACTTATACAGGAGGTCCACTTCAACAGGCACTTTCTGCCACCACTACTTTAAATACCACTTGGTATGAATTCGGAAACTACACTCATAATTTCCAAAGATACGGTTTTGAGTATCTTAACGATAATGACAATGGTTACTTAACCTGGCACGTCGGAGCAGATCCTACATTGACAGTGCATGCCAATGCATTACATCCAAATGGAAATATCAACTGGAGAAGGTTGACAAAGGAGCCCATGTCTCTTATTCTTAACCTTGGTATTTCCAACAATTGGGCCTACATCGATTGGCCTTCTTTGCATTTCCCCGTAACAATGAGAATTGACTATGTGAGAGTATATCAACCTGAAGACCAGGTCAATTTGGGTTGTGATCCTGAAGGTTATCCAACCTACGATTATATTCAGAGTCATTTGAATATTTATGAGAACGTTAATTTGACCACTTTTGAAGAAGGTGGCTATACCTTCCCTAAAAATACTCTCACTGGGTGTCATTAAAACTTTATAAACATTAGAATATACATTAGATCGTGATACAGATGTGTGTATGCTTTCCAATACCAAAACTGAAGATCAGTTGACTAATTGTAGCAATGCTCACAGGACGCATTCGTTCTGTCATTTTGGAAGGATTGTGGATGCGTTAGCAGTTTTCTTTTTTCATAGAAGTTGAACATTTTTCAAATTTTTAGGATATCCATCTAAATTTTTTTTGTCAACGAAATGATTGACCAAGGAGAAACCAGAACTTTGAAATAACAAGCTTGAAAATGTCTATATAGCTTAATCGATTAATTATTACCATAGCAAAATTTTCGTTCCATTAAATGATAAACTATTTTAGTCCAATTTAGCTAAGTTGAGCTTATAATTTTATTTCATGGTATAGAATAATCTAAACAAAAAATTGGTGCCTCGGGTTCTCAAAGTAAAAACAAAACCGCCTACACTATTGTATCTCATAGCGCAAAGGACAGCTATTTCTGGGCCCCCCCTCATCTTATATCACTTAATTCCAACTAATATCTACATGACTTCTCTTTTTGTGACCTTTTAAAAATCATCATCCTGCATACAACTCAAATTAGGGAGTCAGAAGCATCATCCTAGTCTCTAACCAACAGCAAACGTATTCCCCACAAAACTCTACAAGCCTCATAAAGTCGGCATCTTAAACCAATTTAATCAGTAAAAGTTTGAATTTGTTTCTACATTCTGGCCGTGAACTGGCTCAATTGAGTGTTTTATCCTGAAGTCAACATTGACTCTACCTTTACCCCATTATCAGCACCAATACTATGAACAACCCTTCCGTCAACTTTCATGTGCAGGCACATCATACTGACTTCAAGATCCCTACAGAGCTAATAAGAAAGAATTTTAAAAGCATTCAAAAACTCATTGAGAAGCAGAAGAAACAGGTGTATGACGATGTGGCCAAAATCAAGAAGAACCCCAAACTTCCAGCACCCATGAAGTTGGAAATGATACGGAAATTGATCCGTGGGTTTGAGCAATTCAACAAGAAGTTATCGCAGGTCATAGAGAAGGATAAAGAGCTTAGACTGAGAATGGAAGCAAGATTGCAAAACCTCAAGGTATTGGAGGAGTGCTGCATTCCAGATCAAATTGCAAAGTCAGAAATAGACAACAACGATGATGCAGAACCAAAACAAGATGAAACTGAAAATAACAAGACTTCAGAAGACGCTCTCCCGACAAATGATAAGTACCTTGATCTCCATAATCCGAAATTGATAAACTGGTATCGGGATCAAACGAATCAACTAATAATCGATTATCTAATTAAGTCGAATATCAGTAAGGATAGGAATATTGGAGTTGCCCTTCTTCACAACTTTGCTAAATCTGATTCAAAAATACTCAAGCTCATTGATTACGACTTGTTTGACAATTTTAACAAAGTATTTGTGTCAATAATTGTTGATCGTGATTTATCGTTGATCATCAACTGGTTCAATGAAAACCGCCCAGCTTTGAAGAAAACTGGTTCAAATCTTGAGTTTGAGATTAACTACTGCAAATTTTTATCATTGATTGAAAAAGGTGATATAAACGAAGCCATCAACTTCTCTAAGCAAAACTTATCACCATATGGAAATAAGGAAAACTATGAAACTAATGAACTCAAGAATCATGAAGCTAATTGGAACAGATTAAAGGAAATAGGTGGGCTTTTGGTCTACATGGCCATCAAGAACACCACTACCAGTGCTGGATCTGCAACCTTTTCATCATCGTTAATAGTAAACTCAGCTAGATTTAAGGAGTACGAGAAGTTATTGTCAGATGAAAGATGGGAAAACCTTTCACAAAGCTACCTTACAAATTTCATCAAGTTGTACGGCATTTCAAAAAATTACCCACTTTTCATTTATCTATCCATTGGACTATCAAGTCTTAAGACGAAATCGTGTTATAAGAACAAGGAGAACACTATTTTCAGAACGGCCTCAGATACATTGGACTTATCCAAAATAAACCCAAAGGACAAGATATACCGCAGCCCAGAATATTACTATAGAATTCTCCACAAAAATAACAATTGTCCAGTTTGCTCTCCGGAGCTCTTTGAGTTAAGTCGAAACCTTCCACATGCTCAACTCATCACCAATATTTTTAACAATCCTTTCAAGTTACCCAATGGTAATATCTATCCATTTGATAAGTTGTTAAATCCAAGTGAGAAGTACTTATCTGAGAAAAATACCCTTCTAAGGATGGGAAAAATCAAGGATCCTTTGACATCTGAGATATTCATGATTGACAATTGTGTAAGGGTTTATCCTGCTTGAAGGAGGCTCGGTAATAGGTATGAAGATAATAATGCAGAAGTAAATTTACCTCGAATATCCACGAACCTCAATCCCTTAATCGGAATCATTGTCTTTCTCATCTTTCTCATCCTGCTTCTTCTTCAATGGCTCCATCTTTTCAAATATATACACTCTAGCATCTCTTTCAGAAGCTGGTTTGGTAGTATCTCTTGTACTGTTTGTTCTTCTATGATGATATTCTGGGAACATTGCCCAGTCGAATTTGCCAGACCTTTGAACTCTATAATTTTCTCCTCTGCCTAAGATTTTGATATTCCATGAAGTATAAGGTTCTCCCTCGAACATTGTCAAAACAATTTTGCTATGACCAGAATCTTCTGACGAAAGGTACCCTCCGAAATCGTCTTTACCAGCATCATTGCATATCTCAAAGACTCTGTTGCAGGACTTGAAATACCCAAGAATCAACTTCTGATGGTCGATAATATTCCGCTCGACATCCTTGATCCCCTTTCCACTATGTGGAAAGTTGAAGATGATATAATTTAGTCTGTGCTTATCCTTGAACAATGAGGTTTGAATGACTTTTGATTTTTTAGTAGGTGATACCAATTTTAACGTGGTTTCCAAGTTGGTGGCATCAATTTCATGTAGCACAGTACACCCTTCTGACTCTAGAAACTCGATATTTTCTTCAACTTTTGGATATTTTGAAATGAGTTCTTCTCTGGAATCGTAACTAGTGGCTATCACATGTTCTGGATCGATGAGTCCCTGTTTGATGATTGATAAGGCATACGAAAAGTCTCCCTCACCTACTAAAAGGATACGGTCATCGAAATTAAATGGGACCAATCCCTTTTGGTTAACCTGCTGTGTCTGTTTTTTCTTTTGATTTCCTCCTTTGATGGACTTAGCTTTCAATTCTTTGGCTGATTTTTGAGCTTTATCCAACTTAGCCAACTTTTGCTGCTGTTGTTCTTTTAAAGCATGACGTGCAAGTGCACCCTTGAGACCTTTAGCTCCTAGATTCTTACTATTGTGTTTACGAGCCATCTCGAGAGTGAAAATTCGAATAGTTGACTATTTTCTAATCCGGACCCCACAATTGTTCACAAGAGGAGGAACAAGTTTAGCGTTTGTTCGATTATTGGTAAAGCTTGATGGTAGAAAGCTGAGATCAAACCCAAAGTCCTTCAAACTGGATTAGCTTGGGAAAAGTGATCGCTCTGATGGTGATGATCAAAGTGATTATAATTATTTCGCGATGAGGCAAGATTTAGTGTGAAGTGATGAGTGAGATGAGAAAATGGATAGAAGTTTTCGTAAAAGTGAGAGCATGAAAGGAAGGACGATCAGGATTGGTGAAGAATAGTACGAAAACAAGTAATCTTTAGTTCAAAGCATAAATACGATAACATTGTTTCGATTTGTTGTATATTTCCCGTAACATTGTTCTTCTAAAAATTATCGTACATTGAACAGCTTACACTTTTGATGATAATGGTATGCATTAGTATGAATTTCTGACATCATCGATAAAATTACACAGATATAAGCTAACAACAGGATCGGAATAGATCCTACTCGACCTTTTTTTTACAAGTGAACTCTTTCTTCTCCATGCAAAAAGCCATTATCTCCATTCTCATTGAGACTTGAAAAACTTGTCGTCAAAGGATGAATATTCTCCTGGTCTGAAGAGTCGGAGTTTGGAGAACGTGAAAGGTTCTGGTCACCGTTCTGAATGACTATTCCGGCAGAGTTCCTATCATTCTCCTTATTATCATCATCATCCACTTCATCGTCATTCTCATCCTCCTCCTCATCATTTTCTTCTTCCGCTTCTTCTTCTTCTTCTTCCTCACTATCGGAGACATCAACAAAGTTTTCTTTGAATCCATCGTTGTATTCGTAGAACAACATGAAAGTTCCTTGTCCACCAAGCACTTCCTCTTCGCGAACAACATACACAGACTCATCACTGATTCTCCACCATGTTCCTCTTAACTTTCTGTAGCAAATGTAGTGACCATAGTTATGAGTTCCATAATGGGAAATCACCGCTTTGAGGTCATAGAGCAAGGCTGGCAGCGCAATTGGCTCCTCTTCGACGGTGGTGGTTGCAGTGGTTTCCTTTTCCCTATCGTCCATGTCGAACTCAGAACTTGAGGATTCAGAAGATGGACTGGTAGAAACGAGATCCTCTTGTGTATCGGATTGAGTCTGAGGTATTGATCTGGCATCTTGTTTTCTAAAACTCAATCTGGCATCCATATTGATATCTTGCGGTTCAGCAGTGTATTTAGATAAATCCAAAGCCACAGGAAATGTGACGTTGCTTGGATTTTTAACAATCAGGTATGTTCTTGGGTCAAACACGGATCTGTTAATATGAATAGACAACAATGGAGGAGGTCTACTCAAAAAGATCTGCTTTGATTTTCTGCTCTTCTTGATCATTTGCTTGATAGTGAGCTTTTCGAATACTTCGTCAGTGATATGGGGACACTCTAATTCTTCGTTAATGGAATTGAGTCTTTCCTTAAATTGTTCAATTATCTTGGAGTTAGTACCAGAGCTCTCAAGCGTTTCGATTTTTTCAACGAGGAACTCTTTAGTTTGATTTAAACCACATCTGTTACAGTTGACATCTTCAATGATTTCTGGGGTGATCCAATTGTCCAACAAGCCATTCAAATTGAAGCCTGAATAATATGAGTTTTTGCTGGGCAAATTCAAACTCAACCCACTGATAACAGAATATCTAATTCCTCCTACTTCACCACAACTGAGACATCCAATTCTTTCAGTGGAAATCCCGTCAACTGGAGTGATCAAATCCAATGGATATAATTTGTGTTCATCATTCAAATTAGGGTCAACTTGATATGCTGGTACGTAAACTCTTCCAAGCTTCCCCAACTTGTCACCTCCACATATAACATCGTTTAAATTTTCTATTTCAACGAATTTTTCAGAGATTGGTGAATCCGATTGCTTCACTGGTTTTCCCTGCAAACCTTTGAATTCTTTTTCCAACAAACCCATCACTAATTGATAGAATTCCTGTGCGTCTTCCTGATTGTAACCAGAGAAGAAGTTTTGTTTGGGTCCATTGGGCATTTTGTTTAATAATTGCTTAGTACTGAATTCCTTACCTTTGGTACCATAACTTCCATTAACTTGATCCAACAAAGTTTTTAAAGCATTTGTGAACACAAGTTGAGGTTTTGGGTCGGAGGATTTCATCTTGATAATATTTCCATCCGCCTTGGTGTCAATTTCGATCTCGCGGTAAAGATAAGAGTCAATGAACTTGATCAATTGTCTTGAAGATGCAAGGGATTGTATAACGGAGTTCATGAAGCAGGTGTTACCTTCATTGCTGATTCCACCCACTTCTCCACCGTTGGCCAAAGCAAACCTGCTTTCTTTCAGTTTTTTGGATGCAAAACCCATTCTATACCTGTAATTTGAGTTCATGGTACCAAAGATGTTGTTTATTACCAGGGAAACGTTGGAGACGGTTCCGAACAAGTTTTTATTTGAAAAAAACGCCAAAGAAACTAGAACAACAGCCGTGGAGCTTAGAACTAGCTTCGTATTGAACGATGATGCTATTATGCGATGGGGCAAGACCTGATGGAATAGGTCGGTGAAAAACAACTTGAAAGTGACGGGCGTGGGGATTAGATCGAGAGCAACAATACTTGAGATGAATACGACCAAAATGACAACAAGACCTCGGGTTTTCAGCGACATAAAGATTGATCTGTCGGTACAACCGTGCGGTCAATAGGGCGTAAGAGTTGGTAACTTCAGGCGAGAAAAACCCAGATATGACTGCTTACTCTGAATAAACCGATTGAAGTACTTAAACCAAGTAGTTACCACTTCTGTAACAGCTTTTCAGGGGATGGTTGTTGGGGAAGAAAGTATCAAAATTTTTTTTTCTGGTTTGAGCAGTTCAGTTTGATGGAGATCGCGACACATGCGCACAGTTGCAGCTACTGGAAGAGCCAAATGATTTAGGGCGGGTTGATGAGATTGGGCCTGAAAAAGCAAGTCAAGGAAATCACCAAGAGCTTGAAGACTGAGATTCTGTAGTATAATTGCAGAGATTTCCTTAGGTATGTGAACCTGGTTTTCGCAAGATCAATTTTGGGCCGTGGGTTCCTCCATAGCAATCAATTACAGGTTCCATCGACTTGGTTCGCAGAACTAATTATTAGTGTAATGTTTGAATACGACCAAGAGAGATGGAAGAATTCAACTTTCTTACATTGACTTGAGTGGAGGATTTTTTGTCATCTCCCATTAAATCTCAACTGTCATCTAGAACAAATTACAAAAGCCGGCAAGCACTTCACGTGTCTAAAGTCCGTAGTGATTGATCTGCACATCAGACCACGAGGTGATGTATTATGTTAGTGCCCTAGATATTTCGCAATCTCACCATAGGCACATCGTCATGAACAGTAATAGTTAGTTACGCTCCATGTCAATGAAGCAGGCACGAACACTTCCATAGGTCTTTTCACTTTCGGATTTCACGAATAAATTGATCCTGTAGGTTCTCCGACTCCGTAGAGTTCTTTTTGAGTATTGCCCGGGCTTCACAGTGTATGATGTCTCAGTCTCCATCGCATCTCACCTATTCGCAGTCTACAATAGTACTATTATCTACTTATATTAAACATCTTACAAAAATTATGGTCTTCCTTGACTGTACATGGCAGGAGGAGCTGGGCCTCTGCCGAAGTTTTGAAACTGACCCATTGGGGGTCTATCTTTACCCCATCCACACTTCAAAGGTCTACCGTTAATATTAAAACCAGCCAATTGCACAATGGCCAAAGCAGCTCTTTCATGTGAATCATACTTGACAAAAGCACAACCTCTCTCAGGGTGGAACTTGAAGTCCACGATGAATCCGAAATTCTGCAATAATGGGATCAAATCTGTCTGCTGGGTGAAATGGGCAATGTTTCCAAGATACACTGTGGTTTGCCATGAAGGTGTCTGTCTCAACACAATGTCATAGGATTGTGGAGACATCACCGGAATATTGGCTTGGGCCTGGCCGGGGCCTTGGTTTGGACTACCAGCAACATTGGCCCCAGGGCCACTGGCAGGAGGTATGTTTTGCATTACTGGACCATTGGCTCCAGGTTGATGCATACCTGGTTGCATCTGTGGGGGATATTGCCCTGGAATTCCATTTCGGACAGTAGGCAATTGTTGCTGTGCCATGAGATTGTTGTTGTATGGTCTGAACTGACCACGAGTGTTGTTGTGGTGGAGCTGATGACGGCCTCTGTAATTATTACCAGACTGGTGGGGTTGCTTGTGGGAGGCCCAATTACATCTAATAGCTCTTCCATTGATCCATTGACCGTTCATGGTTTGCAAAGCCAACTCTGCATCAAGCTGAACTCCAAAAGTGACGAACCCGTAACCTCTGGAACGAGAAGTTTGCATGTCCCACATGACATGGGCTTGCTTCAAGGAGCGGAACTTGGAAAATGCGCCGTACAAAGCTTCGTCATCCACTTCGGGGGACAAATCGCCAATGAAGATATTAAAGCTGGGTTCATCTGGACGAGAAGCACTGTTGATGGTGGAAGACTGGTACGCCCAATTGACCTTGATCTCGGTATTATTGATGATTTTTCCCTGGAGTGAGTGCAATGCCAATTCTGCAGCTTCGGTGTTCTCAAACTCCACGAACGCGTAGTTAAATCCAGGTTTGTTCTTGTCATTCAACACTTTGATAGACTGGATAGGGCCTCCTACCGAGAACATCTCCTTCAACACATCCTCGGAAACAGACTTGTGAAGCAACCCAACGTACAAGATCTTCTTGGAGACCTCACGGCCGCCTTCGGTGGCACTAGCAGGCGTGGGGTTGGAGTCGATCCGCAGCGGCGTGCCAGGCGCGGAGGAGTTCACCAGGGTGTGGGCGGGATCCTGGTGGGAGAGCGAGAGCGAGGGAGAGGACTCCACCACGTCGTCGGACGGTTGGGTGGATACCTCGGAGACTCCAGAGTCCGAGCCCATTTCTTCGGGGCGGGTATCGAGATGAAGACGCGAGTCTTCAGGGGACGAGGTTGGCTGGGCCGATTGGGAGGACTGTGCAGCAGGAGCAGTTTGGGCCGCTTGCGAGGGTTGGGCGCTTTGCGCGGTTGGAGTAGATGATTTGGTGGATTGGGTAGAGGATTGGGAAGCCTGGGAAGCCTGGGAAGCCTGGGTTGGGGGTTGGGTGGTGGTGGTGGAAGGATCAGAGGTACTGGTGGGTTGGGAAGTATTGGAGGTACTGAGATCAGACATGCTAGCAATATAGAAACAACCGGGTATTAACAACGACAGGGGTCACGAAATAAACAAACTCTATGAAATAAGCCAATAGAAACCCACAGGGGAAAAAAAGACGACCAGTGGATATCACCAAAAGTTTGTCGTACGAAGCAGACCAAGGGTGGGAGGCCGGATCGATACTATGCAAAATGCAGCGGTTGGCAGAGACGGCCAATCAGGGATGGAACAACACGGGACGAGTTGCTGGAAAACAAAAGAGCGAGATCAAACAGTTCCTCAGAGCGGAGCCGTGACTCAATTGATGGACAGAACGTGGTGGATCCCAGAGAAAGAAAAAGACGTGGTGGGTGCTTCGTCCACTGTTGGTTGGAGTGAACGAGAATAACTGGACAATGTGACACAAAGTTTCCCGGTAGCGCACTACGCCCATGTTACTGCGAGCAAACTGTCGGAACGAGTTGTACCACCACGCACTCCATTTACTAATGGTTCCAGTGCGACACACACCACTGGAGGGGCCGTTACTAATACGCCTACCAGGACGTGCTGCTCTCATGACTATGCTACGCTCACTGTGAGTGGGATGGCCCTCCACGGTGTGTCTGGGGCAGGGCACAGGCACAGGACCAACAATTGCGACGGAAGGAGTGTAACAAGGACCCAAATCCAGAGCCAATACGACACACCACGACGCGAGGGGGAATAGAGGCTAAGCGGCGGAAAACTGGCGGGGAACGGAGTTCGCCAAACCCAATGCCCCAGGTGACCATTACCATTACCGTTTCCAGTGTCCAGTGTCGGTGTCAAAAGCAAAAAGGGCAATGTCAACAGGCAAAAGGGCAATGGCCACTCCAGGCACCGTGGCCGAGCATTAGGTACCACTAGGCGAGCACTACACTAGAACACCCGATGGTGGTGACGATATCAAGTTGGTATTTTCACTGCTGCTGCTGCTGCTGCTGCTGATAGTGCAGTTCGTGCTGGCACGAACTGCACTGGAGTGATCCGTGGTGGGCAGATCAAATGATGAAATGTCGCAGAATTTGCCGAACGTTCGTTAAGCAGTCTGTTTTCGTTTCAATTGCGTGCCAGTTTCGTGCCAGTTTCGTGCCAGTTTCGTTCCAGCTTTCACGGCCACTGGCAGACCCAAACACTCCGATGTGACCGCCGTATTCGTTGAGTCCCTTCCGTATTCGTTTTCGCTTAACGGCTCGGGACCGTTTTGCTTCGGAATCGGGATTCGTTATTCTTGGAGCGACAGACAAACCCGATTGGACCCGTCTGTGGACCGATTACGCGTGTCACGTGGGGTTGCCGAGCACACGCAGTTGCCCATGGTGAGTGCAGGCACACAGATCAGGGAGGTGTTTAGGTGATTCGTGGAGCGGTCACATGACCGCATCGAATTTTCACCTGAAGCACCAAAGAAACCTGGACTAGTGCCATGGTGGAGTTGTTGGCAGTTAGAGTGTCGGATCCCCGCGATGTCAAGCCCGTCAAGTCTCGGCTTGAGCTGTGCGCTGTCCTCAACAAGGCCGTCAAGATCTCCAGAGATCCTGACGGGTTTCTCCTACCCACAACGGTGAGGGTCGAAGATTCTCACCAGTGTCTTGAAAACTACGAAACCGTGCCGTATCAGCACTTAGAGTCGCAAAACCCGATGGAATCTGCCGTTGTCGAGTTTCTTGAGGCCCAGGGAGTGGAACCTGCGCAATTCCCACTACTTTTGGCCTCCATACCTAAGAAATGGTCCTTGTATCCTCCTATGGTCTTATTTCTGGGAGACCCATTCAACATTCCCGCATGGAAGTGCTACAACCTCCAGCAATTGTACCAGCATATTCTCGCCCGATTTCCCGGATTCACCCATTTGGCCCTCAACAAGCCCATTATCAAGTCGGACGTGTTGAGGCGGCCCTGGAACATCACTCCGTTGCATGGAGATTTTGGTCCTGAGCCCTCCGAGCAGCTGGTAGAAAACCCCGGGCACCAAGATTTCTCCAGTGCGTTTTGGTGCCGCGTGAACCAGAACGGAATTGACCAGAACTGGGCTCCATTGTATACGATGTTTTCACGAGGAAATATCAAGGAAAAAGCCCGGGTTTTGAACCAGTTCAAGTGTCGGGATACGGTGGTGTTTGATCTATACTGTGGAATCGGATACTTTTCGTTGTCGTACTTGAAGAATGGGTGCAAAAACCTATTTTGCTGGGAATTGAACCCATGGTCGATCGAAGGGTTCACTCGCTCCCTCGACCAAAAACACACATACCGAGTGTTCGAACGCAAAGAGCATTTCGACTACGATTTATTTTTACACTTGAAGGATTCGGTCCAAGTGTTTATCTTCCTTGAATCTAATGAGTACGCACCCACGCGACTCCAAACGTTCCCAAATTACCCACACAGCTCTTTGAAAGTGTCACATATCAATTTGGGCCTTTTGCCCACCTCACAGGGTCTGTGGAGCATATCGAAGGAAATCATCCAGAAATCGGACCTGAAAGTTGAGATCCATGTGCACGAAAACGTGCATATAAGCGAGTTTGATACGATGAGAGCGAAGGTCGCAGACTATTTCGGGCTGGTACAATGGTTGGAGAAGGTCAAGACATTTGCACCCGACGTATGGCACGTGGTTATAGATGCTACGGGGGCTCCTCAAGTTAGGTCAGGTGAAGGGCAGGACCTTATACCAGAAGACCATACTGATCCATAACCTCGTCCTCTGACGTAAAAAGGTGCCATATGTAGTGCATAACGGCGCATCGCCATATATGCACCCCAGCAACATAGGGCACTACGCAATTCAGTAGGTAGGACAAGTAAGATGAGCTAGGCAAATGAGATAGCTACGAATCAGTACAACAATCCGCACGTCTGGTGGTGTGAGGGTTACTGGGATACTACACAGGTTCTGGAGTTCGTGGAGAAACATCGGTGATTACAGTTTAAAGTTCAGAATAGCCGGATAAACCAGTGCTTGGAGTCCAGCGAAACCGGATCAATCTCGCCGTGTAGGACCAAGAAGCTAAATAATTTTCATACGATTTAAAGCATACAGAAAAATATAAAATACGAAATGTTTGGAGCACCCAGAGGCCCCAAACCACCCAGTATACCCGTTGACTCATGTTTCCAGTGCACCCACAGTGTCGGTGTTCCCGGAGGACCACACGCCCCTCTCTCCAATGCAACGCTACCAAATCTATGGATCGGCTGGATCACCGGCTGGTGAAATTCGAAGCTGAAATTTGGAGTTGAAATTTGCACCGTAGATCATCCCACACCGAACCCAAAGGCCGGTTCTAATTTGCTCGACCCGCACTTGCACCACAGCTCAGGTGGGTCAGCCGGGCCATGCTGGGTTCGATTCCTTTGCACTCCAAGACAAGTCCCTGACCGTTCCCGGTATTTGTAATGGATTTTCGTTCTTAGTCAATATTGCTAATCTGGAGGCGGCCCTACAATGCCCCCACCGTCCCCTCCATGTCCACCGCTTCAGCTTCCCAGAGGGTGAACTAGTGCGGGAAGATCCGTTTGCAGGTTAGGAACTGAAAACTTCGCTACCACTACGTCGATCGAGCCGGGTCCGTAACTCTACACCCACCCCAAAACCCCAGACTTCGAGACGGTGTCATGCTGTTCCACGTCGTATCATCCCATGTGCCATGCCAAGCTTAAAAGGCCTGCTGCCACCGCTTATCTCACTTTAGTAATATGTGTCAGCACTCTCAGGGGACCATCGCTTGGTGCCTGTGGTGTATCTGGAGGTGTATCTTGTCCCTGAAACCTAAGACTTTTTCGGAACATCCTTTAAAGTGTAAAATGCTCACGCAATTAAGGTGATTGTCAAGTCCTCGTAATCTCTGCTCGTTGTGTGCTTCTCGCCGTTTTCTGGCTCGCACCGCTGTGAGGGCCTGGGGTCCCCAGGCCGTAATTGCAGGTTGGAGGGGGACCCGCAGGGTCAAACTGCTGAGCGAGCCCGTCCGCTCGCCCCAAAGTGCAAGTTAGCCACTGCGCCCGTTTCTGTCATTTTCTCATGATGAGGTTATGTCACCGGTGGCCCTTGTGATACTTGTGATAATGGATTTGAAACTTTTGGTCGTCTTCCTACATCGTAGTAACGGTTTCTGTTTTGCTATTTATCGTAAGCAATTGGCCCGATTCCGTGTTCAGCACCCGTCGCTGTTTTGTATCTCCATTGGGTGTCCAGATCCCGGCTCGCTGCTGCTGATACTGTTCCTACCTGAGTCCGACTCCTCCATAACGGCAACCTGTGCCCACCGTGCAAATTTGTCACTATTTGTCACTATTTGTCACTATTTGTCACAGCTGCTTCCGCACTTGTTGTTCCCCCACTACGAATTGCTCCCGGTGCGACCCTCCGCTGGGTATTTCCACCGCGACTCCCCAGTACTATTCCCCGGTCTTTTTTCCCTGTTAGTATTTCGCTGGTAGTATTTCCCACTACATTTCCCACTACATTTCCCACTACTAATTCCTCCTGTACCACCACTTCTCACGTTCTCACACCAGTTAATCGCCTCGTGACCATTCGTGATATCCACTCCATTTGCTGCTACAGCTGCCCCCGCCATGTCGTTCAATCCCACCGCCATGGAAGAGGACGACCTCTATGACATGCTCAGTCTATCGCCGCCGGCGCCCCCCCAACTGGTCGAAGGGTTGGACCTGCTTTCTCAGCCGTTCATCAGGCCCCCGGTGGACCTGGGGGTCCCATCCCGTCACGACCTACTTGATCAAACACCCAACCAACCAGGCCAGCCATCCAATGCCTACGGCGCCAATCGCTACTTCCGCGGCGCCAACGTCAACCTCTACGACCCCGAGGCCCTTTCCGTGGTCACCAACATCGTCAACCCGGCCAACACCACCCCCAGCCCTTCCACAGATCTTCTCTCGCCCACCAACTTCACTACGTACTCCAATGTCAACAGCGTAAACTCCGCCAATACCTCCCACATCTCCAGCAACTCCCACATCAGCAACTCGTTCCACAACTCGTCCCACAGCTCGCTGAATCTCCTCGACCGGTCGCCCGGAGCCCTCTCGTCTCATTCGCTCTACTCGGACGCTTCCTCCAACCCAGCCAGCCCCTACTTCGATACCACCTCTCATGTCAGCAACTCCCACCCTCCATCGCATTCCCAGGCACTCTCGGATTTCGGCGGCCCTGCAGCCTCCTCCAATTACGCCGGAGTACAGTACTTGGACACAGACCCCAATGGCCTCAACACCTTCGACACTGAGATCGCTCTTGGTGGCTCCATTTCCAGCACCAACTTGGTGTCGATGGATGCGTCCCACGGGTCCCAGTTGGTTAATGGCCACACTGCGGACCAAGCGCCCCCACAGTTCAATTTCTCTGTCAATAATCAACCCATGTCTTTGGAGTTTAACGTCCCGCATTTTGCCCTTCCTGCTAGCAATGACCAACCCTCTACCAACATCCCAGATTCTTCTAATAGACTCACAGAAAACAATCTCATAAACTACACCAATGCCATCAACCACCAGCCCACCATCTCAGTCCACCAACCACCACAAGAGGTGGCCGCAAAAACCCCATCCTTGTTCAGCAATTCATCCGCCAACTCCTCGATCCATAACTCACCTCGAGATGGTTCCTCACAGAAAAACGGAGGCAATGGATCACTGTCGCAGAAGTTCAATGGCGTCAACAGCTTACTACCAAATTCTGCCGTATACTCTGGTTCGGCCCATTCTAGTACCTTAGAAGTCAATCAACAGGGCTTGTTACATCCAGATGAGTTCCAATCTATTCGAAGAGGAAGGAAAAAGAGTCATTCATCAAAAGCAGCATCCCGTTCGCGATCTGCTTCAAGAACGAAATCCGATGATGAGGCCAATAATGAAAATGATGATAAGGAGGAATATGACGATGAGTATGATGATGAAACTAATGATAAAGGGGTGGTTCCTTCAAGAGAGAAAATGTTGGAGTTGGCTTCGCCGTCTCAACCCGCTAAAAGAGTACAAAAGCATCCCAGTGTGTACTCATGTCATTTATGTGATAAGCGCTTCACTCGTCCGTACAACTTGAAGTCCCATTTACGAACCCACACAGATGAAAGACCTTTTATTTGTAATGCTTGTGGTAAGGCATTCGCCAGACAGCATGACAAGAAAAGACACGAAGAACTTCATACCGGAGAAAAGAAGTTCCAATGTAAGGGATTTTTGAAGGATGGATCTCCATATGGATGTGGTAGAAAATTTGCCAGAGCTGATGCTTTGAGAAGACATTTCCAAACAGAAAATGGAAAAGCCTGTATTCGTTTATTAATTGAGGAAGAAGAAGAGGAACGTCAAAAGAATGGAGGATCTGGACCTCCAATCACCGCTGCTTCGGTGAAGTTAGAGGGAGAAATGGTTGACGAGCCTTTTTCGGCTAGCGCCAACTCCGCCAACGATTATTTATCGCCCAACAGTGCCAACATCCCACAAGTTGCCATATCTCCGCCCGAGTGAACCAAACTATTCAATTCAATTTGTTCTTGACCTCTTTCCCAATATCGGTTTGTTCCCAAGCAGATGGGAACGCTCGTTCCTCAGAAATTGTGGTGTCCTTGAGATCATATAGTGTACACGTCTCAACCTATGTATTATTAAAGCGTTGCTGAATATTTTCAAATCTGTGAAAGATCAGAAGCATCGTAGACTTGTAGCCAACAATATCTGACTCAATTTAAAGACCTACCCTCATCTTAACTCCTCCAAATACTCTCTCATTAATTTTTCACCTCACTCTACTCACCTCCATACTCTTCACACCGCACAAACAAATTCATCACCATTCTTGTTTCACCAACCACTTTCCCAATAAATCACGAATTGACAATCACTGTGCAGTTGCCATGTCGCTAGGTCACGAAGATGACATGATCGATAGACTATCGACCACTTTAAATAGTGACAACACCACCAAGTCTAAATTGGAGAAGGAACTTGCTGCACTACAACAGTCACATCTCGATCTCATGGCAAAGCAAAACAAACAGTATCTAGAAGATCTATTCACAGAAAGTCTGACTCAACCCATAGCAGTAAAGAACGTCCAAGTCACCAACGGCCAGAGCTTCAGATCATCATTTCTCTCTAGTCAGTTAAAGCCTTTGCTAAACCATCCTCATCCAATTAGTCTCGAGACGTTTCTCCATGACGTGGAACAAATTTCCAAGTCTTTCATCAAGTTAGGCATAGTTCAAGATATGATGGTTTCCATCAACCATATTCCCCGTTCATACTTTTCCAAGCCCTCCATATCATTGGATGTGGTTCCTGTGTTCAACATAGTACCTGTCAAGAAGTTCTACGCTAAGACGGGAACCAATATTGGAAACGGCGAAGGTGACGGGTATATCGAGTTTCAATTCAAAAACCTCTTCGGTGGTGCAGAGAACTTAAGATTTGATGCAATTTCAGGTACAAAAACCCAAAGTTCATACTTGATCAATTACAATCAACCTTTATTCAACCATGCAAACTACATTTTTGAAAACGTGGCCTACCTAAATAATAGAAAGTACGATTGGTTCAACTCCGATGTGACCATGCGTGGATTAACGAACAGGTTCTACACTCAATATGATGGCCCCATCAATCATGAAATAACGTTTGAGAATAGTTGGAGAATTCTCAACAACCTCGGATCGAAAGCTGATCAAGTCATGAGTCAAGCTGGAAGTAGCTTGAAATCCTCGGTGTCATACAATGTTCAATATGACTCGAGAAACAGTCAAATTTTGCCGACTTCAGGCAAATTTGTGAAGGCTGGATTGGAATATAATGGTATTATCAAAGCTGCTACCACCCCATTTGTTAAATCCACCTTTGAGTCTCAATTTGCATTTCCCTTGAAAGCACTCAAATCTAGTATCGTGCTCACCAGTAAATCAGGATTGTTGTACTCACTTCACAACTCTTCATGTATTTTGGACAAATTTTTCATTGGAGGGCCTAACGATGTCAGATCATTTACTATGAATGGATTGGGTCCTAAGAGCTTCAACTCTTCCATAGGCGGTGATGTTTTTCTCAATGGGGGTGTATCATTGATTACAAAATTGCCAGGTGTTAGCGAAGACTCCAATTTCAAGTTGCATAATTTCATTAACTTCGGCAAATTGATTCCATTAGAAAAAGAGATCGGATTTCAAGGAATGGCCAAAAAGTTCACTAGTAATTATTCGGCGGGTTTCGGATGTGGAATCATGTTTAACCATCCAATGGCCAGGTTTGAATTGAATTTTGTGTTGCCGTTGACCGTTCACACGAGAGATAGTGTAAGAAAAGGTTTGCAGTACGGTATTGGAATTTCCTTCTTGTAATGTAACGAAACCAACTGATCCAGTTGAATCAGAGAAATCAGTCAAAGCCAAAATTTAAATGACTCAAAACTTCTATTTCAGAAGTTTAAATGGGTATTGATAACTGAAGTCAATTAATCACTCGAGTCCATTGTATATCATGTATAAATGTTTCACTTGTATATATATTTATGTGTTAAATTATGAATTCATAATGCTAAACAAAATCATTTCTTGTTGAACCACTTTTTGTGAATCTTAACCACTTCGGGTATTATCAAGCTTTCGATTTCCACGTTGGCCTCCTCTTGTTCTGGAGTCAAGCGAATCCAGTTTTCTTCTCCGTCAGAATTTACAAACACCACCTCTCTCTTTCTGGTCTGTAACAAGTTTCCGATGACCAATTGATGCTGGTACCGTTCCAATGCGGTTTTGGCTTTCTTTATCAAGATGCTATCATCTGTTTCTAACTTGAACGAAATGATCATGGCAGAGGGTGCCCAATTGTCCACTAATCTGCTCAAAAATTTGGGAACCTGCTCCAAATCCACAATGAGTTTTCCACCGCCTTCTTGCGATTGGATCTTGTGTTGCGGAGTACGGGACTGAGGTAAGAAGAAATCACTCACTGCCGCAGCCAAGTAGAACACTGCCTTCGATTCCACTTGGTGCAAAATCTCAGACACAGACTTCAACGTGAAGAGGTATTGGTTAACGGTAGTAAAGGGGATTAAGAGAAGCGACTTCGACTCCTTTGCATCTTTGTATTTGCGCAAAACCTCGAGCATCTTTTCTGCGTAATCTGGCTTGATTTCGATCTTGTCATTGGATTCAGTCATGTAGTCCAAAAAACAGTTGGTGGTATGACTGTAGTGGCGGGAGTAAGGGAGAAGTGAAAACTCTCTGTGCAAAAATACCACGGCGTAGCCATTCTCAAGGAACTTTTCAGCCGAGGTAGCACCTCTGGTACCGGCACTGAAGTTGTCGATGAATCTGACGGTATTGTTCTCCAATGGGACAGTTGTTCCACCCGAGGTCACAAGAACGATTGGTTTCCCGGTTATTTTAGCGTGGTGATCGACAAATGAACGAACTTCGGCTTCAATTTGCCCAAGATACGATGGCGGCTTATACGAGTTGAAGTACTTGTCTTCATCGGAGATCTGGGCCACAGGAAACTCTGGTACACTGCGATCAATGGCAGTGTTTGGTTCCGGGTTGGAGGTGTGGTACATCGCGTGGCTTGGTGTGGGAATTGGGGTTGTTGGTAGTGGTAGAAGCCCCAGAAGTGGTGTTGTAAGCGGTGGTAAAAGTGGTAATGGAGACTTCGCGATACGATGAAAGAATTTCTGGGGAAGTGCGACTAGAGAGAGATTTGGGGCAGGGCAGGAAGAAGCATATTACAGTGAGAATGAGAGTGACATGGAAGAGAATGAGAACGAGAGTGGCTTATGTGTGGACTAAGCCTGTGATTATTATTGGAGCTTGGAATGAAGCATTAGAAGCGATTAATGCCAGGTTAGCAAGCTAATATGGATATTTTATGAATAACCTTGAAGCTGCACAGTGGTTGAGTCGTGGGACGTTGGTGGCACATTAGTGACAGTAGTGGTGCCATAGAGAGAGCTAGGGAGAAATTTGTGTGTGCGAGTTAGTGAGAAAATGGAGAAAATAGTGCGACATTTCGGAGTGAAAACTAAATATCTTCGTACCAAAGAATGGCCACAGAACACATCAATCCCGTGGTATTCTTGGATGTGAGTATGGCATAACCGCTCAATCTTCAAGCGCTCTAAAGGAAAGGAGTCCAATGCTTGATGAACGTCGAAATAACGAACTATTCTAACCGCAGATAAGTCATAGTGGTGAGTATCGAGATCACAACAAACACATTCTATGCGAGCCCCACTAACCATCCAAAGACTTCGAAGGAAGGATCAAAATTGAGCTCTTCGGCGACTTACCAAGGTACGTATGATCCATGGAGCCAGATAATGAACGTAAGCAATGGTGATTCTAATCCAATGGACAATTTAGTGGTGCTAGTAATCAGTCTCTCATTTTCAGCAATCCCCGGACTTTCGAGACCCCGAAAAATAATACCCAGCAGGCAGGATCAGAGTGGCCAGAACCTTGGAGCTCCAACCACGTCCAGCTTCGCTTCATAGCACCTACGCCATCTCCACACTAACACCAGAACCTCAGAGAACTTCCGTCAGTTCTGCACCGGAGAGTACAGAGAGAATTTGCGTCCTGTAGGCTACAAGGACTCATGTTTCCACCGCATCGCGAGCCCCATCATACAGGGAGGTGACATAGTCCGGGGCGACGGAACAGGCACCAAGTGCATCTACGACCGCCAAACCTTTGAGGACGAAGCATTTACCCATGACCGTACGTATAAGGATTAACCTCAGTGATATCGGAAACCAATGGTCCCGGGATCTTTTGCGGGATCTGTTCTCAATTTTCAACTGGATCATCTCAGCTGGATCCCCAATTGATCAGCATCATTCCATCGCAGTCGCACTAACCAACCCCAGATAAGCAATACAGCGTTGCTATGGCCAATTCTGGCCCCAATTCCAACGGGTGCCAGTTCTTCATCTGCACTCGCGACATGCCCCAGTTGGACGGCCTCCATGTGGTGTTTGGCCGGGTCATAGAGGGCTTTGACTTGGTTCATCGCATAGAGTCCGTGGCGGTGGACTTGCACCAGAAACCTCGTCATGAGGTGCGCATCACCAATTGTGGAGAGATGTGAGTGAGCCCACTGCTGATCACCTCCAGTGCGTGGTGCGATCCAGAGTCAATACCCTCCATCAAGCCTATAAGTAAGTACCAGTATCCAAATGTAATCTATAGAACCCAATTTAGTCCCATGAATTTAGATACACCTCAAGCCTTGAGAGTCCTAACGTTTTGCATGGTCGTCAATGGTCTCGTCACAGCTCCCTAGCCACCACTGTAACGACTCAGTGCTCTGCACTAGCTGTGCAAATTAGCGACAACTCTCCGGTTTCACTTCCCTAAACATCCACTCACCTCCCACTACGTCCCGCAACAGTGCACCACTATCATCAAATGTTCGCGCCACCAGTATTTGTTCCCCCACCATCACTTTCTTCCCATGTCTGCAGACTACTGGAACTCATCACAAAGGAACAAGTGGCAACTCACAAGGCACTCGTTGCTTGAGGCAAGGAGGAGACTTCTCCTCCTTGAACGCAAAATGATCCAAAATGGCCTCATCAAAGATTACAGCGTGTCGTATGACTACAACATGCGTATATATCTCCACAACCGTACGTTCTCGAACGAACTCCTACCTCCAATGTCCATGTTCGGATCTCATATCCATCGGCGAATAGAACGTCCCTCCTGTTCTCATACTAACCACAGTTCTCATCAAATTGGGCAGAAGACTCAACATCAGGCAAGTGGCGTTGGCGTCAGCTGAAATCTACTTGACTCGCTTTTTGACTAGAGTGCTGCTCAAAGAAATTAACGTCTACCTCTTGGTCACGACTTGTTTGTATGTGGCATGCAAAATCGAAGAGTGCCCCCAGCATATCAGGTTGATCATCTCAGAAGCCCGTAACTTGTGGCCCGAATACATCCCCCATGATGTGACCAAACTAGCGGAGTTCGAGTTCTACTTGATCGAAGAGATGGACTCCTACCTCTTCCTCCATCACCCCTACCGGTCGCTCATCCAAATCCGCGACTTCTTAGTGGAAAATCATCTGGCCTACGGCTTTACGCTTACGGACGACGAGCTCCAAAACGCATGGTCCCTCATCAACGACAGTTACATCACCGATCTCCACCTCCTTTTACCTCCTCACATCATTGCAGTCACTGCCATCTATATCACTATTGTGCTCAAGAAGCACTTATCGGCCATACGAGGCCGGTCTGAGGTCAATGGTGGAGACCCGACTGCACACAAACCTGAGTCTTCCACAATGCACATCGACGACCTCATGTCCCTCACAAACATTAAACAAGACGAAAACACTATTGCCGGGGCGGGCCAGGCAGATCAACTCGAGACCACCAATTTCCAGGACATGAAGGTGGACGAAGAAACCATGAAAATCAACCGGTTCATGAATTTTTTGGACCATTCGCACATCAATCTTGACGAGGTGGTTGAGGCTATTCAGGACATAATCAACATTTATGTGGTTTGGAACCGGTACAATGAACCGACGGTGAAGAAGGCGTTACAAATGATGCTCTTAAACCGTTGAGGGGATTTAGGGCGTTGATTCACAAACGCAATTATCATTAAGATTTGCAACGGGGTATTGGGAATATGGTACTAGGCTCTCTCCTGCTGGGTCGGATTTTGCGATTTATCTATTTTAGGGACTGTTCAAAATCCATGCATACCCAATCCAGGAATAGTGCCTACTTTGTATCAAATTTAGTTGATTAAGCTTCCCAGTCGCACCGGAAATCAGCCAACTCACACAATAAGGACACAATACGGCGCGCACGTGATACGATCCCATGAAATTTTTTTGGGCACACCTACCACGAGTCGTTGTCAATTTCAACTTCCCTTGACTTCCTAGAAATTGATCTGTCGAAGTCCTTTGACGCGCCGGTTCGATCCAGATCTTGAGTTGTTGACATGTCCGCCAGTTCCCAATATCATGGCTCCTTTCTAGCCGCTGTGGAACGTAATCAGATACCTATCTCCAGAAATCTCCTTACCACTCTCTTTGCATTGAACTTGGTCAAGGACCTTCAGCCTTACACATCAAAGTTCATCACCTTACAATATCAACATCCCGAGAACCCGCATCTTTACGAAATAGGGTGGGATGACGTGTACTACGTGATTACGTGGGTGTTGGGATTCACGTTACTCAGATCTGTTTTGATGCAATGGGTTTTCAGTCCATTTGCTTCCATAGTTTTACACATCAAGTCCCGCAAGGCTAAGGTTAGATTCGCCGAACAAAGTTGGTCATTCGTTTACTACACCTTCCTGTTTTTGTTTGGAGTCTATCTTTATGTTGGATCTCCCTATTTCAACGACATCGATCAATTATACGTGGGTTGGCCCCACGATCAATACTCCACTGCATTCAAGACTTACTACCTTGCTCAGATCGCCTTTTGGATTCAACAAGTGTTTGTTTTGAATATTGAAGAGCGTAGAAAAGACCACGTGCAGATGTTCAGCCATCATATAATCACATGTTTGCTTTTAGGAGGGTCCTACTACTACCACTTCACCAGAATAGGTCACTTGATTTTGATGATCATGGACTCTGTGGACATTTTCCTTGCCACAGCCAAAATGTTGAAGTATGCTGGCTTTTCCACGTTGTGTGACTTGATGTTCCTCACATTTTTAGTATCCTGGATCGTGTTGAGGCACGGGGTATACAATGTGTTATTTTACCATGCATGGCATTATTCCTACGACTTGATGAGCGATGGACAATGTGGCGTGGGCCCCGAACAATCGCGTTGTTGGACTCCTGGGGTGATCCGCATTTTCTTGGGGCTTTTGGGAGGTCTCCAAATCATCACCATAATATGGATGTTCTTGATTCTCAAGGTTGCCTACAAGGTTGTGACTGGTAAGGGAGCCGAGGACGTCAGATCCGACGAAGAAGACACCGACGATGAAGCTGAAGCTCCTGGTGCAACCGACAAGAAGATGGTGGAACTGTCCTCGAACCAAAAACAAGAAAAACTTTCATCTCAATCCAAAGAAAACGAAATTCAAACTGAAATTGAGAACAACGCAGGAACCTCAGCAGCTCCTGCGATCTCCACGTCCAAGGAAACTACTGCCAACCGGGCCGTTTCCCAAGACGACTCCTCGTCAGATGATCTAGATGAGCCATCTGAAAAGTTTCAAGATTAATTCTTATTTGTACTATAGAGTTTTGGCCTCGTGCTCATAGAAAAAAATGGTTTCAATACACGTCAAATATCGTGTCCACTCTGTAGACATGCCCCACCCTGCTATCTATTTGAGACAGCTAAGATTATCAATGAAACTGTTGCATCCCTTCCATACTATCCACTCCATCCGTCCCAACCAAAGTCCTCATCTCTTCCAATAAGCCTGAAACCTCCAATTCGTCTCCATTTGTATTTACCACGTAGAACTTTTCGCCCGCTCTCAGTTCAAGCCGTGCACCTCAGTAAGATATCTACATTTGAAACCGCGTCGGTCACGTGTGCCACAACATCTCAAACATAGGTGTTTATTTGTAAATACAGATCCACAACTATGAATGAGGGCACAGGCCAGTCCAAAGGTGCCATTGTGAACGGTTTTGGGAGCACTGGTGGAGCTCTGGGGCTGGTAGTACCCTCCACGGCTCCTCTGGCCAAACCAGAACGGCAATCATCAATTACTGTGGCAGTTAGGGTCCGACCTTTCACAGCGACAGAAACCTCCAATCTCATCAAGAACGACCCGGATCAGTTCTTTCTCGGAGATGGCTCCTTTGCCAACCCTGAAACCCCCACCAAGTCTAGAATTTCACCAAGGAGCATACGAAAGATCATAAATGTGGTCGATGATCGCATGCTCATATTCGATCCGCCAGAGACAAATCCATTAACCAAAATGCAAAGAGATGCTTTTCCCAATAATAACACCACACGGATCAGAGAGCATCGTTTTGTATTCGACAAGCTTTTCGACGTGCTGGCCACCCAAGATGATGTGTACTATGCAACCACAAGACCTCTTCTAGACAGTGTTTTGGATGGCTATAATGCCACTGTTTTCGCATATGGAGCCACGGGATGTGGTAAGACTCATACCATCCTGGGAAGCCCAGAAGCCCCAGGAGTGATCTTTCTCACCATGAAAGAGCTTTTTCACAGGATAAACGAATTATCGGATACAAAATCAATTGACGTCAGCCTTTCATTCCTAGAAATTTACAATGAAACCATTAGAGATCTTTTAAATCCAGAAACATCGCATAAAAAATTGGTTCTCAGAGAAGATTCCTCCCAAAAGATATCAGTAACGAATTTACTGTCTCATAAACCAGAATCGGTGGAACAGGTGATGGAGCTCATTTTATTTGGAAATCAAAACCGTACCACAAACCCCACAGAAGCCAATGCAACCTCTTCAAGATCACACGCAGTACTCCAAATCAACGTGGTTCAAAAGGATCGCACAGCTGACATCCAAGAACAACACACTTTTGCAACTTTATCAATTATTGATCTAGCTGGAAGTGAGAGAGCAGCAGCTACTAGGAATCGTGGGATACGATTAAATGAAGGTGCTAATATTAACAAATCCTTGTTAGCATTGGGTAACTGTATAAACGCATTATGTGACCCCGGAAGAAGAAATCATGTGCCATATCGAGATTCGAAGTTAACAAGATTGTTAAAATTTTCGTTGGGTGGAAACTGTAAAACTGTCATGATTGTTTGTGTTTCACCATCATCTTTCCATTATGATGAGACGCTCAATACTCTCAAATATGCCGATCGCGCCAAGCAGATCAAAACGAAACTCATCAGAAACCAACACAACTTAGATAGGCATGTTGGTTCATATCTTAAAATGATCACAGAGCAGAAAAGAGAGATTCAAGAATTACGTGAACGTGAATCTTCTATTGTTACGCAGACTATCAGCAAACAAAAGATTATTGAAGCCAACTGCAACAAGGCTCTCTTTGAAAGCATTGAAAACATCCGCCTCACACTTTCTAAACAGAATCAAGAAAAATGGAAGAAGTACTTTATCCTAGCTAAAAGAAAAATATTACTTCTTCAAAGAGTTGATATGGATCATTTAATTCTGGGGTTTTCAAAAATATTAAATCATTATGATAGTTTACCTATTATAAACTCCATGCTCAATCTTTGTGAACAGCTCATGACGAAGATAGACGCACAAATTAAGGAATTAGAACTACAGTACTCAAAACCCAATGATTTGGATTACGTCCTTACGGGATCAACAACAAGAGTTTTTAGAAGGCTTAAAGAACAAGAAGGATGGTCAGATGCCAATACGACTGTCTTTGAGCATCTATTAGAATCTTTGAAAGAGAGTTTGGAACGTGACATCTTGTTCAATTCATCAATTTTATTCGATCATCTTCTTTATCAATTGAGAGACTATAATTTTATTTCAACAGAATTCATTAATTTGTTGTCACTTTACCCATCATTTGAGAACGATTCTGAGGATTTCAGAAGGCATATAGAATTAGTGACAAATAATGTCATAGGCTCGTTGGAGCTGTTAGTCAATGGAGACTTCGATATTGCTATCGAGCAAGCATCTTCCTTGTTCATGCAACAGAAAATGAAAGAGCAAGAGAACTCAGCTGCCGAAAATTTTGATACATTTGAACAAGCTGACATGTCGATAGTTGGAGATAGTCCAACAAATAACCTGAGAAATAAAACCAAAATCGCAAGAGATTCAAAGCGAGGACCACTTTCCCCACTCAAATCTTCACCACCAAGAAATTTTAAAAAGACAATCAGCAAGAGGTCCAATGGTTCGAAGTACTCACCAAAGAAAAATACACCCAAAAAGGTGGTGAGGTGGGATGTGCCCAAAAGCGATTCTACAATGCTAGAAAGTGACGTGAGTATGGATGATTCAATGCAGAACACAATTTCGGGCAAAAGCGATTTTGAAGATGATTCACCAATAGCATCACAATCTATCCTCAATGATGAATTGGATTTGAGATTCGATGCGGATATTGACTTGCCTCTGGTTCCTTCAATAAAGCCTAATACGATCAAACCAAGAAGTAATGGTAATAATTTCAGCAACAAAAGATTGACAGCAAACTTGGAATCAAAGTCTGCTGAAGTCACTTCCAATATGAATAATCAACAAAGCAGCATTCCTTTGTTGAATAAACAAGCAAGCACTCGTATTCTTAGCACATCACACGGCCCATCAGGAATTCCAATTCCCTCTTCTAATTCATCACCCGAAAACATTATGATGAGTTCTTTGAACAAGTTTAATAGAAGGCTGGAAGAGAAGAATGGACGAAACATCAATAGCCAAGGTTCCGAAAAGGTGGAGTGATGACTCTGATGGGATCTACTATCTTCAATTTTCTATATTGCATTTTAATGATTTACGAACATTCACTAATTCGCTCCGTAATTGTATATTTTCATTCCATACCTGGAACTATAGATTGCCGAATTCAAATGAACCTTCTGGTTTTGGTAACTAAATCTCACATGATAACACAGTCTTTCTCTTCAGCTCCCACTTTTCCACCAGAAGTTGGAACAGCAACGCCATTAGCATTGGCTGCAGCCAAAACATTATTGGACTTCTTCTTTCTTAACTTCTTCTCTAACTTTGATGCTAAATCTTTATCAGCCAATCTGGCCAAAGACTTTTCGTCTCCATTTTCAGCTCCTCTCTTGTACCAAATTTGAGCTTCTGAAATATTCTTAATACAACCAATACCTTTGTCGTAGAAGTTGGCTAATGCAAATTGAGCTTTTGGCAAATTACACATAGCTGCTCTCTTAGCCCATTCAAAAGCTTCACTTTCGTCTTTAGGTAAGTATGGCTCATTTCCAACAAGGTACCAGGCACACATAGCCAACATTGACTCTGGATCACCTCCTAAAGCAGCTTCTGTGTAATAATGAATTGATAAATTACTGTCTTGAGGAACGATTTCTCCAACCTCATAGAATTTACCCAAAATTGCAGCAGATTGAACGTGGCCCAAAGCTGCAGCCTGGGAGTACAACTCCAATGCATATTTTTTATCAGGAATGACAATATCCTGGAATCCGTTGAAATAGATTTTACCTAATTCATACGGTGCGGCAGCGATTAATTCAGTAGCAATATTTGAAGCTCTTTCTAACCACTTGATACCCAACTTTTTGGTGGCTATTTGTTGAGATAAACCCATTCTACCATAAAATGAGTAAACACCCAATTTATACATGGCAGCAGGATGGTTTTTAGCAGCGGCCATCTTCAAGTATTCGATTGCCTTTCTTGCATCTCTACCAGTTCCCAAACCTTCTTCATAACAATAAGAAGTTCTATAAGCTGACTCAATATGGCCATGCTTGGCGGCTGAAACAAATAATTGGAATGCCTCTCTATTCTCTACCTTCTCCAAAGCACCAGAACTGTAGGCATCTGCTAACAAATATTGAGCTTCGACGTATCCCTTGTCTGATAATCTTTTGAGATAAAGGGTTGCTTCTTTAAGTAATGCACGCTTTAACCTTTTGTCATCAACTTTTTGTAAGTCTCCATTTTCAAACAAGTCTATGGAATTAGAGGACTTTGATTTCTTGTGACTTTTTGAATTCAATGAATCTTTTTGGAGCGGCCTTCTTGGAGAATTGTCTTGTGAGTTATTTCCAGAATTTCCTCTAACCGCCGATGCATTATCTTCACTCAATAACAATGCAGTTTGAAGCATGTATTGAGCGTATTGGAACAAGACACTTGGGTCATTTGACTTTTTTGCATTTTTTCTGTACAATTCGATGGTCTTAATTCTTGGCATCAAAGTATTCGAATTATTTCCAAGATACTGGGTGATTAAATTTTGCGAGAAATCAACCATACTTGCATTATCGCTTCTGTCATAGAAGAAGGAAGAGGTGGAAGAAGCAGATCTGCTGTGACCCATGTTAACACCAGGAGGAATAGCCAAGTTATTTTCTGATTTGGAAAAGGTCCGATTATCGAATGCACCTGCCTGGTTAATGTTCAAATTTGACACCGAAGAATTGGAGGACAACGGGTTTGAAGGAGGGGATAACACGAGTTCCTTGGTGGGAAACACTGGAGGGGGGGTCTGTGACTCGTATACAGGGTATGGAGCAAAGGCAGCGGGCTTTCCACCGCCGAGAACCGGGAACGGATTCGATGATTCGAGATTATCTGGAGCCAGGCCTTGGATGGGAGAAGAAGCCGAGCCGGAAGCGGAGCCGGAGCCGGAAACGTCAGAGCCAGGGCCAGAATACGAGGCAACTTGGTGTTCATGGGGATGTTGGTCCTGGTAAAATTGAGGCTCGGTGTAGATGTTTTGCATGGGGCCAGGTTGGGTTCCAGGAAGGCCCATCAACGTGGCGTTGGAGTTATTGATGGCGGGAGTTTGGGCATACTGCTCGCTTATGGGGTAAGGAGCTTCCTCCTGGTGGACTGGCACCTTTTGACGATAAGGATGGCTCATGGTGTGGTCAGTAGGGAAGAGTGCCGGTTTGCAAAAATTCCTTGAATTGGCGATCCGTCACGTGTGGTGGTAGCGTGCAGAGGGGGTGGACCGTGGGGCGTGGTGCCTAATTTTGTAGTGCGAGAGCCCGTGGAACAACAGAACAAACGCTGACAAGTCTGGGGACCTGAGAGAAGATTTACCACAACTTTCGGGTGATGCGAGGGTTCTAGATGCAAATTTGACGACTAAGTCGAGGACCAGAGGCTAATGTCGGAGTGCAAGAAGCTGGTGACGATGAACGGCGTGAGGGAGGCCACGATCAATAGGAGCTGGGGGCGGGGCACGAGGGTTTGCGACCACAGCCAAAGCGTTAGAGCTCACCACAAGAGGCCGTAAGGAGGCGGAACAATGTAGGTCTGATCAGAGGCCGCGAACACCGGGGAAACGGGAGAACTGGACAGCTGTACAACTGGTGGAATGGGCCAGGAACGAGGTACCGCGAGGGCGACAACAGCGGTGGATTCGATTTGAACCAGCGTTCGGCGAGGACACAGCGAAAGCCACTAACAGACAAGCTCAGCCGATACTAGCGATGCACGGGCTGGCTGGGCGTATATGAACAAGCGGAACACAGCAGACAACAAGCAGAGCAAGCACGCAAGCGGTGGAGAGGAAGAAGGCGCTATTGAGGAAGAAGAAGTGATATGGCGGTTCTTCGGGTTCCAAGTGTAACTCAAAATATATCCAAACCGATTTCAAATCAAGTTGAAATTATACTCCCATCTGTCCCCAAATCGGTCCCCAAATAGATTTTCTGGCCGCGAAATACGAGGGCGATTGTGATTGTTTGGGTGCGCTACTGGCCCAGTGTGCATCACGATGTGGATCTACGTCATACAGGGGTGGAATGCTTAAAATAGCTGGGCACAAGAAATGGTGTTTTACAAACTCCCAAACGGGACCAGCAGTGCTCCAGTGTCCAACAAGCGTCCACCACGAGCGCTGGCCACCATCAACAAGACCCTGAAGGTGGCTGGCTGGGGGCGTCGTAGTTTGGCCCAGACCTGGGCAAGCATGCGGAACAGAAGTGGGCTGAACCCGGCAGAGGGTTTCTGGGGCACTCTGGGGCAGTCTCAGCAACATGCTGAGACTGCGACCACAATTTGTGCGTTCTGTGACCAAAAAGATCAACAATAGATGTATGTAATTTGAGTGATGGATAATGCCGAACCCCCGTTATTGTGGCACGGGCACCAGTCGTACCGAGACTCGATGGAGGTGAGATTTCGGTTGGAGAAGCCAGGGCTCACATCTCCAAAACAAGCTCTGGTGGTTTGGTCCTAGCGAGAGGTCTGGAGGAAAATCGCCTACTGCATGGTTCCATTGGTACGTCCTAGGTGGCACTTTGGCAACGGCCCGGAGCTGGAGTTATGCAAGCCGTGGGTTTAAATCCATGGGTGTGAAAGGGATCTGCTTACTTGGCGAAATATGTGAAACGAGGGCTGTGAAAGATTTAGGGCGATGCGGCACGCATTCCGAACATTCTGTGCATGGTACCTGGTAAGAAGTATCACTGGGGCCGTGGGTGATGGGGATCATCAGGATCGAGAGCCAAGGCAGAAGATGCGGACGACACAGACAAAGGATGTGAGGCAATGAAATCGGGACCAATGGCAATATTCGAGGGTAGAAAAGCGGGAGAGACCAAAAATCTGAGAGTTTGAGACTATGATAGTTGACTGAAGCACAAAAACTTTAATTAGAGGTCTAAGAGACGAGCGAAGCTGAACACATGGGAATTGAGATTTACGCTTCTAGACACTTGACGTGGTGTCCCGAATGTTTGTCAACCACTCTGGAAATGGAACAGTTCAGTTGATCTGGAACAAGCCACGAAGAATTTTAGGTGAGATCAGTGCTTGACAAGGTATTGCAACGGCATCATCGGATCCGTGGTGCAGAGGTGCATGTTTACATCCCAACGGTGACCCGATTAGTGATGAAATTCGAATACTGTGGTTCCTCTGATCTGACACCTTGCGATGGCGGGGTGGAGGGGTCTGGAGGCCCGGGTCCGAGTTCTCGGTTATCGAGTAGGTTGATTCTGACATGCTTTCACTTGAAAAGTGTTTTCGAAAATTGAGTCTGAATTGACTTCAAACCAGTTGACCATCCCCAGCTCGCTACTCCCAGGTATCATTGCTCTGGTATCGTTGTCCTTATTGGCTTAGTAGCTTGGCTGTGTAGTTGCTACAGTTCGCAGGCTGGTGATTAAAAGCTAGTGCTATGATAAAAATGATCCAAACCGAGTGTTGCGAGGTGCCCGATCTGGATCCGTACACAAGAACCAAAACTAGAACCAAAATGGGACTCGCAATAGCAGCAAGCACTAGTATTGCATTTTTATGGTTTTAGCATATGATTGAATCTGTCATCTGCCCTGCTCTTCGGACCTTACCCTTTACGTCCTTGCTGGCATCCTCAACCCACTTTGGTTCACGCCAAAAATAACAAAATTGCGAATCAATTATTTGACCTATCGAGGGTCCAAATTAAGGGTGCTACTTACTCACATAATTGAAAAGCGGCGGTTTCCATTCCGACTCCGGCTTTCTGAAGGTGAGGTCACAGTTGTTTCCAGCCGCATGGAGCAGGAGCTTCACCACCTGCCAGGTAGGCGTGAAGGCGCTATTTTTAGACGGTTGAAGTGCTGGAATATTTGGTGCAAATCGCGATCTCGTTGGCCAAACGCTGTAGCAATGGCATCATGAAAGCCATACACGTTTAGTGGGCTTAGCTTCTCATATCCCGAAAAACCACCATGTATCCGCTAGATTTTCGTCCCGTACCATTTTCATGATTTCTGCAACATGGATTGAATTCAGAGATATGAGCTAGCTGAATATGTTGAGTTGAGAAGGGAAAAATAAGACTTGGAAATGGTATTCTTAGTGCCAGAGTTAGTTAAATTTAGTGGGACTAGGGCCGCAACTAGGGCTAATTTTTCGCTATGGTACAAAGAGTGCGACTTAGAACTGTGGAATACGTAAGAATCCACGCTACTACAGTCCAAAGCAAACAGCTAGCGATAGAAATGTGCTGAAAAGGTAATTCATTAGGACTGGGCTAATTTTTGGAAGTTCAATAACGATATTTCGTTTCACTCTAACCGATGCAGTCTTAGCACTGCTATACTTCACAGCAGAGCATCGAATCTATGTGATTCTAGGGCTCTCGATGTCGTAAATTGTGAGAACAATAGAACTCGGCTAATGCACAGTATTTCCTATTGTGTGGAGCTACATGAATCCAAGCCAGAAAACAGGAGGTAATACCAAAGATTGAAGGAATTCCTCAGTTAAGGCAAACTAACTGACCATAGTGGACATGGTGCCATGTAAGCAGCTTTCAATGACCACTATACGTCGCCAATTAGTCCTATTATATAATTTTCAGAGTCATCTTCTCAACTTGAAGAGTGTGGTCTCGGGGAAATTATAGGTTGCGTATAATTAGCATCGCTAAAGGAACTAGTAGAGCTTTCTGAAAAGTCTTTCAAGAGAACTTCCTGGATTTGGTATTACATGATATTGTGATTGCAGAAGTTTTTATCAACTATTTATGCATGAGGAGGTGGGTACTAAGAGGTGTGGTATTTCAGTACCACAGGTACTTGCAAGAACTTAATCTAATCTCCTAGATTTAACGGTGACACGAATTCATAAGATCAATAATTAATTTTGCTGTCTCAAAAACCATATATTTGAGTGGATTCAATAAACATTCCTCATCGGCTCCATTAGAATTCATCATGGATCGTCTCACTTCAAAACTTTATTGGTCAATTACAGTTATGAGAGTTTTATGTTTGTTTGATGTACTTGAGCTGAATCTTATACTCACCTCTGATTTCACCAAGCTCGTTATATCATGTTCCTATAATCATTATCGAAATCACATGGACCTCAGTAGTCTAGTCCTCACGCAAGCACTGAAATTCTCAATCTTTGCACTCCGAGGACCACAAGATTATGAGTTGAATCTTCTTTAAAACCACGTCAAATTGATTCACGCACTTGAAACATCATTCAAGGCTTGCAAATCTCGAGCAGACAAGAAAACAGTAACAAGTTCCATTTTTCTTCGGCCCACAAGGCTTCTTTTTCATCCTTTAATCTCATTCTTTCAACTCCATTGGTCTTGAATTCTAAAACTCCATTCTTATCCTTACTGTTATGTGACACCGCACAAACCTTGAGAGTCTGACCCTCTCATCCATCAATGAGCTCTGCGGAGCTAATACTGTGATATCAAAAAATCAACAAACCACGTAATATGCAATTGCTGCAACAATCACAACCCCTGCCACCAATGTAGGAGATACAGAGAAAGAAGCATCATCTTGCATGAGCCTTGCTCTATCTTCCGGGTCCAAATTTTTGAGGTTCTCGTCAATGTTGATTGGTTGCTCTACCTCTTGCTCTTTGGGAGGTTCCACTGGTGTGGCCTTTTTCTTTGCGATGATGCTTTGACTTTCCTTCACCAAGTCTGGAAATTGCTGCCTGAATTTGTGATTCGAGGTCATGTTCCATTCTCTACTCTCACCGGCCAACTTGCGCTTCACCAGCTCACTGGTCGTGATGGATCCGGTGGTCATTTCATCTCCAGTCATGAAACTCAAGAGTCCGGTTAAAATTGTAGACACACTCCATGCTGGGTTCCAGGTATCGGGATGGAAGTCGCTGATCGACAAACAGAGACGCAGGTTACATGTGAATCTCCCGTTGGGAGTCACCATCATGATCGAAGGAGGTTTAAATGGATATTCTTTAGGAAACCGTAAGATGCCGTGATATTGTCCATCCTCATAGGGGGTCTCTGGGGGTCCAGTTATAACATAATGCCATTCGAGTATGTTCTCTTCGTTGGGTTTTGCGATGACAAAAGGAGGAGGGTTTGCTAGCAAGAGCTTGTACTCCTTATTTAGAGCCCTCTGTGACTGTCTTGTGGCCATGATGATTGGAGTATTGCAAATTGATAAGGGTTATGTCGTTCGCGAAATTAGATCGGTTGATTGATTTGTAGGTAGTGCGGGTTTGCGAGATTGCGAGAGGGTCTGAATACAGAGCACTATAGGAAGGGTGAAAATTACTACCGGGATGGGCCGAAGTGTAAAAGAAGTTTATGGATCCTGAAAAAAGTTGCTCTTTCCAGAAGCACTTCATTCATCATATTACTTCGGAATCGATTTAACTACATGAGAACGAAGTAAAACTATAACTGGTTTTAGTGCCAGGGGACTGGCCGGCCTATGAAATTTTAGTAAGGTTAATTCGGAGCAAGTATAGTGAAGAAAAGTTGATAAATTTAGTGCTCCCTTATTAAGATACTAGTAAGTTGAGATAAACTCCCGATTATACTTGAGCTATTGGAAGAAGCTAAAATCAAGGATCTCGTTTATGGCGAAAAGGAACCGTTGGAAAAAATGCAGATATGAGCTAAACTAAAATTATGGTACGTTCACTGGTTCTGTAAATTCTGAAGTAATCAACTTTCATTGTTGCTTGTACATGACTTGATTCCGTTTATTTGGTCAATGTAGTTAAGAATTGAATTTTAAGTATTCTTAATAATAAGTCCTAAAACATCTGAAAAGTCTTTCATTCCATTCACAATATCAAACTAATTGAATCTTGAATAGTTCCTTGTACATTCTCAACCAGCATTTAATCTCTTCCCATGTTTTACTTCTTTGAATTCTGTTCCTCTTACTTCGCTCACGAAAATTTTTGTATCAGGATAAACCATCACCAAGGAGACCAGTACGGCTTTAAACATTATTAGTAGCGATACCAATCGTCCTTACTTCTCAGTTGTACTTGTATCACTTCGAAAGTGACATGAAGTATCAATATACGATCTGAATCATCTGAAACAATATTTGCTTGAAAATACTGGGTATTCTTGGTTTACTGCTACTGTGGGATTACCATACTCATATAAACACCCATTACTTACGAGGAGGATAGCAGTTCCTCTTACGTCAGACCATCGTTCTGTTTATTATTATCTTCAAATTAATTATGTAAGTCAATTAGAAGGATATCGATATCAACTCTATCTTCAAACAAGATGAAAGAAATATTATATGAATGGATTTTGATTCAGCTGAATTATCAAGTCAAAACAGTGGTCGCAAGAAGATGATCTATCAAATAAAAACTAATTGAAATGGAGATCTAATATAAGAATTGAATTTTTGAAAACGAATCATAACAAGCAACAAAAATATGAATCACTATGTATATGCTTTAATGACAAATCAATACATCAATGAAATATGGGATGATTAGTTTGATAGGTAAAATGCTTAAAAAATTAGGACAACCATAATCATTGACAGCATAACTTGGCCCAAAATCCCTTGTGTTCGTCATGTTCATCGAGCACTCCTTGCTGTTCATATTGGTTTTGTCTGTTGTTTGCGTCAGATTCGAATTTATGGGATTGTTGGGGTTGGGCCTTGATTGGTTGGTTGGCCAACAACTCACTATTGGAAGATTTGAGGTTGTTCTTGGAACCAGAATGTGGGATGCCGTTTTGAGACTCCTGTTTGATTGGAGGTAATGGTCTGTTAACCAAATGTTGCAACTTTTGTTGGTGCAACTGAGCAGCACTAAGTTGCTGTTGTTGTTGACTTTGACCGTTTTGTTGTTGATGTTGTCTACTTCTTCTTTGGTCACGATGACGTCTTTCCCTTTCATTTGGTGGATTTGGATGTCCGTAACCATGCAAGTTTGGCTTCTTGTTGATGGAAGCATCCCAACCTTTGCCTCCGTTAAGGTGAAGCCAGTCGTAGTCACCCTCGGCAGCTTGTCCCAAATCATCCAAAACTGACAAAAGCAACATTCTGTACTCTTCGTAAGCGGGTTCAGCATCGAACGGTAAGCTTCTAACAGAGTCCAAATATTCAGCAAATTGTCTTGGTAATCCCTCACACAAAGTTGCAGCAGGAGTGGTTCTCTTCTTATCACCAATCTTTTCGTACTTTTGCTTATTGGTAGGAGCTTTAAGACCTTGCCATGGTAATTGACCCTTTAAGAAATAGAAGAATACATGACCCAAAGCTTCCAAATCATCTCTTCTTGATTGTTCTCTACCCAAGTGGGTGTTGATGGACATGTAACGAGCGGTTCCGCTCAATGACTTCTTTTCCCTGTAAGGAATATGCTGTTTGGTTCTAGGATCTCTATACTGCTTGGCCATACCGAAATCAATCAAGTGTACGTTGTTTTCGTCTGGTAAGTTTTGACGACCAATCAAGAAGTTATCAGGCTTGATATCTCTGTAGATCAAGTCGTGACGATGGACCTCTTCAACCAAGTCCAACATTTGGACGGCGATTTGGACGACTGTTTTGACGGAGAATCTTCTTCCACACCAGTCAAACAAATCTTCAAGCGAAGGACCCAACAAGTCGATGACCAAGATGTTGTGTAATCCCTCCTGTCCAAAGTAGTAAGCGTTAGGAATGCCCACGGAACCTTGCAAGTGCTTATAGGTTCTGTATTCATCTCTCAACTGGGGGGCTTCAGTCTTTCTAGGCTCGAACTTGATGGCCACAGGAACCCCGTTTATTATGTTTGTACCTTCAAAAATAACACCGAAGGAACCTTCACCAATCTTTTTGCCTATCTTGTAGTGTAAGCCAACCACCGACAGGTTGGAGTTGGAGGTGGAGGTGGTGGTAGGAGAGTTGGGGTTGTGGGTGGCGGCAGCAGCTGCCAACGCAGCAGGGTTGGAGGTCATCTGGGCACGGCTGGACATGGTGAGCAGGAAAGGACACCGTTCAATGAGTTGTTGGACTAACTGGAGTGGTTAAGGCAAATGTTGGTTGGATGTTGTGCGAGTGGACAAACAGGCAAACCGACAATCAACAAGAATCCCCCGGGTGTATACTTCAACAGAGTGACGATCAATCTAAGCAGATGAATCGATGGCTTTATGCGTGTGGAGGAAGGAGATGCTATGAGACAACCAGTGGGAATCACAACGATGTATAAGGACGGTCCAATGAAGGAGTACACTGATGAGGAGTTGCTGGATTAGATTTTGAAGATGAATTTTTCTCAGTCGTTCACGAACGGTTTTGTGGCTGACGAGAGCGAGTGAGAGACGAGCCGATAAGCGGCCTGATTGAGGGCAAAAAAGGGCTGGAAAATGCTGGAACTGGGCGCAAATGAATGCCTCCACCAACCACTTGAGATGGGGAGCGGTTTGCCACGATCAAGCAGGCCTGGTGGCCGGAGACGTGGGGCCCTGGATCTTGGGGCCGGGGTGGGTCTGGCGTCACGTGCGCGGCTGCTCCACCGCCAGTGGAGCTGGGAGTGATTGGCCTAGTGGTATTCCCCAATGCGGAAGTTCGCTAATGTCCCTGGGGCGACTTAGCCCCTGATGTGGAGGCCACGTCCTGCGGTGGCCCTGTCGGTCTGTCGTACCGTGGTGCCGGAGAGCGTGGTACCGTCACACTGCAGACTAGCGAGCCTGGCGCTGGAGGGCGGTGGCAGCGCCCCATACCGCCCCGGGCGCCGCCCTGGGGACGGTACCACGGCCAACGGGGCCGGCTGCGGTGGGACACACCGTAACAATCACCACGGGCTACACCACCAGAGCACCAGAGCTTACGGTACTTCTGGTTGCTCGTTGGAGATTGCTTGTTTGGGGCCATGATGCGCGAGTTTCACGAATGAATGTAGGAGTAAGACTTACGTCCACTAGACAGTCCCAACTGGGGAAGATGCAATAGGGGCTTTTAGTGGGCCACGCTAAAGCTCCAGGAGTCAGGGAACTAGGAAGGAGAATAACACTGGCAATGTTAGCAAACATCGTAGACGACGGCCACGAACAACTGGCCAACTTTAAACCGTGCATGGAGCATTATTCCAGGTATTTTGCTCGGTGGTCCCATCACAAACTACGTGGAATGGAGGTTGTTTTTTAGCGAGGGCCCCGCAAGACTTAACGACAGATGCGCGTCGGTGTCAGAAACCTGAGCAGCAGAATCGGTCTGCTCCCATGCATCAGAGAGAGTAACTAGAGCAGTGATGGGACTCTGTGAAAGGAGACAGTTGTCAGAGTCCACCCCCACACGGTTGGTAGGTGTGGGTTGGAGCCTAGGGTTGGGGTGGACACAGGATGCGCCACTTGGGGGCCCCATCCATCGTAAGGCATTGGGGAGGGCACTAGGGCCCCAGTGCGATGGGTTGGGCCGAAGCCCCGCGGTATTCGGCCCTGGGTGCTACCGCGGGAAACTGAAACCGGCTGTGGGTGGTGCGAAAAAGCACCACCACCACAAATCCCATCAGATGGACTCTACGCAGAATACACCACCATCCACAACTCACAATAGCGACGGTAAGCCCGGATCATGGCACCAGGAACACCATTCGGTGAACGTTTGGCAAAATGGGCACGAAAGGGGCTTCGCTCGCGTTCCACTAAAATTGCCCCGTACTATGGATTCTCGCCCTCTGGTTGAGATGTACTGGTACGATTCGTGGAACCTCCGGGAACAGCACCATGTTCTGGTGGTTCGGTTGGCCCGCCAGCAGGACCTCGAACGGCACCAGGGTCAGCACCACACGGCGATTTGTTGTAGATCCCGATTCTCACTGCGTAAGGGATGGGGGATGGACGAGAATGGATCCTTACACTTGGAACTGGGGTCATACAATAGAGGGATGGGATTTATCGGCCAAGGATCTGCCACCGAAACGGTGAAAAACTCCCTCGTTACAAATCCTCGCACCAGAAGCTGAGAATACGTCGCACCTCACTGTGGAAACGATTATCTTCCATCTCGCACAGTACCGTTGGTACTGTGCTTAAAATAGTAAACCAGTTCGTATCCCGTTCAATCATCCTGCGTCCAAACAATTAACAAAGTAGTGATACCATCAATAGTTTCCAGCTTCTGGTACTGTTGCTTGCTTGAAACGTCGCAGCAGAATTATCTTTGTAGCCAGTGATTGTGTTTCTCCTACTTCACGAGAAACTCCAGCGAACGATAACTCCGGCAATCCAATGGTTTCCCACTACGAATCGCTGTCACCATACCGATTCGTACATACAAACAAACAAACAAAGCACCGTAGGGTCATGTGACTGATGGGTGAATAGTTTCAGCATTCATGCCAAAAATAGCCAGCGTAAAAAGATTTCCAATAGTGGTGCGAAACAATCGGCCGTGCTATTGTGGCCGGGTGAGACTTTTGCTGGAGCAGCTCTCGATTCTAGTCTTGAAACGGGCCCTACTCACTCAAGCCCGAGAATTTCTGGAAGAATGTCAACAACACATCAAGTCACCATATCAAGATGACACCAAATTCCAACCCACGCGATGCTCTGAAACTGCTCTCTCGTGCCGATACCTCCAGAACCACCCACACCGGCGCAATATGATGAGCCCCAGCTCAGTTACGGCTTAATTTGGTTGACGTCAAAGTTTGTGTACGTTGTTCCAGATATTGCAGAAGTTACCCGATCTGATGCCTATGGTTCCCAGTGAAACCACACGTAATAGGTTTGTGGATTGTGCTGGCACTATAATCTGGACTGATGGATTGTATTGTCGCACTTCGCATTGGAGTATTGTTTTGTTGCAGTTTCAAGATTGGTCTCACCAAGGTGGTTTCAGCTTCCGTGCCGATCGTTTCACTTGATAGGATTGACGTGATGCTTGTTGGACTCGTAAGCTATATTGTTGAATGTAGAGCTTGGTAGCAGGGTGAAATATCAAACAATACCGTTCAAGTCGCTTTTCTGTGTTGAGACTTGTTCTTGTTCGCCTTTGCGCGTGGTACCTTTTCTGTGCCTGTCTTGATTGTCCTGTACTTGTGATGAGTTAGCACAGCAACAGGTCTAGGATCAAGTGGCAGAACTAAGTTGCTTACCTTGGTAGACTCTAGAATGCAGCACCTATGTGGCTAATTTCGGTGTATCATGGGTGTTAATCAGATGTCAAAATCAGGGGTGAAGGATTTTTGGTTGCCTACCTCCATGGACTTGTTTCTCGGTTCTCGTCTGATTTTTTGGCAGACACCGAGCCATGACTTCAATCTTCACGAGAGGTGAACTATGTAGGACTCGGTAACTAGGATTATCTGTATCGATAGGAATCCATTGGTAGGAGCTGGTGCCTCGTGGCTCCAAAGGTGGAATCTTTCATTTTAAGTTAGCCCTTTCTACGTGGCTGCGAATTTTTCTATATTCCAAGCTACCAACATTAATCCAAACCCTTTTAAAGCAAAAGATATCTGAACTACCCCACTGAAGTTCGGAGAAGGATTATACTCTGATTAGGTGGGAGAATGTGTGATTCAGGCTATAAGGTTCTTGTTTCACGACTGAAGAAGTGCTTGTCAAAGAGAAATCAATTTTTGTGAAGAATCAATAAAGAAGTAGTCTCATGTCTTCAAACATCAACTTAAAGAATGGCATTAGCTAAGCTTAAGAATAAGATTGGTAATATCATTATTTTAGACATAATCATTTGACCGAAGTGATGGTCTCAAATTGTTCGCTAAGTTACTTCATTTTTGCAAATTGTCGTTAATCTGAATTTTATAATTTTATAAAAAATCAGAAAAATCGAAAAAGTTCCTGGTCGCATGAAAACACACGCACATTGAAAAGATAGTGAATCTAACTAGGCCCTTTCATATTATATCAATACCCTGATCTTCATCTTGTTCACTTCTTTCACTTTCACTTTCACTTTCACTTCTTTCATCGCCTTCATTATCATCTTCATATTCTTCATTCAATTTTTACTACTTCTACAACAAGTATCATCTAGAGATCATGTTCCCAGTATACAAAACATAGTTTTAGCAGATCAAAAAGTCTAGTCCAATGACAATCCAAGGGCTTCTCTTTGAGACTTGGAGTTTGGATCGAAGTATGGAACTTCAGCCAAAGAAGTGACTCTGGTACCGTGACGTGGTTCCTTACCCTCGTGGTCCCAAACTGCATTGTGTTGGGAGATTCTGTTATCCCAGATGGCAGAAGTACCCAAGCCTTCCTTGGTGGGTTGCCAGTTGAATCTGACTTGAATGTCGTAGTTCTTCTCGTAGACATCGTACAAGTAGTTCAAGATAAGGTCAGATTCGGCTGGCAATAAACCAACAATTCTAACGGTCATGGCACGGTTAACGTACAACGATTTCCAGCCGGTAGCAGGGTGGGTTCTGACGATTGGGTGCTCACGCTCGATGTACTTTGGCCCATTCAATGGGTTCTCTCTGTCGAGGTAAGGGTGTGCAGAACGGTAGATGGCAGTCTTACCATCCAAGAACTTCTGAAGAGCAGGAGACAACTTATCGTAAGCAGCGTAACCAGACGACCACAAGGTGTCACCTCCGACCTTTGGAATGGCATCGTTGTGCAAGTGGGTGATACCTGCTGGTTGATGTTCGTGGACCAAGTCGGTGTGCCATTGCGAGTTACCGAGCTTGGAGTTCTTGAAGGTCAAAGGCAAACCACGGTTCTGGTGGTAGTCGAGCCAAATAACAGAGACACCGTCGATTAAACGAGGAGCTTGAGGGTGGACTTCGACTTGGCCCCAGTATTCACCCAAGTCCAATTGCTTGAGAGGCGACAAGTCTTGATCTCTGAAGAAAACCACCACTCTCTCGGCAATCAACAATGCCAACTCGTCCTTCTGCTTGTCGTTCAAGTCTGCCAATTGCAAGCCGACGATCTCGGTACCAAGGTGCTTGGTCAAGTGGATCACTTCCTTAGCAGCTCCGAACAAAGCTTTCTTCTCGGGGTCGGCGTTCTTAGCCCTCTCGATGTAGGCAAAGTCTTCGTTTCTGATTTGGTACGCTTCGTCCACGAATTTAGGCACCTTGTCAGCAGGAGGAATCACGGGGTATCCATCGGGCAATTCGATGCCATGTCTGGCGTAACGGGCCTTGGTGGTTGGGGGCAAGAGGTCGACAGCGGACTTGTGGGGTTGGAACTTGACTCCCTTTCTGAATCCGAAGCCGATTGGCTTGAGGTTGACGATTTTCTCAACAACTTCCTGAAGCTGTTGATCTTCGGTAGGCTCAGAGGTAGGTGCGGTGGTTGGTGCCATTGTTTATTAGAGATAAGAGTGAGGGATTGGAATGATTGCTTAGATCGGGGGGTGTCACGGCTTTATACTGTCGATCAACTCCGACTGCTTGCAAGTTGTGGATGTTGGAGGAGGGGAGCATTTGTCATCCTGATGAGCACTTATTAGCCTTGTATTAGTGTGTGATAACGTTTGGTTCCACACCTCAGGTGTGGCTACTGAAGCCTCAATCATAACCTCCGCACCACGACAAAATGCCCATGTTGCACCACCCCCAAGTTCCCCGGTACGCCGGCGATGGGTCGATGGGGCGGTGCGAGGGTTCGACGAGTGCGACCGACGTAGTGAAGCTTTTCGGTGACCCACGTCGATGGAGGAGGACGTGATGGGCGGATCCAGGGCCAATTACAATAGAGATCGGAGGGTAGGACGGTGCATAGAGCAGAGATGGAAGGAGGCAGTGGACGGCCGTAGAGCATGTTGCTCCAGGAGCACAAGGAAGGCTAGAAAGTTGGACTGGCTAGGAGAAGTTTGGACTGGTCAGGGTTGGCTAAGGATGGTGTTGGGAGTCTGGGGTTCCATTCTGGTGCTGGGTCCATATTCGTAATTTCATGGTGTGGGTGCGAATCGTTCCACACCACATGTAACGGGCCCGTTGCTCACATGAGGTTTTATCATCAGGATCTGCTTACAAATGAAATTAGAGGCACTTGCAAGCAGCCTGAGTGCAAATCCAACCAACAATCAAAACACTCGCCCAACCGTCCTGTATGGACAGTATCTGCAGTGATAGGATATGAGAGAAGGTGTGATATGGGCTGGAAGTGTGAACAGAGTGCAAGGTGTGGAAAGAGTGTAGTTTATTACGTTTGGGCACGAGAGAATGGTGAAGTGGGCACACAGTTCGTGGCGATAGAATCTTCTACGATCATCGGCGGTGATTTTCCAGTGCCAGCAGAACTAGATAGTACGGCTGTTCCACTGGAGTATTCGCAGCGAAGCTTGAGATCAAGCTCCGGAGGACGGTGGAACCTCCGGACCCTTCGAATCAACTTTAACACTAAGACAAAGTAGGAGTTGTCTCGCCCTTCAGCCCCCTCTGCCTCTTCAGCCTCGTCAGTTACCGGATTGTTCCCCAAACTAAACGTGCCTAAATCCATGCAATCGCAAATCAAGGCACGGTGATTGGCCGATCCGGGAGCACGATGGAATAACGTCAGGAGAAACAGTTGCAATACACTTAGTAATCGAGACGTTCCCCTGTCTAATGGCTCCCTGCGTTATCAAGAAACCACAGTCAGAAACGGCATTATCCAATTATTCTAGTTATACATGTCAGACACCTATTGCGTGCCTATCTAATCAGTCAGTTGTGGCTTCCCCGGATTTTTCCCCGTCGCTCCACAACCAGTAATCACATAATCACATAATCGGACGATAGGAATGTATGGAACCACCCCCTGCACAAAACCGTTGAATAAAAATACTTTGGTAATTGATCTGAGAAATCTGATTCCAGATGTTTATATTCTATTGGATTCTTTTGGCAAAGAAACTGGCTCTGTAATCTAACACATGTCTAAATCTACGCACAATTTTTTGCAATATCTGTCAAATTAATATCATCTTCCTAAACAATTTATCACATGTAGTGGGCTTACTTTGAAGTGCAAAGGGCAGTAAACTGGAATTGAACAATCAGGTGTTCTTGCTAGTAATCAGATTGTTTCTCCACCATGATACAGATCTAGAATGTATCTCAGCTTGGTAGAGGGTCCAAGGGTATTGCGGAAGAATTATAGCTAATATACAAGGTTGCAATCCGGTGAAAGTTCTATGAGTTGTCGATTCCAATGAAAATTTCAAGTGTTTTCAAGTCCAAATAGGGATAGACAGTGAGTACTTCACTGGGAAGTTGATTACAGAACGCAAGAAAAGTTTTGGTGCTTTCACCGTATTAATTAATTTCTGCTCCCTAGGATAATGCCTCCGTCAACTTTCCAACTCTTTACTCTTTCCACTGGCCACAAAAGAACGGTTCGTTCTCACTTGAGAATATTTACTTCTTCTTGTGGTGTTTGATGACATACTCACGCACCTTATTATCCATCATCTCCGCTATTTGAACGTAAACAGGATGTTCCCGGATCATCATGGACCATGCGGCCAAATGTGGGTACTTTTTGAATAAATCCTCTTTTTTACCAGTGACTTCCCGGTATCCTCCTTCATTATCAAAGATATTTTCGTAGATTGGGAATGTAAGAATGATATCTGCTCCGGTGAGCTTGTTCCCCACGAAGAAACCGGTCCCTTCCTTTGCCAACATCTGTTCCAAGTACTCCAAGTTGAGCATCAACTCGTGCAAGTAGTAGGCGTTGTTTATGCCCTTGGTGATGACTTTGGTGAGAGATTTCAACCCGATAGGTGCAATTTTGCGGGCTGCTGAGTTGATAAGCAATGTGATCACCAAAGGCTGTAAGGTACCTTCGGCGTAGTGGAGGTAGTAGTCGACCTTGGATTTCTCGCGAAGAAGGGTAGGAGTCAAGATATTGGCGTGGTCGTACTTAGCAATGATGTACAGGATGATATGGCCACTTTCTGCCAACACAACGGGCTCCAGCCCGTCTCCAGGAAAGATCTCCACTATGGGGGACTTTCCTGAGGGATGCACATTGAAGAGCTCCTTGGGACCTCTCCAAGTCTCGGGATGCCGCAAGTAGACCTTGACGTCGTAATCGAGGGCCAAGAGCTCGAGGAGGAATAGAACACGTTCCGACCGTGACTGGTCGAGCCTGCAGAGGTTAGTCGGGTTGTTCAGTGCCGGAAATGGGCGACTCTCGGGGTCCTTCCAAAGAGGAGTCCCTGAGAGGGTTCTCACTATTGTGAACAGTGTGGACACAAGATACACGGAGGGTTCGCATGGACATCTACTCACCAATGCAATAGAAACTTATCGGGTTTTTCTGGGGTTCCGCTCATCTTGAGTTGGCTGTGACGGTTGAAATGATTGTGATGGTCGGGATGTTTGTGAAAGGTGTGAAAAGTGCTCCGGTTTGAAACGTTTGCGGCGATTTGTTGGACACCGGCTCGTTTATAAGGATTTCATTTGTGCAAGAGCTCGTCTTTCCTAATTAGGAGATAGTTTTTGCGGGGGAGGGACTTAGGAGGGACTTAGGAGGGACCACGAAGAATGCGCCTGGGAAAGCGAGATCTGCCTAATTCGTCAGAACCAGTGGTGCTACAGAGAGGCGGCTTGAGCCAAACCTCCAGAAAAGGAAGTATACCGGTCCCGGTAGAGACGAGGCTGACTTCGACAGTTCCTAACGGGGACGTCGACTCTTCAGAGAGGTTGTGGTTGGGGAGAATGGACCGTTTGGTGCAATTTAGGCAAGGAGACTGGAGATGGTAAGGGAGATAAAACAGTGGGGATTAGTGTATGGAAAGTAAGTGAGAATGAGGATGGGCATAATGTATGGAAAGTAAGTAAGAATTAGGATGGGCGTATTGCATGAGAAGTCAGTGAGAATAAGTAGGGGACGTACTTACTAAAATGTGAGAGAGATTAGTCCTGGAGAGAGATTAGTCCTGGAGAGATTAGTCCTGGAGAGCAATGTGTGAGAATGAACGACAAGTGAAGTAACGAAGAGCAAAGTCTTGATGAGTGAGCTATTCTATCAGGGAGGCCCGTGTAAACAGTAGGACATAAAATTTGACAGTACTGTATGAGAAGTGAATGGAAACAAAACGTCAAGTTGATATTTTCTGCGCGAATCTTGACAGATCGGAAGATAAGAGCTTTGGGATCACAATAAAACATCAGTGACATGACTTGAGAGCGTGGAATGGACATATTGGAGTCAGCGGATGTTTGCGGATCTTTTTTGGAACCGTAAAAACTCAGAAGGTTCGATAGGATTGATTTTTTTAGTGCTTCTTTGGGAATTATCTTTATCTCATTAGTTTCACGAAACCGTTTACCGTTTCAGATATGATCTTTTGCAGTAATTCGAAGAGTTTTTGATTCTTCTGAATACTTTCAATGACTGGAATTTTCTTCCTTTCCTTATCATTCTTCCACTTTTCCACTCCTTACATCTCTACATTTCAGCAGCACAGGTATCTTTTAATTGACCTCGGTGTCTTCAGAATCACAGGCCAACTCCACTGTCCTCCGCATTGACCTCACGCCATGTTGCTGACAATTCATTGATAATGATTACGAATATCATAACTCTCCTACTGACTTGTAATTGAAATACAGTTGACGTACTATCCCCTCCCGCCACAAGACGTTCGCAAAAAGATTTTGGGATACCCTTTTGGCCGAGGTCATAGATGTACTAGTTTATTTTATCGACATATGGAGTATGATTAGAAAGAAGCAAAATTGACATTTGTAAGCCAATGGAATGCCACAAGTGAACACAAAAACCGCATAATTTAAAGCTTGGAGTTGTTGTCAGACTCATTGACAATCTCATTAGCCTTAATGTATTTAGGGTGCGTTCCAATGAAGGTAGCCCAACGGCTCAAGTGAGGATACAAGCTGTCCACGTCTCCAAATTTAGCTCTCTCAGGGTTATTGAAGATGTTGTCACGGAGAGGGAACGAACCCACGATATCAGCAGCATTCAATTTGGAAGCGAAGAGGTAATCAAGACCCTTTTCGTGTTGAGCCTTAGCAATGGACTCCAAAAAATCGAGATCTTTAATAAGCTCGGTGAGATAGTAACCTTTGTTCAATTCGTCTGTGACCTTGCCAACAAAGAACTTGAATCCAAAAGGTGCCTTTTGCTTGGCAACCGAATTGACCAATAACGAGACCATCATGGGCTGGAGAGAACCCTCCAGGAAATGTAAGAACCAATTGATTTGGTCTTCTTCGTCTTCGGTTGCTGGGGCCAACTTACCCTTGGGATCGTACTTCTTGACGAGGTACTGGGCAATGTTTCCGGATTCCACAAGAACCTTGTGAGTTCCATCAGCACGCACAATCTCAAGAATGGGCGATTTTCCAAGTGGGTGAACGGCCTTCAACTCCTTGGGGGCACGGTAATCCTTATCCCTCTTGTAGACCTTGATTTCGTAGTCCAAATCGAGCTCTTCAAGGAGCCAGATGACACGCTGAGAACGGGAATAGTTGAGCCCGTGGATGATGAATTTGTCTGACATGTTGTTCTGGTCAAATGGGGTGGCTGGTCAGTTGAAATAATTGGTCAACTGGAAGAATTGGTCAACTGAGTGATTGGATCGACTGCTCAGATATCTGGATGATCAATTTGAACTTGACTAGTGCTGAACTCCGTGTTCTATACTGTGCTCAACTCGGAATTAGAGGGGCTTCGCACTGGTGGCAAGATCTTCTCGTATTTATATATGTCACGACTTATCGTAGTTCTAAGTACTATCTACGTGCGAATATTATTTACTGGGCACTCATGCCTCGGTGCAGGAATTATTAGCACTCCCCACCACACCCCGATGCGGCCAAAGGCCTGGAACCCCGGGGTGTTACTCGAGATATTCACATGATAGTACCTATCCTCCGTGGGTTGAAGATCTCTGACGTTATGGTCGCTGGCCCAATGTTGTTTTCATCACGCTTGAGCATAGTTGCTTATTGTTGAAATGATTAGAATGCCAGCGGGGCCCCAAACAGCGGGACCAGGTCACGTGCTGCCACACGTGACCCCATCACCTCATCTAATTTTTCAACTGCCATACCGATTTGGATCCCATACCAGACCTCAAGTCCTCCGCAGCGAAGCCTTCTCCTAGATCCTTACTACCATAATCAGCATCTGACTGCCATGTCCGACAATATCAAAGTGCAGTCGTTGGTGCTTGACGCCACGCCGCTTATCACCCAATCTGCATCTGCCATCCAGCAGTTCGCAGACAAGTTCTACACTACACCAGGAGTCCACGGTGAATTGAGAGACGAACATTCAAGAAACCAGTTGTTCTTATGGGCAGATAAGTTACAGATTAGACAGCCCAAGCCGGAGTCCATTCAGAAAGTCACGTCGTTTGCAAGACAAACAGGTGACTATGCGGTTTTATCCTTAAATGATGTGCACATCATCGCATTAGCCTACGAGCTTGAAGTGGAAGCCAATGGGACCCAAAGAATAAGGGAGTATCCAGGAGAAAAGAAAGACACCGATGAACCAGCACAGCCACGTACATACAAAAGAAGGGAATACACACAACCAGTACAGGAGGAGGAGCCCGAGCCGATTGAAGACGAGGACGGGTTCATGGTGGTGAAGAAGCCTCAGAAGATCAACTGGAAAAGAGAGAGAAAATTAGAGGCTCAGAAGAGAGAGGCTGAAAAGAAAGCAGCCGCAGAAGCAGAGGCTGCAGAAGCCAAGGCCAGAGAATTAAGAGAGCAACAAGAATTAAAGGAGAAGCAAGAACAAGAAGCTGCTGAAGCTGCAACACAAGTTGGCCAAGAGTCGACCACCGTATCAGATGAATCTACTGAACTGGGCTCCACTACCGGAAATGATTTGAATGAAGAATACGACGATGAAGACGACGACGGAGATTGGATCACTCCTCAGAACTTGAAGGAGCAAATGCTCAAGGACTCCAATGAACAAGTGCAAGAAGTGAATGGAACGACCGAAGCAGAACTCCTCCAAACCGCATTATCTACCGGAGATTTTGCCTGTCAAAACGTGGCCATGCAACTTGGGCTCAACTTGATGAACTCGTTATCTGGAAGACAAATCAAGAGAGTCAGAAATTACATGTTCAGATGTCACGCCTGTTTCAAAATGACACCGATCCCTAAGGATGGTAAGCCCAAGCATTTCTGTCCAAAGTGTGGAGGAAATACTTTGCTCAGATGTGCTGTTTCTATCGACAGCACCACCGGAAAGATCACGCCCCACCTCAAGGCCAACTTTCAATGGCGTAAGAGAGGAGACATCTACAGTCTTTCGTCACCATTGAGTAAGAACCAAGTCAAGCGTGAGGGCCGTGGAGGTTACCAACACAATAAGGAAAACCGTCACAAATCACTCCAGAGCCCCGATATCTTGAGAGAGGATCAAAAGGAATATCAGCAAGCTATCAAGGATAGTGAATGGCAAAGAAGACAGAACGAGAAGATGTTGGAGCAGTGGATTGGAGGAGGAAGTGCGGACAATTATGTGTCTCCATTCATGATGAACGTGAAGCATTCAAACGTACGGGTCGGTAGAGGTAGAGGAGCCAATGCCTCGAAGAAGAGAAAGTAGCATAGACGACGTCAGGATATAGATATTTAATTTCATGGAAATAAGCAGATTAATCGTAGTCACCATGTGGAATGTATTGTGTGCACTGTCCAGTATCGAGAACAAAATGTTTAGTGATATTATATGCGGAAGACATGTTAGTGCGTCACTTTGTTTATGATGGCTTATAAGGCATCTTAGAGTTTAGCTAAAATTACCATAGAGAGTTTAATATGGGGTTTTTATTCAGTACTTGAAGGTTGATCCAGCCCGGTCCAATAGTAAAATAGAAAATAGTTGGGTACAATCGATTATTATGGCTTGCATCAAAATTAGTAGATGATTGTACATCGCGTACACTTTAAAAATAATATTTTGTCACATGGCAGAATCTGAATCGATGTGCTTCATGCCGCTATTTTTAAAAAGTAGGAGGTAAGCAGTACGAGACTTGAAAATAGAATAGGTCATCGAGCCGGAGGGAAACTGTAGACAAACGGAAACGGAAGTTCTGGACTGGCAAATGGCATTGGTAAGTAATCAGTAATAATTGCAACGGACGATTCGGAATTTGGTCACCAGAGAATGCGCAAATGGTAAATGGCACATGGTCAATAGTATTTAGAGTGTATTAATGCATTTCTCGCAGATTGCCTCTGACTCTTCTAACCAAGCTCATCAAGAGGCAAGTTGTAACGGGGAACTACATACGGATATACGGGACCAGATAATCTCAACAAAATTAAAACTAGGCACAATAGATGGATGTGTCTAAAACTTCGTGAAAAACATGTTCGTGATAATAAATTTGCACCATGGATGTATGTGAGCTGATGAATTCGATAAAATTACATGTGATAGGACCAAGGGATCTATGGATTTATGCTACACCGAAAAATAGTACGGGAAGGGCATCTAAGTAATGTTGGGAAGAATACGAACCCAATATTATTCAGGTGACGTGACATCTTCTGCAACCAAGCACAGATATTATCGACTGAAACCAAAGTTTTCATAGTGTTTACAATAAAATTTACGACAATTCCCCAATACAAAATAGAAGGGATGGTACAGCCGGGGAAAATTATATACAAGATGCACATGAGAATGTGAATAACGTGTTGGCCACTATATGATTCATGTATAAGCTCCCTTATTTGTTTATCTGTTAAAAATATTGTAGGAACAATAGTAATAATATTTTAGTATGTACTGTCGCATTGAGTTGTAGGTACATTTCCGCAGAAAATAATACGGTGCCGTGGAGTATGGACCCCAACAGGAACCAGACACGGAACAAAACGGAACCAAAAGTGTGCTTCCGTGTTCCGGCCAGTGTTGTTGAGTTACGAATCAGAAGTTTGGATATAGGATATAGGCAGGACGGACAGGAAGCATATGGAGAAAAATGTGTAGTGCACGGTTCAATTTTCAGGAGCGACCAATTCGACTTCTGGCTGCGAAACTGTGAAAGGACCCAGATACAGGTTTGGTGGTTTACGTAGAGTACCAACCCCATCTTCATCTTTTGCAAGTCAGTCTTTTCAAGTCAGCCTTTTCAAGTCAACCATATCATGTTGTATAGAGACCCAAATCAGGAGAGTAAGAGACACGGGAGAATCCGATGAATATAGCCGGGTTCATGTCCAAAAGTTTTATAATTGTAATAAGTACTACAGATCCAGGGCAGTTTCGCAGAGACCATAATGGGTTTGGTGCAAATCGATATCAAACTAAATTCTAGAAATACAAAACTTACGTGGAATGGTACTCCAAACACCATATCCCAAAGTGCGCCACCTATTATCTTCCAATTGAGTGAAGATCATACATGACCAACCGTGAGTCTGCGCTATTGATGATACTACTGGAAATATCCACACAGTGTTTGCGCACCCGAAAATACACCACGGGCGCATCGCAAATCGACTATTGTGGTGGAACCCAGTGATCACACCATCTATCAAATCTACGCAAGGGGCATTGGGACAACAGACATAGTGACTTGTTCGGTGCCCAGAGCAGCCCCAGTATACAAGGGACCAAAAGTATCACAGGCTGACAAAGATGCGCCCGTACTACCGCATTCGTTACGTTGTGTAGGGCACTCCGGATCGCTCATTAGGCGGTGCACTATCTGGTGGTGGAGCTCCCGAAATTTGACGTCCCACGTCGCTAGCGAGGTTTCCATTTTGGTCAACTTGATCTCGCTTAACGAATGTCTCACTAAGAGCAAAATAGTGCGAATTGTGCAACCGTGCGAACCGTCGAGAGCCTCTGTATTGATTCAATCAATAAGGAGAGTCATCGGTACCAGAGGATGGCCATGGTCGTGGAATTGCAATTGGGCTCCTTCGACTACAGCGGACGCAACAGCAACGAATAACTGGACCCTCCAATGCGCTCCGTGCGCTCCAGCTACAAACCATGGACCAACCGCTTGCTGATCCAGCGTGGATAACCAGCGAGGTCTGATCGTCGCTGCGGGCCCAATGCCCCCATCGCCGAAGCAACACCAACTCGTCAGTGGCTCCAACAAGAGCCACGGCAGTCCGATCTTCATGTAGGCTACCTAGCTAGTGCCCATACAATACCAGGCCACCAGTTCTTGCCCACCAATTAGTGCACTATTGACTATTGTGGTGCCTGCCGTCTCACTATAACCCCCATAGTGCCCAAGGTAGGCCCTCTCGCTACACCAAAAACCTGCAAACTCTCGCCAAATCAGAGCCAAACCCTCAACTTCTCGCGAGACCACGTCCACAACGCACCACCCGTCCCCCCGTTCTCCCTCCTTCTACCACGATGTCTCCACCCCACCTTTCATGTCGCATCCCTCCCACAACGTGTCAACGTGTCAACCCCCTCAGCCAATCTCCCAACCCCAAACTACCCATTATATCTACATAGAAGTCAGGCTGGTCCCGCCACTGTCAACTCTACGTCTCTCTATGCCTCGTTTCCCGTACTACTGGTGTCCCTAGCACTGCCATGTCTCTCCACTGCCACTGCCACTGCCACTGCAGTTCTGCTCTCCCACTGCCAGCAACCGAACCCTGTACATTGCATTGTATCAAAAATAGATTCGTTACGTAAGCGTTCCACCGCAGCAACAAACTTATACCAACTAGGAAATTGGTATGCACACAAGCCCAGATGCTTGACATCTACTACAACAAATTTCGTCTGGTCAATACATCTTCAGCATTCCGTTCTTTCGGTAGTCCCTTCACTAATCTCGCCCCATCAGCTCGGTGAAGGTATCCTTAATGAGCTCGGCCCAAGCTGCTGCTTTGGCGGCGTTCAACGGCATCAAGAGTGACGATAAGAAGCTGTTCAAGATCCCCCCTCCCTCCAGAACCTACACCATCAGCGCCAATGGCGCCCCCAAGAAACAAGTCCCTCGGATCCAAACCAAGCTCAACGGCGTTTCGCCCAAAAAGAACGTCGGTTTGACCAACACCCCCGTCACCCCTTCCAAAGCCAACCCCCACGACCCTAGAGCCAAGTCACCTTTGGAACCCAGGTCCAAAACTCCCATCGAACCACGGACATTGAAATCTTTCACGGACCCCTCCATATCCAAGTCACCCTCAGATTCTCTGCCCTACAAACTCCCCATAGAAGGCAGCAAGCGATACGCTGTGCCCCATGATACTCCTCCTCGTTCCAGACAGTCCTCCGTAGATGTGTTCTATTCCGACGTGGATTCAACCAATTCGTTCCCCACTGAATCGATTCCACTACCCAAGACCCCTGTGGACAGGTTCAAGCGCTCTAAGTCCCAGCAGTCGGGGCTATCGGCCAGTTCGACCACCAGTTTACCTATAGAAGCCGTCAAATCACTTCGCATGTCCATTGATTCCAAGGCTATCAACAATGATTCCACACAAAAACGACTCTCTTCGAGCTACGAGCCCTCAGAAATGATTAAGAACATCAAGAATTCCATCAATTCCAAGCAAAGATGGAGAGTTTCAACGCCGGAGTTGTCTCTCAAAAATCAAGCGTTGATTGAGAGCTTTAGAGACAGCATAGATCAGAAACGCATTACAAGCTTGGGAACGCCGGCAAACATTAGCGAAAAGAAGTGGACCGATTCTTCCGAACAAATCCCACTAGATAAACCAGTCGAGATGTCCAGCGGCAAGAATTCTAATAGATCCAGTTTTGATCGTCCCATAGAAAAGTTTGCATTCGAAAGACTCGATAGAAACAGCATCGAAAATGACACTTCTGATGTTGCCAGAGCCTTTGCAAAGCATGATAAAAATTCTGGTTCGTTGTCCGATTATGCATCCCAAAAATCTGACAGTGAATTTCAGAGACCCGTTTACTCGACAGACACCAGAAATGGTAGTGACAGTTTAGATATCTACCAAAAGCAGCTGTATGCAAACTCATATTCATCCATTGGCTCATCTATCCTGGTTCCACTTATTCCTCCTACAAGTCCTGCAGCTCCTGCAATTGTGATTGATAATTACTACGAAGATGGTGAACTCCTAGAGGAAGGAAGTAATTCAAAGCAATTGAAGAAGAATGATGAAACTCGAGAAGATCTGATATCAAATTTAGGAGACATTCCAGAAGATGTGAATGTAGAAAACCTACAAGAACCATTTGCAAAGTCGAGAGTGGAAAGAAACATCTCACCGATTTCAATCCCACCTTCATCAAATTCGTATGCTAGAAGTCCCAACAGCAGTAGTACGGATAACTTGATTCATACGATCCCTTCTCCTAATTTGAAATTAGGGGATACAACAAGGCCAATTGTCGAGGAAAAACTGAGACCCAAGAGAAAACCACCACCAGAAATGATCAATACACAATCTCCTATACTGAGCGGCGCTGAAGATCCTACTGAATCATCATACAAGGCTACCGCTCAAAACACACCCACCCTGACTTTCTCTAGCAAATCACTGCTTTCTAATAACGAAGACGGCTACTTCACAGACCATGAATACGAGTTTGTGGATGTCATTCCTAGAGCAAGTATAGATAGTGAACAAAGTAATAGCACTAAAGCATCACAAGTGTTACCCAAATTCCCAGAGGGTACAGCTCCTAAAGCTAAAAGCACGGAGCATAAACATCTTTTCAAAAGAATGCAAAAGCCCAAGGGACCCGAGAACAATTTCGTCAATTTGGATAGTGGAGATGAGAGTGAAATAGTCAGACCTATAATGGTATCGAGAACTTCAGGGCCAGTTTTGACTCACCAGAATCAGCACATTCAGCTCAAGACCACCATGAGAAAGACAAACAGAAGAAAAGATAAAAAGAATACATTTAATGAGAACAAACCGTGGAAGAACCACAGCGATTTGAATTTTGTCACAGAACAAGAAAGAAAGCGTTACGAAGGTGTTTGGGTGAGTAACAGAGCAAATTATTTATCGCTGGTAGTCACAAAACTCTACGGTATAGATTACGAATCACAGGATAACAGTAAATCCGAAAAGGATGCTGGCGAAGGTCAGACATTGCAAGAAATTTCGCTTAAAGCTGCTAGATTAAGTTCCAATGCTGACGGTTCCAAATTTAACGACCATCAAAACTTCCATAACTTGCAATCAGCAGATGTCAACGATTTGATGCACGGAATTGTGGTAAAGAGGATATGGGATAGAAGCAGATTACCACAAGAAACTCTTCATACAATTTGGGAATTGGTAGATTTCCGTAAAGACGGTTGCTTGAACAAAGCAGAGTTTGTAATTGGAATGTGGTTGGTTGATCAATGCTTGTATGGAAGAAAATTGCCGAAAAAGGTGGATGACGTCATTTGGGATAGCTTGGGTAATATCGGGGTCAATTTTGTCATCAAGAAGAAGGGTAGAAGGTAAGCAGACGCTGTAGATCAGCGTCGTCGAGGTAAATAGCATTAATAGACACTAGAAACATATGCAATACATAATAACGTGTAGCAATTCACGTGGCACGTTGCTCACGTGCAATGAGACACGTGATGTTTATCACGCGAGTCTAGACACGGCTTGTAATTATAGGCAAAGTTGATAGACAGGCCTACTCTTAACTCTCCCTACTAGCAACTGAAAGTGAATGCACTCATTCATTGGTAACTTAATCTGTAAATACCCAAGCATATTATACCAATAGAGTCAAAATGAACCTCAAAGACATGTTATCTAACCAAATTGCTCAGGACTCTCTATACGCTGAACAAGATAATGGAGTCTCTACATTTCTACCACAAAATACGTCAATGTCATCGGACTTCATCAACACGGACCCCATTCCGCTGAAACAAACATACTATTTACCAACCATACTTACTGCAATCCAAAGAGAGTTGATAGATGCAGCTTTACATCTTTTCAGCAATGACTTGAAGAGTGAAATTCGTCAAAAGACATCCAGAAATTCTATTCAGAGCTTACTAGACGATCCTGTAAGCACCATAGGAGAAAATGGCGATGTTCTAAATCATTCAAACGCCGCCGTTAATAATATTTTGCTCTTGTTCGGGCAATTAACCTTGATTGATAGTCACCCATCACTTTTGGTAGACCACTTCATCCCCAAAAAATTACTTCTCTCCGAACTGAATTCAAATCTCATATCACTTTCTGGAAAATTTCAGTTGTTTAACCGGATTGTGGACACGTTGATTGAAGGAACTACGAAAAAAGGGTTCAATTTGTTGGTGATAGCACAAAGCATAAAAGAATTGGAATTAATAGAAGCAATCGTGATTGGTAAGAAACTCTACTACGAGAATTTAAGTTGTTCCAAACTATATGAAGACGACCAAAAGCCACCCAATAAAGAGGATAACACACTTGGAACCTCAAGTGTTTATTTGGTGACAACTACCCAACTTTACAATCATTATTTGAAATTTCCCAGTGAAATTCTGTTCGATATGATATTCAGTTTTGACATGAAAATAGATCCTTCAGATCCAAGCATAGAACTTCTCAAATTAAGAAGTAACAATAATCTTCCAATTGCCATCCCAGTTCCCCTATACTCGGTCAGTTTCTTTTCCCTTCAGATTCCAGAACCAAAGTCATCATTGTCGCTAAGTAACGACGTCACTAATCCAATTTTCAAATGGAAATTGCAAATTTTGGATAGCATAATCATGAATAGGGATAACTTGTTTGAAAACAATAAAAATGAAGCTAATTTCTACCTTGATACTTATGGAAGTAAGATGAAGGTATTCCGTGAATGGATCTTGGAAGGGAAAGTGGATACCAAGATAGCAAACCTCTTGGACACGTATAAGGAAAAGTTGGTATCAGGATTCAGTTCTCAAAGTGTGCTTAAGAAACTAGAGTCGACATACCCCTCATTCAAGGATGAGAGCATCGAAGTATCAGATTATGACTCGTACAGACTTGGATTGGTTCAGTCAATTAACAAAAAAGTGGACAGATTATCTTCTAGATTAAAAGATTTATATGAGGATAAATTGATGCATGAGAGAATACGAGAGACCAAGCGTCAGCTCCAATATGATGAAGAAGAGGATAAAATCTCAGCCAATTACATCAAATTGAGAAGGCTCAATGAAGATGCTGCTTTGAGTGAAAAGAAGCGTTCCAGGGCAGAAGCAGATCTTGCTAAAATACAAGAAAGAAAGGTTGAAGCCGAACTGAAACTTCAATCATTGAACGAAGCCAAGGAAAAGAGTTTGGCGCTGCAAGAGCTCTCAGAGCAGGAATCTACCATCAAAAGCCTCGAGGAAGAGTATTCAATCCTCAGCAATGAACTCACAAAACTCGAGGAAGAAAATGAACTCATAAGGAAGAAGTATCAAAATAGCTCATCTACAGCAGTGCAGAGGTCCTCTGAAGTAAACAAACTCGGAGCTCAGCTTGCAAAAATTAATGATCAGGTAGAAGGACCAGGAATGACTTCCCTACCATCGTTGATCAAGAAAGATGTTTTGGGCGCTCTTGAAGCCGAGTTGGGACTGATACGGAAAAACAACGAGTTTTTATCGACGTTTTACAACGATAAGTTGGAAAAGCTAACCAAAGAACGTCAGGCCATATTGGAAGCTTCCAATTCGGGCTCCAACAGCAGACCCACGAACAGGATAAGCAGAGGATCTACGCCTATGTGAAGACCCCAGACGTGGGACCAGATGCGACACTACCAATGTATAACTCAATTGCCAACAAAAAGTCGGTGTACGAAGCGAACCCAATGGCTACAGTCATGGTTGCTGCTAAAATAAGGTTGTGCTATTTTCCAGTGACCTAAGACGGGCTCAAGGTTAAACCTTGGACGCCTCGGTGAAGTGAAGTTAGTCAGCCCTGAGAAACTCTCGCTAAAAAGCGGTGCGAACCCTCGTGGACCCTGAGAGAAACTTGAGATGCTTCGTGCTATTACTAATGAACGTCTCCACTGGATATATGCCCTGTATGATTTAAGTCTCCACCAGCAATACTACATAGCTCCTCTCCATGATCAACGCATTGTAGTTAGCTTCAAAATACCACCATGTAACACTCCCAAAAAATTTCACGAACAAGCTGACATTGTGAAGATATCATCCTCACTCACTTCCTAGGCCCTCCTTTCATACTATTTCTCTCGCAAATCAATACTCTCCACCACCACTTCTCCCTACGACCATTCTCTACTACCATTATCTCTGGAGATAAGAACGGATTTACCACGCCTAACTTTTCAGATCGCTCTATTGTCTCCCAATCTCCTTCCCCCCATGGGTTATTATTTCGCACTTGCTACAATACGCTCTCCCTAATTCTCACTATGTGCTGCTCGCACTCCTCCCCCGCACATACGGTATGGCCCTATCGGAACTAGCGGCCCTTTTCTCACTATCCTTACCACTTGTTCTTTCCCTCATCGTGCCACAGCACACAGAAAACACCTGAGCATATAATCACACCTTCCCCAGTTCAAACAGGCTGAACTCAACCCACATCTACAGAATGCCCCCATCATTGCAGGCGTTCAAGATTATCCAGGACAGACTCCGGACCCGTGCAGGCTCTAGACCCTGGATGGCCCTTCTCACGGTGATCCGCGATCTAATCGTGTTGAGCGTAGTGCTACAGCGCTTCAATTCTGTGTGGGCGATCATTCGTGGTTATGGTATCGTTGGGGCCTTCAACAAGCTCAGCTACAGCATCAAAAAACGGATTTTTGAGCTCGTGATGAGCATGCCTCCAGTTCAACGCAAGGTCAATGCGGAGCTCGTGGAGATTATCTCCAAAATTGAAGGAGATATGATGAGAAACGACGACGAATTGCTTCAATTCCCCGTAATTCCCAACCAGGGTCTTCAGAATAGTGATGTGGCTATACAATTGGACAAGTTGCAGAACTTGAAGCACACAGAATGGCAAAAGGGTAGGGTCAGTGGAGCGGTCTACCACGGAGGCTCGGAATTATTGGAGCTTCAGACCACTGCATACAACAAGTACGCCGTAGCCAATCAATTGCACCCAGACGTGTTCCCAGGGGTACGGAAAATGGAGGCCGAGGTGGTCTCCATGGTCTTAGACATCTTCAATGGACCCCCTGGAAGTTGTGGCTCCACCTCCTCAGGTGGTACTGAGTCCCTTCTCCTTGCTGGGTTGGCAGCTCGTGAGCATGGGCGCAAGAAGGGTATTACAAAACCCGAAGTGATCGCTCCGGTCACCGTCCATGCAGGTATTGAGAAGGCATGCTACTACTTCGGCATGAAACTTCATAAGGTGGATTTGGATCCTGTGACTTTTCAAGTCGACACAAAGAAGGTGCGTAAGCTCATTAACAGTAACACTGTGTTGTTGGTGGGATCCGCACCCAACTTTCCCCATGGTATTATCGACAACATTGAAGTATTGAGCTCTTTCGCCGTAAAGTATAAGATTCCGCTTCACGTGGATGCATGTTTGGGATCATTTATTGTGTCATTCTTGGAAAGCAGTCAGGTTCATGGAGGAAAACAAATTCCGTTATTTGACTTTAGGCTCCCTGGTGTCACCTCTATCTCATGTGACACTCACAAGTATGGATTTGCACCCAAAGGATCATCGGTGCTAATGTACAGAAGTCCGGAATTGCGTCAGTGCCAGTACTACGTTCTGACGGATTGGACAGGTGGAATGTACGGATCTCCAACCCTTGCTGGATCTCGGCCGGGTGCTTTGATGGTGGGGTGCTGGGCTACTCTTGTGAATGTGGGTAAAGATGGCTACAGAGATTATTGCAAAAAAATTGTTGGTACGGCAATGGAAGTGAAAAAGGCCATCAAAGAGCATCCTGTGTTACGTGCACACTTGGAAATCATAGGAGACCCTATAGCTTCGGTGATTTCTTTCAAGATTGCTGACGCATCTAAATCTATCTTGAACATATATGAACTTGGTGATATACTCAATTCCAAAGGATGGCACTTTTCAGCGCTTCAAAATCCCGCTGCCCTTCATTTTGCGTTCACAAAGCTCAGTATAGGTGTTGGTAAAGAAATGGTTGACGAAATTGTGTCATCCATTGATGAGCTTTTGGAGAAAGCTTCTGCAGATGGAGAGAAGAAAGAAAGTGACATTGCTGCTTTGTATGGAGTGGCAGGAAGTGTCAAAACGGTGGGAATTGCTGATCGAGTGATTGTTGCCTTTTTGGACACATTATACAAGATAGACTCAAGAAAATAAAGTTTATGAGAATGCAAAATTACTCTGGAACATTCTGAGTATTTCTTGGATGAATTGAACAGAGTATTAAAGTTTCTTTGAAAGGAGACTGGCAATTCTGTGGGAAGAAAAAGTAGGATTCTGCTTTAGTGTGGGAAACATCCATTTCACAGAATGTACTTTTCATCGATCCAATCTTTATATGGCTCTCTATTAAATCATTCTGATTGAAACCAGTTTGCTCGGCTCCTGAAGAAGTTTTCACCATCATAACGCAGTTCAACACCATCTTCAAATCATACTTAGCTCTACCTGTTAACGTTCAGATAATTTTATAAATTATCCCATACACTTCATTTATTTCAATTTTTGGAAAAAACCCACACTTTTAATTATCCCAGACACATAAAATCAAAAAGAAATATTCCAACAAAATTAAAGAAATTTCGTAGACCGCGTTTCAACTGACACCTCATGTATTCAAAATGACGAAGTCATGGAATACCGATGCACCTACTTTTTTGTTGTTGTGCGTGCAAGTTGAGGTACATTGCTCCGTATCTCCTGGGCTGCACAATAAAAAGAACTACTCTTTACAGGATCATGGTCTCTTGCTGAAACCTATGGATCATTTAATTACCCACAGGTTACTGCAGAACACCTATACAATCTCCATAAGATTATTATGGCCCTTATGGCCCTTTTGTGATTTGTAAATCTCAGTTGCACTGACAAAAGAACAAATAAAATCTACAGCTATACTCAAAGAAGCACACAGCCCGAAAAGTATGTCATTAAAAGAACCCCCAACTAATTACATTAACTCACCCCAATGATAGACCAATCTTCTCTTTTAGTCTCCTCCCCAATACGAAAGTTGCCTCTTATTCTCCAAAAGTTTCCTCCATGGTCGATGCGTTAGTTCCACCGATCTCAGTGTAGAGAAATCTTTTCATCACTCTCAGCTCAGCCCAACCATCCGCATCGTCGCCCAAAAGAGTAATCGGCTGACATCTAAGCGCGGTGCCACTCCAAAGATAAGCGTAGCTCCTCTACTCCACAACAGTGTGACCGAACACCTATCAGCTCCAAATCATCACTTCTTTCACTTACCCACTTCGTTTTTCAGCGTATCAAAGCCGGGAACAGGAAACCCGGACTGCCAACTGAGCTCTTGTTGGCCTGAAACGCCCGTTTTCTCCCGTTTTTCCGTCGTTGAAGCCGACTGGTTTGACTCATCCGCTTTGTCAACCCTCGCATCACTTCTATTATTGGTTCGAAACAATCAACGACAAAAGTTTGGAAGTAACCACCACTTTCTTTCTGACAGAACCCTCGAATCATCGTCCCAGGCGCCTCAGAATCACTTTTGCTTGCCAAACCCTTCTGCTCCTTCGATTCCGCCCACCTATCAAGTTCTTTGGTGCGTTCAAAACTATCACAGGCTCGCTTCTATACCTTCAACCAACGGTAGCCGATATCTCCAAAAACCGCGTTGAAACCGCAAAAAACTGCCACGGCACCAAGAACTGACCCCAAGAACCGAACTGGGATCTATTACGTTCATAAAACTTACACAAGCTCATCAAAACTAAGCACTTTTGCTCGTCATGTCGTGTTCATCAGCTACCGCCCTTTCCACCTTCTTCAGCACCGTCTCCGTGGGCAGTTGGGTGTGTGCCCAACTCCCACAGATTGTTTCCAACTATAACAGCAAATCTGCTCATGGTATATCATCGTCATTCCTAGCACTTTGGTTCCTAGGGGACTTCCTCAGTTTCACCTCGTGCTTGCTCAATGACGCGGTGCTAAGCTTTCAGATCTACCTAAGTTTGTTCTTCATATGCAATGATTTGACGCTTTGTTACCAGTATTACTACTACAACAACATCTACCCTCGCAAGCATGGTCACTACGTACCTGTCAATGCCGAGCCATTCCCCCTGAGTTTTCCCCCGGTTCCAAAAGCTATCGATAGCGAGATCCATACCACATCTAGCATGAACATCCGCCATCACTTGGGCGCAGAACTGCTGCCTCAGAACTCCTACTCTGGCAGTAGTTACAATTCCATCAACGAGAATCCATCCATAGCCAAGGCAGCAGCTGTGGGAGCAGTTCTCAATTCTGCATTCACCAACGCATATCCAGTAGCTCAATTCCAGGCTCTTGAAGCACCTAAAAGCTCTGTCGAATTAGGCTTGGTATTGGCATGGGGATGCACGGTAGTTTACATGAGCTCCAGGTGTCCACAACTATACAAGAATTACCAAAGAAAGTCAGTTGATGGAATCTCTCCAATTCTCTTCGGTGCCGCATTGATAGGAAATTTGACATACACATTGTCGATTTTGACATCATGTGAATTCTTGGATCCAGCTACCAGATCCGAGTTCATCTTCAAGGAGCTTCCATATATTATAGGAAGTGCAGGAACTATCGTGTTTGATGTGGTGTACTTCTACCAGAAGTATATCTACAGGAATGCGGTCCCTGGTTCAGGCGCAATTGCAATGAGAGATTGGGGATCTACAAGACGGGAAAGTAATGAAAGCAATGAAAGCGACCACCTTATTTAAAATCATAATAGACACTAGAATAGACATACTTTCAGTATTAACGTTGTAAAACCACCAATAAATGCTTAAAGTTCACGTGATATTCCACGTGAACAGTATTGCATACAAGTGTAGTGGAAAATTTGGAATGGTCGGAATACCACTACATGATTCGTTCCATACCCCGTGGTAAGGGAGTAAGGATACGTTTAGTCTCGGTCACATTAGCCCATGAACCGTCCAGAACTATGGCAACTGCCTTTTTCCCGTCAAAAAATAATGCAGAAACGATCGAGATAGAACATTTACCACCAACGACCTTGAAACTCAACTTGAGAACGAATCCCTTTTCGAAGCCAACGTCTCAACGAATAAACTATTTGGAGATTCCAGTTGACACTTACCCTAACCCTCTCTTTTCTATGTCAAAGGAACAAATTTTGGACCTCAAATCACAAGAGTATGAGCATCTATGCCGAATCGCAGCGAAATCGTCTGAAGAACAAGCAACATATGCAAAGAATTTGATCCAAATTATAGAGAAAAACATCTTATCGGATCCACGATTAGTCTCCAGACTTTTGCTTCGTCAAGACGAACAGTTCGAGAGAAACCTCTCATTTAATCAAGAAGTTTTATCTACAATTTATGAAGCTGTGGACACACTATTCTCAGAGAATCTCATACAAAGTTCAATCTTTGATTACATCAAAGATCCAACTTCTCAAAAGTTTCGAGCTGGGTTTTTCGCCAATCTCACAAAAATTTTGCACATGAAGGGAAAAGCCAAAGAAGACAAAACAGATATGATCCTAAAGTATTTTGATTCTTTGACAGGTACAAGAATAACTAATAATGAGCCTTTATTACTAAAGACAGAATTTTATGCAAAATTGATTCACACTATCCCTCCATCCAAATTTGGAGAACTATACCTGTACTTTCTTCAATTGAACATTCAAACAGACATTCAGTCAAACATGGAGTTTTTGAAGAAGACTTTGTTGAATGGAACTGAATCAGAAAAGTTCATTGTACGCACCGGACATTTGAAGCCCAAGTGGCATGAAACTTTGAAAACCGAGTTCAGTGAAATAGAGAGGAGGAAAATGATCAACTTCCTCACAATTTCTGATTTGCAAGTGTTCTCTGATTTGTTCATACTGAAGAATGATTTGGTGAATTCAAATGTGTACTTGGGCCTTTTGATAGCTAAATTTGAGAACAAGTGCCAGGACTTACAAAACCACAAATTGAAGGTAAGATTGGGAGACACTCTGTTTAAAGAAGATCTTCAGATTGTGCTCAACACTATTCTCAGTCATGTCATGAGTTTTCAAGGTCCAAAACAGTGTATTCTGGTTTTAAAGTTCATGATCAAAAGTCAACTAGATGTGAACTTCCCGACACTTTTGGTTATCATGAAGAAATTGAGGATGAACAGACATTTTCAGGAGGCTTTACTATTGATAAATAACATTGATTTGAACCAGATCACTTCAGACCAAAGCAGGAAATTGATAGAGGAGATTTTGATTCTCATAAAAACACGGTATCCTAAGTCTCCTAAAATTTTGATGGGATATACAGCTTCCATCTATAATGGCACTGAGTACAAGGGAAATAAAGGGTTGGACCTTTTGAATGATCTTGGGTTGTTAGGTGTTACCCATGGTAATGGAAATGTTGGCCAAATTAGATGTATTGCCAACGTACAGATGGCCAGTCTTGATACTAGACTTGGTGGCCACGAATTTAGTGGTAATTCTTTGGCCAACATGTACGAAATTGTGCTTGATTCTTTAGACCCCGAAGTTCTCAGCTCCGACTTTATATATGAGTTGTACCTCAAGTACATTGGGATGCACGAGAATCGAAACAAGAACAAACACCAAGTGTTCGAAGAAATGAACGATAGGGTGGTGAATCATCTCATAAACTTCTTATTGAGAGCAGAACGAGGCCCTAAGAGCTTTGTTTTAAACGAATCTAAGGAAAGATTCGAAACCGCAAAAGCCATTTTCAAGGATTTCAATTCGAAAGTTCGTTTGCCTAGATTTTATCGTACCACGTCATTATCTGATATTTTGATATATAGTGCACTTCAGCATCACAAGGATTACAACTTTGCTGCAGAAGTGATCCGGTTTTCTCGCGAGCTTCACATCCCCTTTACATTCAATCAAATTTTCCCATTCATCAAGTTCCATTACGATCGCCAAGAGTACCGTTCAGCTGAATTGTGGTATAATGAAATGGTCAAGCATGCTGTGAAAGCGACTGCACAACCCGCCAAAGAATTATTTAAAATTGCACGAGAGTTGGGATGGAAAGTAAATGGGTTCGCATATAGAAAGCTCCAGATACATAAGAATTACAAGGCAAGGCAAGAAAAGGCAAAGCTTGATATCGATGCTCTAAAGTTGATGGGAGAAGAGAGCATGGAGGATATAGTGACGGAGGAATTGATCACAGGAAAGGTGGAAGATGGTGGCACAGACACCAATTTTGCGGACGAATTGGCGTCCATTTTATACAAGGTGAAAACATGATGCAAAGTGGGATTACATCGCTTCATAAAATTCATCGAAACGAAGCCACGGAAAGAGCCTCTCGTTTTCAAGTCAGATTTCATAGATTTCAACGGAGCTGAAAACAGCATCCAGGCCTAACACAACGCGAATCGGGGTGTACATAATTTATGCCCAAGACTATTGTTATTCCTTCAACTTGCCGTTGATACATAGAGTTATAGATTAATGATTAATGACACATATTTATACTATGAAGAACGAAATTTCCTTGATTTGTCAAGTACTCATAGAAGATGATTCTTAGTAGGAGTGAGAATGTCAATTGAAGCCACTGGAGATTTAGTTGCAAAGGTTGCAACTTCGATGCCGAATAAAGTTGCATAATGTAATTGAGAGGACCTGCATAATTCGGAAAATACCTTACTATTATGAGTGCATAATTAGTTTGTCCGATCTGAATCTCACTACTCCAAGCCTATTATAATTAATATGAGAAAATGAATCTTCCGACTATCGAGGGACACATATTGAACATGGAGTTTGCTGAGCGTCTCCAAGGAATCACAAAGTTGTTCCCAACGTTCCCAAGGCATGTAGTGGACCTTAATGTCACGTGATCCACTTTCGGGATCTTCACTTTCTTGCTCAGGAAATGGCTGTTGACATTGTGTCCGAAGTAGGAAATATTCTCGCCGCACGTAAATCTAGTCTTGTTTACTCTTAAAACCAAGGTCTACATCACAAAACAATCGTATTCATCTGGATAGGCTCTGGTACCGCGTGCTCTCTACACCCTATATGAATTCCTTGCCTTGTACATCCAGTTCCATTATTCTTCTTCATCACTGAAATATCGAAATCCCCGTGAAGAATGGTCATTGAACGGTCTGCTGTGGACCATCCGATGCGATGGTCGACAGCACCTATTCATAGTCCTTCCCACCATAATGAACCTGGTGCCACCACAGAAAGTGGTGATCCGCTACAGCACCCTGAACCAACCGAACACAACAATATGATGGACACCCTGGATATCGAGCTGACCATCGCCCGAGCCGTGATACCCTCCACCACAGAACCCGCACAACAAGAGATCCATGCCACCCACGGCGGGCCAGAAGCGGCAGATCACGCCGCAGATATCTCGATGACCCATTTTGATGCCATCTCCTCCAACATCACCCAGACCATCCACAAAATGACCGAGATATACAACCAAATTGGGTACTCCGAATCCGAGATCTCCCTCAAGAAGTCGCAGATATTCGATGTGATTTCTGAAACCATCGCCAACTTCACCTCCAAGCTCCACCGTGAGAAGACCTCCATAGAACACGAGTGCGACTGGCTTCGCCAGCAAATAAAGATCATATTGGCCATGATAGACGACAATTCTGGCGATGACAACCTTTCCACGTTGGAAAGAGGCGTGGTGTTTGGTGACTTCCAACTATACCTGAGAGGTTACAAGCAAGAGGTGCTAGAAGAACTCGGCACCAGGTCCAATAACTTTTACAGTGCGTCGCCGTTCAATCTTGATGTTTCTTCCCCAGATCATGACCACCAAAGAGAACAGGACTACCAGGAAATGATAAAATCCATACCTCAATTGTCACTTCTCCAGGTGAGAACAAAGTTGAATTGCATTTTCCTCAAAATTTTGAATGTGTTCGTGATACCGTTCAAAAAATTGACGGTCCTCGGCCTCAGCTATAACGAGAGCATTGATATAATTGGTGAGACTTACTCTCCTGAAGTGAATTTATCGGTGATAAAAAATTTGCCATCCAAGGAATCGCTCGAACAATACCATGATTTAATCAAGACCTTCGAGCAGAACATCAAATCTTTGAATTTGGAACAAGGTGCTGATCATTTTGTCCAAACTAATGGCGGTCGTGATCATACGTTCATAGTCTCAAGTCCACGCAAAGTTCGCACTATGAGCGTCACCACCACCCCCAAAAGTGCATTACGAGTGAGCTCTGCACCTTCTCCAACAAGAGTTACTTTCAATGATGACATCAACAAAAGTTCTACCTTTGAAGATCCTAAAAACCAAATAACAAATAATTCCTCAGATCCAATTGCTCCATTGAAAGATACCAATTACCAACTTATTCAGAGTATTCGCAGACTAAAATATGTCAAGCTCAATAATGAAGTGTTTGATGCATTGAGAGTGGAAATCAATTTTTGTGAAGACCAAATAAACACTAGAGGCTCGAAGGTGGTTGATATAATAGACAGTTGTTTGTCAAATATAAAAGCATTATGCTTGAATAGCAACCAAGTTACCGAGATCCAAAAGCAGTACGATATATCTTCAACTTCTTCAGAATCACTTTCCTCTGAAGGATACTTCGATGTGGATACTTTGAATTTCATTAAACAAGATCCCAAAATCTTTGGACTTAAGGATGATCATATCAATTACTTGACCAGGTTCGCTAATATACTAAGCAGGAAACGGGAAACGAAGCAGAAGAAATACGATCACTACAAAAGCTCTTGCATGGAGTTGTGGCAAAAATTCGATGACGATCGCAGTTACGTAGATCAGTTCTTGATTGCAAACAATTCTTTAAGTGATATCTCATTACTCAACTTCAAGATCGAATTGAATCAATTGTTAATAAAGAGGTCAAAATTCATAGAGAAGTTCATCGCAGATACAAAAGAAGAGATCAAGTCATATTGGTCAAAATTGTATTATACCGTTGATGACATGAAACAATTCAAATACTACGACGATAAGAAGATAGAATCCTCGTCTTTCTCACCAGATGATACTTCAAGCATGAAGGATGAAAAGGAACAAATCCTCCAAGAACATGAGAATGAGCTAGCCGATTTGAAAGCTGAATATGGACAGAAAGAACTGATTTTCGTATTGTTCGAACAATTAAGAGAATTGCTAAAAGATCAAGCTTTTCTCCGAGAATCTTCAAAAGATTCTTCTCGACTTTTAAGCAAGAATTCGTGCAAGATTTTGATGAACGAAGAAAAGTTGCGCAAGAAGATTGGCAAGCAACTTCCCAAGGTTCTTGAGACAATTAAAAATGACATACTCCAGTATAACAATAAGAATGAGGTGCAATTGAAGATCGAAGGAATTGATTTTCTCGAGAAGATAAGGTCAATTGAAGATGAGGAGCTTCCCAAGCCAGCAACTAGGAACAATAGAGCCCTCAGTCATAAGGCACCCAGTCAATCACCTTCCAAGACCGTGAATAGAGTTTCCAAGGCTTCACCTAGTAAGCAATTAAAATCTCCGTTCAATGTCAATGCCCAAAGAGTTAAGCCAATTGCACCCATGAGTATCTCTAAACCAAGCAAAGTTTCTTCTGGTCCAAGGGCTTTAAAAAGGTCGGTGAATCCAACAGCAATTAAGCTAACCAATGCATTTACCACTTCGTTAGGTAGTAACTCTTCAATTTCCACCTTAGAAAGTCCTACCAACCATTCTACACAAACTTCATTCATCAGAAGCTCAGTCCAATTACAGCCTTTAAACAATCCATTGACTATCAACGGTCGTTTTACTGGTACATCTTCTAACGAATTTCAAAACAAGTTATCACATAATCCATTGAGGGTGTCACCTTTGGGAAAAGTTAATTCGAATAGAATTAACATTCAATCTTCAGATATAGGGAATCAGTCATCTCCAAAGCATGGCCATGATAAGGAAAATATCACCTTCGAATTATCACCAGTCAAGTTGGCGGAGCATCAGTCATACTTCGACCGGGCTGGTACCCAATTTCAGAAAAGAAGAGCGAGTCTAGCCACTTGTGATAGTTCAACTCTAATAGGAGATGACTATCAAACATGGAGAGATGAGCAAATCAAGCAGTTCAACCATACTTGAACAATTGAAACAACGGAATTTCAATTCTATAGACGTATTAATGAATATTATTAGGGGTTTGGAAATATGCCAAATACATCGTAAGATCTATTCATTACTTTCATTAGAGACTAGAATTACATAGTGTGCTCAATATCTAGAGAGGAATCATATTTGAATACTTGCGATCTTTTCAGTAATGTCATGAGGGACATTTTTGATCTCAGTGAGCTTCACCTGCGTATTTTTGTCGTCATTCACAGCTTCTTCATGCTCATCCTCATCTTCATCTTCATCGTCGTCTTCATCGTCGTCTTCGTCATCTTCATCCTCGGGATTAGCATCGTTTTTCTCTTCATTCTCGTCTTCATCGTCTTCGTCCTCTGGGTAACCACCAAGCTTGAGTACAATTCTGTTGACGATCTCATTATAGTCCATCATTCCTCCCATACCAATATCACCATAACTACCAACAACTTTCTCAACAGGCTTCAAAATTTCTATCCAAGGCATTTCTTCAGCGATTAACCTTAGTTGTCTCTTAGTGGTGACGGCATTGTAAGAGTATGAGACCATTGATGGGGCTAATAAAATAGGGTAAGAAGCATTCCAAGCTCTTATCACGTTGGTGAGAAGATTGTCACACAATCCCAAGGAAATCTTCGAAAGAGTGTTCGCAGTAAGTGGACAAACTATCAAAATATCTGCCCAACGACGTAATTCAATATGCAAGACGGGGTCCAGCCTAGTCCTCCATGTGCTCCACTCATCTGAATCTCTCCATACTCTAATCTTTTTCACTTGTTCTAGATGACTCAAAGATTCAGGAGGAATGAATTTTTCACTGGACTTGGTCAATATTAATTGAATAGATATCTTCTCTGGGGTATACACCTCGAAAAGTTTGCTTATGATGAGCTTGATCTTGATTGTAGATAATGCACCACAAACACCTAAAAGTACATGAATTTTGCCATCATCTTGTGGCAATCTGGGATCTATGTTAGCATTTTGTTCATTGGCACCCAAATTAGGGGCCACTGTATCGGAAACGAGCTCTTTAGGACTAGCGAGCGATTGAACTTCTGAAATCAGTCTACTTGGAGCAGCCGATATCAGGGAATCACTGACTGCACTATTTGAGCCACTGCGAGAGCGTATCTTGCCGGGTTTGATTGCTTCGTCAACGTAGAAATGAGCATGAACAGACGGCACTTTATGATGATGACTGTTCTTGGGGGGATTTAATGTGAAATCGAGACTTGTGAAAGAATCACTGTGTAAATTGGCCAAATCCATTCTGGGGGACACCACAGGACTCACACCGGTGTGCGGATCTATTTCCTGGTGATGGGCGGAGTTTGCAGCATTGCGTTCTTTCTCCTTTTCCTTTAGCAATGCACCGCCAGCAGGTATGGTTTCTCTCAGCTGGCTGGAGGTTGGACTGAGATGATTGCTGGAATTGACATGAGGGTGGACTATGTTGTGTCTGGGCCCATTGTTCAAGATGGGAGGAGGAGAAGGGCACCGCAAGTTGGACATGGCCAAGACTGAAGGAGGAAGCTCGTTGTAGGTTTGATCACCGGACGAAAGAGGCGACCTGGCTCTCTGGGGACTGGAAGTCTGTTCTGGGGACATTCTCAGGGAAGTGGTCGAATTGAGGGCGGGAAATGATGGCAACAGTGTGGAAAAGGCTCAAGACAGAAGGTCTGATAACTGCTACGGGGCTCCGCTAACAGTGGAAACGCTGGAGTGGATAGATGGCGTAGCTAGGATTGAAGTCTTGGAGTTAATGTTGACTAATACAGATGTCAGACAAATTTTTTCCTTGCTAGTGGGAGAGGGAGTGTGGCAGGTGACCGCTGGTCACCTGACACAACCAGTGATTCCACAGCGGTTCCAGAGCCGCGCACCTCTCACACACTGAGTGCTGGAACGGGCATCGCAACCATGACCACATTCTCATATGACGTAGTTTGATGACCATGGCCACGAGAAATGGTCAGCTAGGCGTAAATCGGGGTCTAGAGCGGATCTGGTCATGAGGGTCGAAGCAGGCGCTCATGGGAGTTGGGGGCTCGAGTGTTTTGGAGGTGGAGTGTAGCAACTTCGGGTGCTGGGGAGTTTAAATGTAGTGCAGAGGAAAGTGCCATCACGGCAGTCTGCAGGAACGTCAGATGGTGAAATTTTACACGGGCCGGGGAGAGTCAGCCCATTTGGCCAAGGAAGAAGTCTGGTGCACAAAGGGGCGTTGTGTAGTTTCTACGAGGGCCCGGTTATTTTACCTAAGGAAGGAAACGGGAACGTGAGAGTGCAGTGTGACAGTGTAAGGTGAGAGTGTAAGGTGACAGTGTAAGGTGAGAGAGTGCAGCGGAGAGCGCAGTGTGAGAAGATGGAGTGCTCGTGGTGAGGTTCATAAATTTCCCGGGAAAAATGAGAAGCGGTGACGACTATGCGCTGTAGGAGGCAACTTGGGGCTGGGTGTCGAAATGGTTAGCTTTTCAGGTGGTCATGGGGAAGTGGCAAACATGGGAGCAAAGAATGGATGATCGTAATGGCCATGAATAGTGATAAGCAATCGCAGTGCGACTTCCACTGCAATTCTGGAGACTTGAATTTGGGGACCGGTTCGCCTAATGGGAGTCTGCGGTGCACTACAACACAGTAACGTAAGAAGAATAAGTAAGCTAGAGAGGTCAAACACAGTAAGGAAAGAAGAATGAGTAAACTAGAGGTCAAACACAGTAAGGTAAGAAGAATGAGTAAACTAGAGAGGTCAAACACTGGGAAAAGAGCAGTGTGCGATGAAGCATCGATTGCACAGCTCTCGCAAATAATATGATCGTTTGAGCAAAGCTTTGGGGTTATACAAGAATTGCGTGAAAAAGACACTATCCGCTCAGATACTGGTAAAAACTGTTCTCGATCCATGAACTAGAGACTTGTAGTTGGTGTGGTTTATTGAATGAGTGTTCCCGCTTTGTTACTACCACGAACCCATGCTGAAATTAGTGCGTCTTCATCATTTGTTACTGATAAAGGAAATTTTTTTAGGAGGCCGCTCTATGGGATCAATTTTGGCGACACACAGATGAAATCCACTTCGGAAGAATTTCGACGGTTGGTAACCTTAGAAGCAGAAGACGTCGATGTGCCTTAAACTTTCTACTTCAATTTATGTGGTCAGAAGGCATAGGTCATATCTGTACCAGTGTTACAGGTATAGTCGCACTGTACTACGGAATTGCCACTTCACATTAGATTACGGCATTTGTAAAATCCTAGACTACTGCCACATACTCGTTTGAGCACAGAACTGTAGCAATATCATACGCCCCACACGAATACCATTTAGGAGCCATAAGCATGAACTAGGAACATTTGATTCCTGTATATCAAGTTACGTATGGATGAAAATCGCAGCTAAAATCATAATTTCAACGACAATTACATATTGTAATTAGAATTATAATTAAGCTTGTAACTCCAAGACATTTACACTACATCCCTGGATGGTATCCTAAGGCACCGATTTAAGGTTTGATGCATTGCTTAACCCCAGTTTATTTTTCCAGAGAAGATGAACCAAAGTGCCCCACTCGTGAACTAACTCTGTTGCGCAAATATTGCAAATTCTGGACCCAGTTGGACTACATTCTGACTTGGATTGTTCATAGAATGTACGAAACTTGAAATTATTATTGTGATTTTTATTATTTGCATCACTAATGGACCAGAAACTTCGTTTCCATCATAATATAATAATACAATAGAATAAGGTACAACAACAATAAACAATACTAAAAGATTAAGGAACTGTAACTACAAAAATTCAATTTCACAATACACAATACTCGGACGTAATAATACTATAGTAATCATACTACAATATAACAGAAGGTCGAGAAATCAGATCTGGTTTCTTTTTCTACATCTTTTTCAATGCTCCTTACGACTTATCCCATTCTCCCAAACTCCCACGCTCCTATTATTCGTTCCCTGCACGTTTAATCTATAGGCACTAGATGATATGCACAAAATCACCTATAATCACTCAGTAAAATACGATCATATAATTTCATGTGATATGTGGAACAGGTATCACACCAATCGGGATCTTTCAAATAATCTCCTTTTTGAAATTCATGAAGAATCGCCCCAAAGGCATAGGTCGTCAAGTCAGCAGGTCAGCAGGTCAGCAAAGGGTTCAGAGCTTCTGTTTAGAGAAGTTTATTCTTCCTGCCAGTACTTGGTAGTGAGGCAAGATATTGCGAAGATGTTCCTCTGCATACAATTGCAGGAAGTATTTGGCACCAAGGTGCATTTAGTCTCTGGTAATCTTATTCAGTGGATTAAGTTTGGGGCACACCATCGCCCTTCTGCGAGTGACACTTCAAATTACTCCTATGGTTATAGTTAAGCTTTGACATGCAATATGCCACTACGGGGCCCCACTATGGGCACAAAAAAACAAATCGTACATCAATCTTCCATCACAGAAGGGAGGGTCTGTAGTTGAGATAGCGAATTATTATTGTTACAGCGCAGAAAAATATCAGACTGCGGTCTGCAAGATTGAAATTCTCAAAACCTGGTTTGGTGCAACCAGTGGGGTCAAAGCAGTGGCTCGCCAGTTGAATAGTGAAATGCGTTATGAAATTATTGTTGAGACTTCAAACAGAGATATGCACAAAATGTAAATAGAATGGGAAATTGGATAGTTTCGTGAACAGAGCAAGTGCCTTGTCATGGCAGTGCACTTTTAATCTGTGCTTTGGTTAAATGAAGTTGGATCCAAGGTTAGGTCTATTTTGAGCCCATTCGTGGCTATTAATTCTTTCTTACTTTTACTTGATGATTATATACGTTGCGAAATCCTATAAACTGTCGAATATAATAAGATAATTAGACAGAACAAGCATGGATGGGTGGTTTTTTTCTGGGGTGAATAGACCGATTATCGAGAATTGATATATTGGGTTGAATGGATCTAAAAAGTAACGAGTGGGAAAGACTGAATTAATCAGATAGTTATTATACAGCAAAAATTAATATGCGGTGGCCTATTTCTTTGAAATAGCCAGTGTGTTGAGGTGAATTAATTGAGTCACTGATAGAGTGAGCGACTCTGGGTAAAAATTACTAGAACGTTCAATGTTAACCACAATGAGATGTTTAGTGATACAGTCAACATGAAAGCTCGTCTTGTCAATAATTACAGAAGAATTGAATGCTCGTGGCTTCTATCTTTTTGCGGGTACCTGAATGAATCTGGTATGCGCTGGGATGGGTCTTCCATAATTGCTTCAACAATATATGGCTGCAACAATGAATGAATTTTTTTGAAAACATTTGACCTGTGATCAATGATGTGTTAACTCACGAGTATATACACATATCAATTTTCAATGAATTCTGAATAATTTGGTCCCATATTTGGTATCTTCATGTAGAATGTTCCCTTTTCGGGTTTGCGATATTCACTGGGGCAAGCGCAATCCTTCAAGCGAGTCCACCAAATCTCGGGCTTTTTTGTCCTCATCCAAAGGCTCAACGGAGTTAGTTTTTAGTTTTGTTTTAGGGGCAAAATCCTTACCATTGACTATTTTTTTGGTTTGATTAGGACGATAGTTGTTACTTCTCTTCTTTTTTTCTACGATGAAGTTCTCTGATAAAGATTCTTTCAGGGACTTATCGTGCACCTCCACAAGAGCGTTTTCTTTGGGAAAACGAGAAGATTTAAACTGTGGTTCCTCTTGAATTCTTGCTGGATTGGAAGAAATTTGGCCTGACATTCCGAATGGTATTGGAGGCAAGAAAGCAGGATACTGTTTTGCATTATAGTTTTGTGGCTGTGGAATGCCTGGAGAGTTTGGATAATAATAAGGGTACATCAAGTAATTTGAAGAAACTTGAGGTGCATTAACACTCCCATAGTAGAATTTGTGATGAAACAGATTTCTTTCAAATGCCAAATGACTGATAACAGATGTCCCATGATAATTATTTGATCTGGGGGCACTGTACTGTGGTTCAAGGCTAAAATTTTGCGCAACGTTCTGCCTGTTGTTTGAAGGATACATTTGTTGCAAGACATAATTATTGTAATCCGGAAATCTGTCGTAACGAACAGTCAAAGAACGCCCTTCAAAATCAGTATTATCAAAGTACAGGATTAGTTTTTCTGCTGAGGCTCGGTTTCCCGTGGAAACTATTGCAAATCCTCTGCTTTTAGTGAATGTGACTTGTGGAGGTAAGTAAGATGGATCAATGCCGTCGTTTATGTAATCCTCCATGGTACCGCGTCCACTTCCAATAATGTTTCCTGATTGCATAGGAATTTCCACACGCAAGATGGAAATATTGCTGTCGGGATCAATTTCTTTGGAACGAGCCATCAAGAAATTCTTCAAGTGAACCCAAGTAGAGGAGTATGGGACATTTCCAACAAACAAACGGCAAGTGTTCACTTTGATAAACTCGTCAGTCTCTTCGTTTTTCACGTACATAAACTTTTTCTCATCCTGGACTTCCTGCAGTGGTTGCGATTGTTGCGACCGTTGCGACTGCTGCAACTGTTGCTGCTGTTGCACTTCCAAGGTGTCGACACTAGTTGTGGTATCATCAATATCGACCTTCACCTCGGACTCGGATTGAGTAGAATTCTGCTTTACCATGTCCATGATGAACGTAGGAACTGGCTGTTTTGCAATGCTCAAGGAGCTTCCGGAAGACTCAGTGGAATTAATAGATGAGACCGAGGGTTTACAGCTCATTTGGCTGGACGAGATACTGCTTCTTGATGTCTTACGCGAGTCATAAGTTTTGTTTGAAGACCTACGGGACGTCAAGCGAGGCCTAGCTCCATATCCTGAAGTATTGTTTTGGTGGTAAAAAGGATGGGGAGGAATCTGAACAGGATTGAAGGATTCGTGCTGGTAAGGGGGATAATCGTACGAGGTGTGCAGACCTGGACTGACAGCTCCCATACCCGAAATGGCCGGTTTGGTATTATGAACAAGATGACCACCACGCTGCGGTAAGTGTGTGATTCCACCTGGTTGGTTCAACACAGGAGAGGAAGTGCTGGGGCCGACTTCCGAGCCAATGGTGCCAGAGGCGCCATTGAAGGGCACGGGGAACGGTTGATAGTAGGCACTATAGTAGCCTGATCTCGCAGGTCTGAGTCTCAGGGGTGGTGACATGAACCCCGGGGGAGACAGAGCGGTAGTTAACTTCGCATCCACGATGGACAGGTGCCATTCAAAGCCGTTTAAGTTCTCCAAAAGTCGGTTGGCCACGGCCCAATCAGCCACCTGGACCGTGGCCACCGAAGTGGGATCGCCATTAGATTGATCTGATGGTTTTGAGGTCTGAGGTGCAAAATTCACCACCGAGAAGGTTGAGGGATAGTTGAAGTCGAAATGGACTTCAATAATGGAGGAGATCAACTCTTCCAATTCCTTCTGGATTACAGAAGCCGGAATGTGCGAGAGTTGTAGCACGTATACCATTGGACCATACAGCTTTTGCTCGCCGTAAGCACCGGGGTCTACCAGGTAATTGGGGTAGAATGCAGCAGCAGCCGGGTAGAACAGCTGGGCGTGCTTGTCGTAGGGCTGCGGAGAGTGGCCTGTAGTTTTGGAATGGTCCAGCAGGGACATGTAATGTTGAAGCAGGGAAAGTCAGGGTGCCAGAACAGAAGGGCAGATAGTAGGAATAGAAGCCTGGAGAACCGAAAGAAATAGCAAAAAGGAATAAGGGGCGATGATACCAGAAGCAATTCAATTATAATCACAGAGTGTTATGCCATACGAGCGGCTATAGCACGACAAGAAGAAACAAACACTTTTGGCTGCCAGCAAGTAATAAGATACACAGAATAAACAGCGTCGGTATTTTATTGGATTACTGAAAAATAGCGACAGGGTCCAGGGAGGGGATCTAAACCGTCACCCTACGCATTTGACGGGATGACAATAGATAACGGCACAAACCAGAGCGGAGGAGCGGGAGGAGACCGGCGTGGGACCCTGAGATAGGACCCTGAGGTGGCTCTTGTCCTGGACTTCATGCTACAGAGACGGCTCTTGGGCTTACCACGAGAACTGAGTCTTTCTACGGTCTTCCCTGGGTCCAGAGGTGCTCGTCCTTGCAGTGGTGCTGGAGAGGAGGGTGTGGCTAGGTAAAAACGTTGAACGGTGGTGGTGGGGCCCAGGACGCAGAAAAAAACCTACGGTAGATGTCGGAGGAGACGTGGCTTAGGAGCCTTTGAAGGCACCTAAACCTCCAGCACACGGCTAAGAAGGTGTGGGAGTTGGTGGGTGGATAAATGTTGAAAGTCCAGAGATGATGGTGAAAAATTGCGGAGTGGCAGCTTAGAGTTATGGAGGGGTAACCCACCATAATCGTGATGATGGCCCCAAAACAAGACACAGGGAGGCGATCGAACGGGGGGATTCGAGCATCACGGAGTAGGAGGGGATCCGTGTGCCACTTTCGGGCGGTGGCCACCCCCCGAGTAAAGTCGATAGGCAAAATGGAGGACCATGGAGGAATTGGTCTGTGGATAGTTTGCCGTTATTTTTCTTCTCTGCACGTTGTAAATATTTTTTTAATCACACTATATGTATTTTTTAATCTAACCGTTTTGTGCAGCACATGATTAAGAAATCATAACCTCGGCTCTATGCAGGCGGTAGCACTGCAAATTTTGCAACTGGCAGGCTCCGAGAGTGTGCAACCTCGGGCCAGGTGCCTGGCGCCGGGACGCCATTTTTGGGCCCGCGGTAAGGCCATGTGGTTGGAGTAGCAACTGGAGCGCCATCTAGACGTTCCGGCGACCGCAGAATGTCGAAAATTTGCAGCTGAAGGTTCGTGTGTTCATGCAACTGTTGTGCCTGTTCTGCACTGGAAAAGGTGGGAACGAGCACTCGGGGAGCTCGGCGAGCCCCCCGGCGCATATCCATCTAACTAATACTGCGGGCCTTGGTTAGGGGACGGCGAAAGCCGTTCCAAGCAGGCACAAGAACCTTAAGTACCACCGTGCTTGTGGGAACGTGAAATACCGTCGGAATAGAAAGGGGCACACGCTAAAAATTGTGCTCAACAATTGGACGCCCAAGTCATGCTCTCCAATTCTAAGATATGCAAACAGGGCTTAAGCGACCCAAGAATATTCAGCATTTTAGCCAGTTGTGCGGGGGCTGCTGCCACAAACACAGTCAGACTCTGTGGCAAGCCTTGACCTTATTATTGTCGTGGACAAGACACAGAGGTGTAATTGAGTTACAATTGGAGGCTGGGGTCGACGGCAAAGGGGCGAGCCAGAGCCGGAGTGCGGTAGCAGACCGAGCCAGAATGAGACGTCGAGTTTTGAAGTGCTTCGAGTTCGCAGCCGAGGACTGGATGCGATCCCATTGGATTCAGCCAGAAAAGAAAGGAACGCAAGAGAAAAGAAAAGAGTCATGAATTGGGGAGAAGGGAAAAGAAAAGGGTGTGTCGTAGGGGAGACAGCGACGAAGAGCGTGGAGGGACCAAGAGATAGCCAAAGATGAAGAGAGGGAGGGAGATGTTGGGAGAAAACCGAATGTAGTTGTGGTATGCTCAACGGGACAAATGTACTGCTGTTGCCGTTGACAAGGGAGGGGAGGAACGTAGATCCTGAACACAGCGCTGATTACAGATCATTGGACAATCTAATTGAAAGCTTAATAAAATCTTTATATAATAATTGCAAAGAAAATGTAAATGGACCCATGGGATTGTTCCAAAACAGATTGCGTGCCCTAAAAGGAGTTCTCGGTGTTTCACACATTTGTTTGTAATTATATGTAGCCAGATCTATCCCCGGTTCCCATCACCCACCGCAGCCCCGTCGCCACGCAGCAGGAGTCGGTTTGTTGTGTCTCGTGTTTCTTGGTCTGTGTTTCACTTCAAACACACCATTGGTCCAGCAGTTCCAGCGATAGACCAAATTTTCACCGAAATTTTGCGACAAACAACCGAAGCATAATTCATTCTATTTTAAGCTAATATTTTCTGACTGCGATGGTTGCATCGACTTGATCTTGATTGACAGTCTTTATATCATCTAACACTCGGGCCAAGGGCACAACAAATATGGCGGCTCAAAGGCTTGTGACACCACACTACTAGCTACTGTTGTTCACTTTTCAAACGAAAAGCGGAGGGAACGTCTTATTGTCTCACCCCAGTGGATCTAAGGCTTGTTCATCACCACCAGTCTTCACTCAGACTTTGTTTTGTTCGAGCTGGAGCCCTGGCACAATTGTGGCTAGAATCTACACGAGTATGCCAGATTGGTGAGGCTGGTCCAATCGGCCCAGCCACAAGTGCCGACAGCACCCGTGGGAGTTTCTTCACGTGGTTGTAATCGGCTACCCGTTCGTACCACTGGTGCAACATCGGATAAACTGAACGGGCGCGTGGATGACACCATTGCACAAGGAATTAGGAATTAGATATAAACATTGGTTGGAAAGAAATATTCGGATTGGTTTGCAGGAATGTCTTACTCAAAACGGAGGATGGGGATAAATTTTCGGTTGTCGAATTGCATCTGGCGATGTCATCCTGGATTTAGTTGTCCCTCGTATTTCGAAACTAGGTTGCGGCGTGATTTTATTATGGGTAATAGTACGGATTGACATAACAACTGGTGACGACGAATTGATATAGTGGCCTCAGAATCATCCAAGTTAAACCAAATACTTCATCATATTGTGATTTTCAGACTCAAATACTACAGGTTCAGATTATGGGAATTAGCCTAGGTGTAAGTACAGTATCGGCTGGTTCTCGTCGATGAGCATTGATGCTGCACCGCGACAATTTCAACCGTCGTACGGCAATCTGAACGAGGCAACGAATCAATTGAACCGATGAAAGAAATGAAGCAAGCCCAGCTTAGAAGGCGTGGATAGCAAAGTCGATGTAGCCATCCAAAGCCCTGTTGAGGGAGTTTTGCTCACCAGCGAAGTGCAAGAATGTTCCGAATTTCAAGTATGGAATCCACGCTATGACAACAACGCCTGTTGGGGGCTTCTGGTGGTGGTCTGAGCCATGAGATTGATTGTGCTTATTGTCAAGAGGACACTGTGAAAAAAACATTACCTCAAACTTTGGACTGCGACTGGTGGTGCGAGCAGTCACTTCAAGTTCTGTAGAATGGGACGAATATTGACTGGAAAATGGATCCGTTTCACACGCAACAATCAGTTCAGTCCATCCATGGGTTGCCGGAGATTTGACACTATTACGGTAATCTTTGCGGCACAAACATGACGGGGATGGCACATGCTCATTGGACTGATTACATGTTCACAATCAAGTGTTTGGGACAGCGTTCAGTGGCCTATAACACTTGTGGGGGCTTGTGGGGAGGCTTGTGGAGGCTTGTGGGGACTTCGTGCAGGCCATTGGGGCGCAGGACTGTCGGTGGGTAAGGCGATGTGCAAGGCGAGAGTTCGATCTTGCACCATGGTGTTGCTGTAGTCAATAAGAAACTTCCAAAATTGACCACTGAAGGAGCTGCTTTGCGTATCTGGGAGTCAGTAGTAGATGTGACAGTATACTTGAATGCGATTACCTCCTTTGAGTCCTTCTGCTTGGAAATCCCAGCTTGGTTCCAGCTGTATTTCGCCGAATTCGCTCTCAGTCCTCAACGGGCCTGGCCACTACGCGCACTGGCACATTCCAATTTTACGCCAGTCCGTTCCATACGGTAGTGTTACTAAAACTCATGAGGCACTTGAAGAACGGAACATATGACGAAATTATTTCCAGAACCCGTTCACTGAGAAGCAGCATGGCCTCGGTCCCGGGGATCGACCGGGTCTTGTGATGATCCCGGAAATGTCCTAGACTCGCGGTATTTGTGAGCTGTCGTAGGGTGGAATGAGTCAGCTCGAACGATTGGACATTATCATGCGATTCTGGGGCCATCGCATTTGCGTTCGCGCTACAAGTTTCTGTCCGGACCATCGCCATGTGAGAACGGCAACTAGTAACGTTTTTGCTAACTAAAGAAGGGGCCAGCCCTCGAATTGTCGAACCCTGAGATTCTAGACAGCAATTTTCAAGCTGGAAGTAGTAATGGGGACAAGTGGACCCTCAAGACTTTTGCCCAAAGCCTCCAAATACTCAGTGGTCCTGGGGAGGCGTGCCTGGCAGGTTCTGCAACCTCGTGGTGCTGCAGCACCAGCGGAAGGTTATGGCGAACGCTCTGGCAGCGGCCCAACGGTGCTGGCAATTGTCGTTATAGCAGCAGCAGGGAGTCATAGGGATTTTGCTGAAAGAACGAAGCGAACTTTCTCAAACCGTTGATGCGAATGAAGCAGTAGATGGACCCGGCCCTGGGCCAGGTCCATCGTTGGAAGTCTCTTGACAACGCTCAAGGTTCTATTGAGATGGAGCCCCCAGAACCCAGGTCTCGCTGACGCAAAAAAGTTCCAGCACTCGCAGCCTTCTGGCAGTGGATGTAAAGCTCGTATTTGTTTCTCCAGGTCAACATGCCACGGTTTACACCATAATTTGCTGAACTACTACAATCTTCTCTTAAAACCCGACTATACACGTATCCGCTTTGCCCTTTCGACTCTTCCTCCAGGCACAGCGCCTCCGTCGCCAGCACCTGCTTGCTTCGCAGCCTCGGCCGATCTCACACCAACACAAGGCCAACCCGAAAACTTCAATACGCCAAAAATCAAAAATCCAAATATCCAAATATCCAAATATCCAAAATGGTGGCTTTGTGTCGGCAATAATTGACATGTTTGTTGGCGCAAAGGCACTTTTTTTTACTAATAGCATGCTACCAATTAGTAGACAACCATCACAGCATCAAAACGGTTATGGAACTGCTCCCGTGGTTGGTTTTTGAACCAGCCGAAACAAAGCAGGCGGTGATTTGCTTCCACGGCAACTTCTCGTTACTGTCTCGGTACCGCTCCCGACCGTTCTGCCGTGGTCCAATCCCACCCCACGGTAACGGTACCTTACTGCACCGACCGCATGCATTGCACAGCGCTCTGTTCATACTGCCACTGCATTGCGGTGCTGCGCGACTTCCACCACGGCGTTCGGTGCTCTTGTGACTGTGCGTTGTCTCTGCCTGTCTATGATTGTTTGGATATTTCTTTCTGTGCTCATACAATCGAATGTGACTCTCTTTCTGCATCGGATCGGTTCTACATTGCTTGGCTGTCACCGCTGTATTGTCTTCGTGGCACTGTTATATTGGCACGATATCCCATGATCTCATGTCAGCAATGTCGCGTTGCACTGTACTGGCGCAGTGCCAATACCGTGGTGACACTGCTCGGTGGGTTCCAATCCTTTCTCCACCGCGCACTGATCTATTTTACCTCCAGTTTTGGAAAATGTTCCATGTCCATGTCCAATGGGTTGCGTCCATTTTCCGCTCTCCAAATAACTCCACTTGTCCCGTATGCAATTCAATTCGGATCTGCACAATAGTTTTTTTGTGGAAGGTTATACAATCAGAGGCCAGGAACAAAGAAATAACAAATCAGGAACCATAGAAACATGAAACCGGTAAGAAACTCCGGTGTCTATATTTGACTGTCATGCAAGCGGCTTAGACCATGCACAGTGTGCTAGTTCCGTAATAAGGAAGCCCGTGATTCGGAGCAATAAAGGAGCATGGGCATTCTAGTAATTCGTAGGGCTGTATGAAATAACACGAGTCCCAGAATCCCCAACTTCTGCACCTCTGGAACAACTCCAGTTTCTCGGAATTGGTGTGCTTTCTACCCTTTCTAAGGCTCTAGAAAGTCTAGAAACTTTTCAAACTGCTGGAACGACCGTAGATGCAGCAAAGCTATTGAATCCCACCGAGCACAACCCAATAAGTTTTGCTGAGAACGGAGTATTCTAATGCATTGTCGTGCAGTTTAGTGCAGTTCAAATAGAACACTGGTGTCAAGCACTAGTGCTATAGTTTGGGCTCGTATTTCCAGAGTCACATCAAACTCACCGTAGAAAGAAGATGTGGTATTATTTAAACTCTAAAGACAAAAGAAATCGGTCAATGCCCAGAGAGCGGCACTAAAATTTAGAAGTGCCAACTTCTGGATACAAAGGTTTAGTTATTCCCGCAACTATCTGAAAAGTAAAAATCGAAGTCGCCATGGGCACAATAGGTTCCGCGGATTAGCTACTTAGAAGTAGATATGAAGTTAAAACTGAGTCACGATCAGGAAAAGGATAGGGGAGGAATGATTAAAACAGGGATCTCTAGATTCTCTTGTTATTTTTCTTTTTTTCCAATCCTTCTTATTTGATGTCATACTTATGACGTATGCGGATTTTCAAGTCTCTATCATTTGCACTTTTCCAGTACTCACTGAGTGCCAACGAAGCTGAGATTGAGGGGGACGAGCAAAATCCGCGGAAGACAACTGGACCAACCAATTGTATCGACGTGAAGAAGGTCACTCAAATGATCCAATGCGCTGATTATTCAAATGCTTAAGTGGCAAAATGTCAAAATGCCATTAATCCAAAAATCTTAAAGTCAAAAAATCCAAAAATCCAAAAAAAAATAGTCAATAATCATCGCTCTATTATGATTTGGATTTCTGCACCATCGAAACACAGTATGTAGGACTGCAGAGAAGTTAATGATGGTTGATTCAAGTTGAAGAAAACTCATTTCACATCTTCTTTCATTTGGAATTATAGCATAATATAGTTAGTCACCATAACCTAGAAAATTACTGATAGATAATTGGAACAATAGGAAGCTTACTTTACGTAGGGGTGCGTTATATTTTAACGGATATACCTGTAGTGGTAATTCCTTGGCCGTGGCTTGTGTCCAAAGTACCTAGTGGCATAATTCCTCCGGTGTTACCAAAATAGAAACGGATACCTGAAAAATTCTGGCTACAAACTTGAATCAGATCTTGGTGTTGAAAACTTGAAACACCGTAATTGCAACTTGCAAGTTGCACGGATAATAGGACACAGGTATTAGGCTGTTCTTTCGTGGACAGCTCACAATCGTTAATGAGTGTGGCTTGCCGTTCAATTTGATTGCGATTCCTTTTCTGAGATCACCTCTCCAGAACTCACATTATTGTGTAATCTAAAAAGTTTCAGCGGAGGAATCGAATTGATCCTGGCTTTTAAGCCTTCCGTGACATTTTCTAAAAGAAAAAAGAATCTGTAGAATTAGCTATTCTGAATTCAGATTCTCCATTGGTGTACCCACAAACATGGGCCTGGGATCGCCTCTCCCAATTCAATGCTCAATTTTCGACCCTTTGCACACACCTGAGGAGAGTCCAAGTTCACGAAACAAATGTAACTAAATCCGTTCATTCGGTGCCGAAACCTTCGATCCACCGGTGAGCTTTTCGTCAAGTTCTCATGTGCCTCGTATATATGTTGAATGTATTCTGTGTACCTCAGCCGTACTGTGTTCCGTATTCCCCCAGAATTGTAAGTATATTCCGGCATTCGATCACCGCTAGAGTAGCTCCATATAAACAACCCTGTCAGCCGTATACGCTGCACATTATCCTATCCAGGCCCATTTACTCCGAGCTTGGCACTTTGATCAGTTGGGTATTTCCGCTTTCAGAATACGATTCTCGATGTACTCCGTGCTTGCAAAATCCTATTGTTGGAAACGCATCCGAACATTGGAAGTTTGGCATATCAAACACCTGTTCATCCAAGCACTTCGGGAGAATACTTAGTACCGGGTGCTGAAAGTTGAGGGCCCATGTCACAGGGGAGTTGAGCCTTCCCAAGAAAGGCACAAATAGGAGAAGTGTCTGAGATTTGAAGAATAAGAGCATGGACAGGCCAACAGAAGCATCAGAAGAAGCACGAAAACAGGAACAGAACCAGGAACAGCACCAGCAGAAGAAGTAGCAGGAGGCAACCACCACCACATAAGTTAGGGTTAGGGTTTTGCTTTTTGCCTCAATTATAATTGAGAATAAGACCAGTTGAGCAGCCCTTTTCTTTTTGATACCCTACTGCAACACCTAACTTTAATTGAAAGTGCCAAAGTTCCTATGCTAGTTTCCATGTCAATCTTCCATACAGTGCCTATGCCAACGTTTCTTTTCGAATCAATGTTAGTAGGTGTAACCCTAATTCGGATTTAAAAATAAGTTTCGCTCCAACAAATAAATATTTTTTAACCTTTCAGTTAATTTTTCCTCATGTTATTTTTTAGGTATCATGTATTTATTTTGTGGAAAAATTCTGGTTCTGATACCCTTTACGTAAGCCAAGTATTATTTTACAGATAAATTGTCTACTTGTTACAGTATCTAGCTTGCTTCATACTTGGAACCAAACTATATAATCAGAATCTTCAAGTAAACTCTTCATAGTCGCGTCTTTCTCATTCCAAAATCACCAATCCGTTACCATCTATTCATAACGTCCCTCCTGTCGTTCTTTCTCATCACCACAACCATACCTAACCTCACCTCCATATAATTCATAATATTATTATTTGTTCCATCCACCTGACATCGTGACACCAGTTTCAATATCCTTGTTGGTCTCTATTGTATAGTGATCCCACCTCGTACAACCGTTCCATCCAAGATTCCGTCTCATTTTTATCCTTCAATTCTTTTCCAGTAAGTGTTCTTCCTCCTACTCGACCTATCTGGTTGCATCTAAGTCCTTCTCGGAATAGATATTCAAGTCAATTGCACTTTTTCACCAATTGTGCAACTAGTCCTGTGTGACTTCCGTACTCTTCCTTCCCTAGGATAAAGGTCAAGAAGGCATATCATCGGAACTTTGCAAAAGTCAATTCCTTAGAGCTACCTCGTGATCAAGCCTTGATTTGAACAACACCCTTATGTTTTCCATTCACACACTTTTGTGCTTCATTTGATCCTAACATCCCGTTTATCACTTTGTTTGACCTACTCCGGTTCGTTGATCCAGCTCTTTCTCCAGTATGGCAAGAAAAAGACTCAACCCTTCCATCAAAAGGAGCAGAACCAGATCGGGTTGTCTCACTTGTCGAGACAGACATATGAAATGCGATGAACAACAACCCGTGTGCCGAAACTGTATAAAGTCGAAAAGAAAATGCTATCGTGGTATCAGATTAAATTTCACTCAATACACCATCTACAATCCAGAGGAAAATATTCCTCCCCATATACTCCAGGGTTCATTGTCGTCTCTCAATCCCAATCAAAATTTCAAGCTACTTGATCAGTCCATCACCATTGCCTCGCTCTACGAAAATGGAAGACAATTATATGAGCCTTATGTCCATCTTCATCGGCCTGAAGATTTGACAGAATCAGAGCTTCAGTTTCAGCAAGACGTATATAGTACCAATACTTTAGGTGCCATGCAAACATCCAACACATCTTATTACGGAGAATATGAAGATCACTCGTCTATGCTTCCGCAGTCAAAAATATCAATAGGCAAATCCGAAGGCCTGACAATTAACAATGAGACCATTTCAGAAAATTTCGATATCACAAACCTCCTATTGAATAACAGCTACTACCTTAACCAAAACACACACCTATATTCCAATCCTGCGCAAATGGTCCAGCTTGCAAACCCAGAACATGAGATGCAGCTACGCCAACATCTTCAATCGCAGCCGTCAGGTCCAGACCGACATCTTCAAAACTTACAAGAAGAGCACCAACTGCGACAAGCAGAACCACCGCCAATATCGGAGGGAATTGATCGATTGTCACAGCGATCTGGATCAATTCCCATGTCACATGCCGAAGCGAATTTTCCAGGATTGTTACACCGACGTTCTATTACCACTACGTCGTTTCCTCCAAATACGAATGTCCAAAGTTACATCACCCTCATAGAAAAAGAGAAGTTTTACTGGATCCTAGACTTGTTCAACGAATTGAGTATCTGGAAGTCGGTGATTCCTTCCTATTGTTTACAAGAACTAGATACCGATAATGGAGAAACCAAAGGATTTCTCCTTCGATGCTTATTAAATTGTTCAGTGCAATCCACTGTGGACTTTATGGAATTGCTTGAACAGCAGAGACTGTTGTGGTACTCCATACGGACAATGAAAAATGTGGAAATCGACAGCATGAAAATTTTTGAAAATCTCTTGATCAGTATTGCCTTGATTCTTCTCGGAATTCTTCTCAAGCTCAATCGTGAAGATTATACTCACTTCATGAGAAGTGTCCTTGATAATCAGAATACCATTTTTGTTGGAATATTGACTAAATTTAGAGACATACATGACACCTCTAAATACCAATCGATTCTTTTGATCAATTGCATTCAATCAATAATAATACTCAAGTATTTTATTGTCAAAAAGTTCTCGTTGAGTAGTCGCCATGATACGATGTTCACTAATCCATTTGAAGCATCCTCAGGATTTTCAAGAAATCATGATATTCCTGTCAAACAAAACACTAATGAACATTACTCAATGGGTCCTAAAGGGGGAAACGGGAGCATTTCATCTGCTGATGGTTCAAAAGGATCCAACGATGATTATGATTTCGTCAATCGCGAGATCATCTATAGAGATCCACATGAAATTTCGCAGCCATTTGATGACCATGGTGGGTACCTTGCACACGAGCCTCAAAGAAGTCACTTTCTAATGTTGAGTCACTTTGAACTTTCTCAGCTAAATAATTCTTTCAAGGGATTTGATATCCCACAGACTTATTCCGTGGGGCTAGAGTCAACTAGCACCTCCACCCGCAGTGATGCCCTGAAACTTCGAGAATACATTTGGTACTTGATCAAATTGAACTACGTGATCCGCCATCCTCAATGCGATAGCATTGAAGTGGATTACAACTTCATTTTCAAGGATGATAACGTGGTGGATCTCAAACCGATCCCAATAGTAAGAAATAGTGATGGTTCCGATTCGAGGACTGTCACTTCTACACACCGGTTGATATTACCGAACGAACGAGGAATAGCAATTACACTTCTACGAGAATACGTCAACAAACTCATCAATGGTGACAATGTCAACGTGATTCACGAGTCCGATGTCAAGTTGGAAAACATCTTTTATCTTCTTGATGAGTCAATGGTGGATCAGTCTATTAAAAGTGCATGGCACTGCGCCTTTGAATGGACCATCTTTTCTGTGGATCGTCCCAACGCTAATGAAAAGGAGAAGCCGGGGCTTTCGGGACCGGGGTATTGATCTAGAATATTGGAAAGGGTTTTGCCAAGTTCAAAAGTATTCTGCCACAAATGCACGTCAAATACACATGCATTTCCCGATGGGGTTTGACAAGTTGAATTCTTGAGTTTCCAGCTTCCGTTACGGATTTTGTCCAGTACTAGTCTTCTGCAAAGTGATCACACTTTGGCCATCACCACTACTAATCTAAATCCTAGATTTTTGGTTTGGGTGGAAATTAAAATGTGGCGTGGTTGTTGATCCACGGATCTGAAAACTGAGACATACAAATGCGCCCAAAAAATTTTTGGTTTTGAAAGTCTGCAAAGGACTCTAGTGGATTCGGTCTACAAACGGGCTTAAGTTGTCCAAAAACCCTTCACTCAACTTCTACCGTTTCGACGCCCATCCTAAGCCTCCAAGTGTCTACAGGTAAAGCAAAATATACAACACAAGCATTGAGTGTTTTGTAATTATATTTTATATGTCAACCTGGAATCATTGGATGACAGTATAGAGCAATAGGTACGAGTTATTTGCCCCAAGATCCCCATTCTGTACATTATCTTCCTAATCTGGGTGGTCTGTGATTTTAATTGAGTTGTCGAATGCGCTCTAGTTCCCCATCGAGAATCCGCTCATGTTGCCGTTTTCGCTGATATTAGTTCAACGGTGCAGAGAGTAGTGGTGCCAAATCAATACATGAGGAACTACCAGAATTTGCGAAATGTATGCATTTCACATCATAACAGCTACGATTAATGTAATTGTTTTGTCATTTGATAATAAATCGAATTGAAATGAAATCAAATTGAAATGAAATCAAATTGAAATGAAATCGAATTGAATCAATTTCAAATGGATCTTGACAATTTGATCAGAATTATAACAAATTGAATTTGGATTGAAAGAACAACGCACGTATGAATGCAAGGTATTAACAAATAAAAATCAGACATCATTAAAATTGGAATTTTGAATGTCTCGTTAGTGGTATGGCAAGCTAGCATGCTGGAGTCTCGGACCTGCTCGAACTTGGGTATGTCGAGGGTTAAACGTATAGATGGGCTGATTCTTGCGTATAATTGAAGTTCTTGTCAAAGTTCTCACTGTTGGGCCACGGAAGTTGCAACCACTAGCCCCAATAACGCTAGTGCCACCTCCACCACTGGGTGCTAAAATGGACGTTCTTCGCTCCAACCTGAAAAAGTACAGTGCGGAATTCTGTGGGAGCCTTTCAAGGGGCTCCAAAATTTCAATCTAGATCGAAAGGGTGGCTTGAGGTTGGGGTGCAACAGGGCTAAACTTGGTGTTTGAACTATTAGTGGTCCAACATGCTCAGAGTTCCGACTTCAAGAAGGGTAAAAGCTTCAGTCTCCTCAACACCTGAATCACGCAAACCCTTCAATCACGCGATCTCCTACCCGAAAAATAACTAGCAATCAAACAATATACACATCAATGCAAAATAACTCGTATGAGCGCTACAGAGAGGTGATAGCACCACCACAAAACAACTTGGCGGGCAAGACTAGGCTTGGTGCAAGCTGTGCCCATATTCGGAATCAATGTGCAAATATAGAGAGAGCCTAGGATAGTTTCGCGGTGCGAGTAAGTATGATCCAGTGCGAAGCTTAGGGGAAGGATTAGGCGCACTAGGGGGAGCATCACGGCGACATGAGCGTAACGTGGGGTGGATTTAGGGTGCGGTGAGAGTTCAAGGAAAGCAGACCACCAGCAAGAATTTAATAGGGGCGTCTTCAGGCTCAAACCAGCCCAAATCGCCCCAATCTGTGATTTGGTCTCAATTCCTTGTGGCATCATTTCTGCCCTAAAATTGTCTAAAATGTTCTTGCATTAGCGAGGTTAGGCTGGGTGGACAATAGCGTCCTTTGGGCACCTATTGTTGAGGATGCATGTGCGTTGAGACACTTGTCAGCTTAAGGTAACCGTAGTAAGGACGCCCGCGGCTCCCAATCGTGCTGGAGCCCCAGCACGGGAATACTAGGCTGAAAAATTACTGTGAGCGGTGGAGCCAATGGTTTGCTTTGGAAATAGAATCCTTTCGCGGCCAGGTATACAACCAGTGCATGGAGCCAAGAAGTGTTGTGCTCATGATCCCATGTGGAGAGGCCAGACCTCCAGACCCTGGCCCCATAGACCCCTCCTTTACCATTCCAATTTTCATGGTCCGTTGGCTTCACCTGCGAGATACCACCCATGCCCCTAGTGGCGCCGATCGCCAGCCTGGCGCGCGCTTTTAACCACGGTGGGTTATGTACTGGGGAGATGCGATGGCATGCAAAGATCCGCACAGAACCGTGGGGACACAGAGGGTACGAGCGGAAACGCAACGGTAAGAAAGGGCAAAAGAGCCGGCGCGCAACACTGGGGAGGAATTGACGTTTGTTGACCGGTCGATTGGGGAGGCTGGTGATGTTTTAGCGCTCTATGGCACACGGGATTACGCTGGTGGTGGTGCGGATGGCGGTGCCAACACCGTCCTCGTAAAGCGATTTGCGCATCGCAGCTCTGCTGCCAGCACGGAATTACGGGCTGCGACCCTAGCCTACGGGTCGGGTTGCGAATGGGACTAGCGTTGTGAATTGCTATTGCTGTTGAAGTTGCTGTTGAAGTTGCTGTGACAATAGAAGTGACAGTTGAGGTGACAGTTGAGGTGACAGTGACAGCTGCGACTTACGGGCGTGAGCACGCTAATACGGGCTTCTGGGCTTCTGATTCTGGACTCTGAGTTCGTGTTTATCGAGCCTGGAGCCAGCCACTTGAACCATATGATTGGGCGCGTCCCTTTCGTGGTCTTCTTGGCTTCTGGGAGACCCAGCAACCCATGACCTTGCCATGTGGGCAATCCAGCGTTATCTTATGTGGTGGTGGCTCTCATCTTAAGTGCGGATCAATTCTGCGTCTCGCTAATCTCGGTAAATCTCACCTCTAACTACTGAACTGTGGATACTGGAGACCATGAATAAAGCCATTTATCACCACCGTGATGGCCGCCAATGCTCTTCTACTTGTCTTTTAGGGAACCCGTAACAATTTGAACGCACTGCAGCTGTAACTGCACCAATGTTGGCTGGTCACTATGGACTACCAGATGGCACCATACTATTCCGAACCTCAACATTCTATACCGTGCTATACTAAAATTTAGCGTTTTGTAACTGCAATTGTAATTGTAATTATAAGCGTAATTGTAATTGAACTGCAACAGTAACTGCAACAGTAACTGCAACGGTAACTAATTCCCACTACACACCTCAGAATGCTGGCTATCAGTAGGGTGAGGCCTCGATACTTGCGTCACATAGGGGCACCTAACTTCCGCACTATTTCACCTCTTACGGTGGTTGACACCACCACCGAACTAAGACAATTGGTATGCGTTCTCCAACGGTAACGTAACTAAAACGCCCTATTATGTGCATTAATTGGAACATCACGTATGTTATCCGTATAATTCCGGTGCAACTAATTGTAAAGTGAATCACGATCCCGGGATCTTCATGGGCTTGGAGAAGCTAAAAGAGCCGAAACATAATGCGGTGACTTGTGACAAAATCAACTGGTGATGAATTCAGTAGTTGGAGCGCAATTCATGGCATGTCAATCCTCGTAAATGTCATAACTGAGCATGTAGGATAGGCACCTAAAACCCCTACAGTGGACTCATAGAATGAGCTCATTACTAATCTAAGAATGGAAATGATACCTTCAGAAAAACCGCAGTACTCTCAAATATTCCCTACCTTGAAACTTCACAAATTCGAGATATTGCCAGCAGTCTCACCACTATTGTCAGCTATTGTACCATTTTCAAAACTGGTTTGTTCCTTGTTCATTTGATTTTTATTGTACGGATTAAGCGATGTGCAACTTCAACGTTCATGATGCTGAAATAATTATCTTGGGCTTAGCGCAAAAAATAGTTCAACCCCAGAGACTTACCGGTTGATGTCATGTTCACCAGACATTTTCAGACCAATAATGGCTATTCTCAATCAACAATAGCGATATTATATCATCCAAAAGCCGTTTCATCTTGAGCCTCCTCATGCAACTGGGTTGCTTACTATTGAAATTTCACCTCAGAGATTCGATTGTTGGACCCTAGTTTTCGAAAGTTCTATTGTTGTAATCAGTCATGATCAAGACTCGTGGGAGGCGGAGGAGCGGTTCAGCTACAGTTTCTAATTCTAATGTTCCTCAATTTTTTTTTTGATTCTCTTAATCCCTCCCATTCTATTTTAATTTCTGCTTCTACTTCCATTTACGTTCTCATCCCTATATGAATTCCTGATTCTGATTCTATTTCTGTTTACATCACTATTTGAGTCCCTATTTGCATGGCTGTTCGAGTTGATATTTCCCCCTCAAGCCTTCCTCACCAAGGCTTAAAATTCATCTCGCTACCAATGTCCATTTCGTGATTAAGCTTTTTGTTCATGCTGAGTTTTCTTTAGTATTTCCCCATTCAGGAGCTGTCAAGTACCTTGTCTACACCCCCACTCCATGTCGTGATGTCGCTAGCTCCATAACGCCCAAATCATTTTCTTGGTTGAAATGGTTTCAAGCTCGACGCAAAGGCTCCAAAACAAAAGGTACGGACATTCACTCCTGTGGGCCCTTCCGTGCCGTGCCCTTCCGTTGGTCCCATCAACGAAGTCCATAAGCACCGGCAGTGTGTGGGTCCTCTTGAAGAACTTTGGAGAAGTGTGTCAATGGCTGCGACAATGCAACCCCCTCCACAGGCTCAACACTCACACATATCATAACTAGCAAAATATCATAGCTATCACAAATCGCAGAACTTCAGAACCCTTTCTGGAGCACCCGCGAGTCTCGCATCAAACAGTGCCAGTCAGCTCTTCACAGGCAACAGCACTTCGAGCCATACGCCCTTTCGAGCATCTGCGAACAATCTCATTAAAAATAAGATTAAACTATGACTTCTGAGACATTTGAAAAGGTCTAAGACACTCAGGACTTCGGGAGTTTGTTAGGCGTCTGCGGCTTCCTTGATTCCTGAGGCTCCCTCCACCCTGCGGCCTCTTTGACTTCGCGGCTTCTGCAACCTGCGGCTTCTCAGATCCTGGCACGGCTCTGGGTCCCTAAGTCTACACGTCTGCACGTCTACACGTCTCCGCATGTCTCCAGGCCTCCAAGTCACTGAGTCTTTTACCTCTACCATAACTGGAAGTTCGAGGTCTCCGGCCGGTCCAACTCTCTCAATTTTGACCACATTTCTTCTCACTTGTTCCTCTCCTCTCTCCTCCTTTCTGTACCTCTTCGTGCCCTCCTCCACTCTGGTCGCTTCTCGTCGACATCAACCCATGGCCCTTTCCTCCAACTCTCAACAAGTCGCAGCCCTCCGCCGCATCCACGTCTGAGGTATTGATCCGGCGTTGTCACCTGAAAAATTTCCTTGGGCGACCCGCAGTTTGGCGTCGGTGCACAGACTGTACCGTATCTTCGTAAACGTTATCGAAACTTTATCTTCACTATGGAGGCAAAGGACAAGGGCTCCGCTGGGGGGCCGAATTCTAGACTGCGGGTTTGTCAACCTGCCCAGCTCATCTGCGGACCTTCACCACGTTTCGAACCATCTGGCATTAAAAAATACTGGTGGCCTTGTGCCGTGGCAGCGGTGACGTTGACCCCGGTCACGTGCGCGGTCACGTGCCTCTCCCGTCCCCTGGCCGTGGCCCTCCGTGCGGTGCCACGTTATTGCGTCACGTGCATCCTCCCCCATCGTGGCCCTGCCCTGGTGTGAGTTACCCGGCGTGAAAATTTTCTCCTTAAAGTGATTTCTTCCGCTTGACTTTTTTACAACACTATCACCATGTCTCAAGGTACTTTATACGCCGGCCCATTCGTCAGAGCCTTTGTCCCAAAGGCTCTTATCAAGCACTTCAACTTGGACATCGAAGTTAAGGACAACACTTCCGATGCTTTCAAGAAGGCTTTCCCATTGGGAAAGATCCCAGCTTTCGTTGGACCAAAGGGTTTCAAGTTGACTGAAGTCATCGCCGTCCTGATTTACTGTATGTATACTTCGAATTGGAATTGCCATTGGAACAGCTAAGTGATGAGAATTTTTTTTATTATACAGTTATCCCTGTCTTAACACATTATGTCGAGGATTTTTAATCTGAAAAGTTGTTTCCACAATCATTTCAACTCTTACTAACAATTCCAGTCATCAACTTGGGTGACTCCAAGTCTAAGTTGTTGGGTAAGAACGCCAAGGAATACGCCGAGATCTTGAAGTGGTTGTCTTTGGCTAACTCCAGTGTCACTGGTACCATTGCCAACATCTTCAAGCCACTCAAGGGTGTTACTCCATACAACAAGAAGAACGTTGATGAAAACCAAGCCTACCTTAACACCGTCATCGATGTTTTCGAGGCTAGATTGGCCAACTACACCTACTTGGTTGGTGAGAGACTCACTCTTGCTGATCTCTACGCCTCCACCGCTTTCCTCAGAGGTTTCGAGAACTTGTTCGGTACCGAATGGAGAAAGCAATACCCAAACATCACCAGATGGTACTTGACCTTGAGAAATCAAGAGATCCTCCACAACGTTCTTGGTGATGTCACCCTCATCGAGAAGCCAATTGAGTACACTCCTCCAAAGAAGGAGAAGAAGCCTCAACAACAACAACAGCCAAAGAAGGAGGCCCCAGCCAAGGCTGCTGCTCCAGCTGCTGAAGAAGAACCAGCTGCTGCTCCAAAGCCAAAGCACCCATTGGAAGCTCTTGGTAAGCCAAAGGCTGCCATTGACGAGTGGAAGAGAGTTTACTCTAACGAGGAAACCAGAGAAACCGCTATCCCATGGTTCTGGAAGAACCAATACGACCCAGAAGAATGGTCTTTGTGGAAGGTCGACTACTTGTACAACGACGAGTTGACCTTGACTTTCATGTCCAACAACTTGGTCGGTGGTTTCTTCAACAGATTGTCTGCTTCCACCAAGTACATGTTCGGTACCATGGTTGTTTACGGTGAAAACAACAACAACGGTATCACCGGTTTCTTCTTGGTCAGAGGTCAAGACATCTTGCCAGGTGTCGATGTCGCTCCAGACTACGAATCCTACAAGTTCACCAAGTTGGACGGTTCCAACGAGGAAGACAAGAAGTTCATCGACAACATGTTGGCTTGGGATGAGCCAGTTGTCGTCAACGGTGAGAAGAGAGAAATTGCCGACGGTAAGGTCTTCAAGTAAGCTATTTAGGAAACTAATGGACATCTCTGTAAGCACACAAAACACACGTAGATCAAGTTGCAGATCAAGTTTCACCCACTCCGTATAATAGAGTCACGTGCCGCGTCAGGTGCGCTACTTGTGTAGCGGCCGTGCCAACAACCACCTTAACCGAAATCACAGACGCGCTAATATTCTCACGTGACTCTCGCCCATACAACTCACCGATCAAAGCAAAAACTTTGACACCGTACAAGTTCACAGAAGACAGTGTTGAGTCGTACCAAAAAGCGTTATCAGCTGCAAATTACACGTGTTGGTTTTGCTGTACGCATCCGTATTTGATTCCTGATCTTCTTTCCTCTGAAAAAATGGTGCTTCCCATCTTCAAGAGTCCGTTTGTACGGAACATACGAAGGAGACCCTTATCAGCATTGATTCCAATTGGAGTCATCTTGGTGATATACTTTTTGTTCTTCAGGGGGCATAGTGATTCGGCCAAGTCCACGCCAAAGTATAACTACAACAAGATCTCCAGAGGGTGGTTCGCAAAAAACAGAGAAAAGGTTGTTCTCCAAAACTTACCAAAAAACCACATCAGTCACTATGACTTGAACAAGTTAACCAACACTCCTGATGCCTTGAGAAACCAGGAGCAAGTGTTGCTTTTGACCCCAATGTCCCGTTTCCTTCCTGACTACTGGAACAACATCAATGCATTGACTTACGATCACTCGTTGATCACGTTGGGTTTCATTCTTCCTCGGAATGCCGATGGAGATTTGGCCTTGAAGCAATTGGAATCTGCTATCAAGGCACTCCAAGCCAAAAACAAATTGAATTTCAAGAAGATTGTGATTTTGAGACAAGACTCCAACTCTTTGGAAAGTCAAAACGAAAAGGATAGACATGCATTAAGCGTTCAAAAAGAGCGCCGTTCCATGATGGCATTAGCCAGAAATTCTTTGGTGTTCACCAGTTTGTCGCCAGACCACTCGTGGGTGTTGTGGTTGGATGCCGACATCGTCGAGACCCCTGAGACTTTGATTCAGGATATGGCTGGTCACAACAAACCAGTGCTTTCCGCCAACGTGTACCAGAGATACACGGAGACCACGGGTGAGAGTAGCATTAGACCTTACGACTTCAACAACTGGGTGGAATCTGAGGAAGGTTTGAACATCGCCAAAAACATGGCTGATGATGAGATCATAGTCGAAGGATACGCTGAGATTGCAACCTACAGACCATTGATGGCTCACTTCTACGATGCTGCGGGCGATGTCTCCACCGAAATGGCCTTGGATGGTGTTGGTGGTGGTGCTGTGTTGGTTAAAGCTGACGTTCATAGAGACGGTGCCATGTTCCCATCGTTCCCATTCTACCATTTGATTGAGACAGAAGGTTTTGCCAAGATGACTAAGAGATTGGGCTACGAAGTGTTTGGTTTGCCAAACTACTTGGTTTTCCACTACAACGAATAGGTGTGTTATCTATCGACATATTCTTTTGATTTGTTCACAAGTTGTTTCAATTCACATTTGCAAACATCGTGTAGTTTACGAGTTCATAGTTGAGGATCTACGGAAAATCATGGAAAAACTCATTCCTATGAATTTTTCACCCCTAGTCCAATTATTCATTTTGTTCCGGGGGATCCCCGGCCATGATTCCGATTCTAATCTAACGCCAAACCCTGACCCTAGCCGTGGTCTTAGCCCTGCTCCTAATCCACATGACCCAGAGGTTTGTGTAGCCAAATAACCATAGCCTATAGTTTAAAGGTGATCACAAAACCTCGAGGTTTTTATTTTCGTTACAGTATCAAGCTTAGACATAGTGACATTGGTTCAACATGTCATTGATCACTATCAGATGAGATTTCAAGACATTGCGCCACTTCTTAGTATGTAGTAGAGGTATGAATACTGTTCAGTGAAACACGAGTTTTTGATTGAATCTGTCAATCAATGATTTAACTTGTTCCTGGGAATAATCAAGATTGGAAGGGGTCTTTCAGGGATTGAATCCTTTTGGGAAAAGTTTTGAGATATTATTGAACATCATCAAAGATATCAGTTGTAGTAACAGGACAAACCCGATGACTCAAAACCATATCTTGATCCTGTCAAATCTGCCACTGTTTAAAGTTTGCTTACACCTCTTGTGAAGTTGAAAAAAAGTCAAAATCATATCAAAGTTCGGATCAAAGTCAAAATCAAGTCAGAGTTGGAATCCATAGGCCAAATTCAAGTCAAGAATCTTAATATAAATTCAAAATCAGACACTTGAAATTTAACCAAAATCCAAACTTTAATGCGAAGCCAAATCAAAAAGAATAAGTACTACCGAGACTCATACCAATACTTCAACTTAAGCTCCACCTTAAACTTAAATCCATACTTAAACCCAAACTCTTCACGTCAAACAACTTGAATCTACACTGGCTATAGGCTACGTTTTAAGCTTGTACTAATCGCAACGCAACGACTTCACTATGAAGATCCAATTGTTGAACGGGAAACCCCGTTCAAATCTATATCCAACGAACATGTACTGCTTGCACTTCTCTTACAATTGATGCCCTTCTCATACTCGTACGCCATACTAAATGGGAGTCTAGAAAATAGGTCCCGACTACCAATACAACTAACGAACGACACCTACACCCAGCAGATATTACCCAGAAAGACAACCACAATTCATCTAGCATATCATCTAGAATAATCGCATATCCGAACTTAACATATCCTACTCTGTTGTTCACCTTCCTTTCCCTCTTCCTTTCTCTCTTCTTCCTTTTCCTGCCTCACCCTCCTAAATTTCTCTTCCCTGTGCGACCCCCATTCATTCCTCCCTCCTCATCCATCGTGGCCCTATATGCACTCCGTCATCTCACACATCAATTTTTTTAAGATGAGCTTCAATTTAATTCCACCCCTCATCCCTCTTTCCACCTCCTCCCATCACTATGCAGCTCTCGTGGAAAGACATCCCCACCGTGCCCACGGCCAATGACATGTTGGACATCGTTCTCAACAAGACCCAGAGAAAGACGCCGACCGTCATTCGTCCGGGGTTCAAGATCTCTCGTATCAGGGCGTTCTACATGAGAAAGGTCAAGTTCACCGCCGATGGGTTCGTGGAGAAGCTCAACGACATGATCAGTGGATTCCCCAATATCAACGATGTGCATCCGTTCCACCGTGACTTGATGGACACCTTGTATGAAAAGAACCATTATAAGGTGTCTTTGGCTGCTGTGTCCCGTTCCAAGACATTGATCGAACAGGTTGCTCGTGATTACGTCCGTTTGTTGAAGTTCGGTCAGTCTTTGTACCAATGTAAGCAGTTGAAGCGTGCTGCTTTGGGTCGTATGGCTACCATCACCAAGAAATTGAAGGATCCTTTCGTCTACTTGGAGCAAGTCAGACAACATTTAGGCCGTTTGCCCAGTATCGACCCTAATACCAGAACCTTGTTGATCTGTGGTTACCCTAACGTCGGTAAGTCTTCCTTCCTCAAGTGTATCACCAAGGCCAATGTCGAAGTGCAACCATATGCTTTCACCACCAAGTCCTTGTATGTTGGTCATTTTGACTACAAGTACTTGCGTTTTCAAGCCATCGACACCCCAGGTATTTTGGACAGACCAACTGAAGAAATGAACAACATCGAAATGCAATCCATCTACGCCATTGCCCACTTGAGATCTTGTGTTTTGTACTTCATGGATTTGTCCGAGCAGTGTGGTTTCTCAATCGAAGCCCAAGTCAAGTTGTTTGACTCTATTAAGCCATTGTTTGCCAACAAATCCGTCATGGTTGTCATGAACAAGAGTGATATTATTAAGGTTGAAGACTTGGCCCCTGAAAAGCAAGAATTATTGAAAACTCTCGAAAACTTCCCAGGAGTTGAAATCATGCACACTTCTTGTTACGAAGAAACTAATGTTATGGATGTTCGTAACAAGGCATGTGAAAAATTGTTAACTGCCAGAATCGAACAAAAATTGAAGGGTACTGCCAGAGTTAACAACGTCTTGAATAAGATCCACGTTGCTAGACCACAAGCCCGTGACGACGTGGACCGTTCTGCATTTATTCCAGAAGGTGTCAAGCTTTTAGAAAAGTATGACATTGAAGATCCTAATAGAAGAACTTTGGCCAGAGATATTGAAGCCGAAAATGGAGGAGCTGGTGTGTTCAACATCAACCTTAAGGATAAGTACATGTTGGAAGATGACGAATGGAAGAATGATATTATGCCTGAAGTCTTAGACGGCAAGAACGTTTACGATTTCTTGGACCCAGATATTGCTGCTAAATTGCAAGCATTGGAAGAAGAAGAAGAAAAATTGGAAGCCGAAGGATTCTACGACTCCGACTCCGAAATTGAAGACGAAGAAATCGAAGACATCAGAGAGAAGGCTCAATGGATCAGAGACAAACAAAAGAAGATGATCATTGATGCCAGACACAGAAAGACATTGAAGAACAGAGCTATAATGCCTAGAGACCAAGTTAAGAAGTCATTCGGAGAAATGGAGGACCACATGTACCTGTTGGGACACGATACCGACAAGTTGCGTGCCAAGGCTGGAAAGAAGACCTCCAAGGAATTGTCAGGTGTTGACATTTTGAAGAAGAACCAAGGCATCAGATCTGCTAAGCTCAACAAGAAGCAAGCTCCATTGAACCAATCCAATAGACTCAATGATGGTGTGTCAGATGGTGCTGTTAGGTCGCAAGCCGAGAGATTGTTGAAGGTACAAAGAAGAGATAGAAATAGAAATGCTAGACAAGGTGAAGGTGATCGTCATAGCACCGCTTCCTTGCCAAAGCACTTGTTCAGTGGTAAGAGAGGTATTGGATCTACCGACCGTCGTTAGGTTTTTATTGTGTATTAGGATTAATAAGCATGGAATTATTCGAAATAAATGTAGACTGAAACGAGACCCTCGTTAGTTATAGTCTGATGCTAATCATAATTAGGTCGATATTATAGCTTAACTCCTGGTTGGCTCTTGATCCATAATTACTTTTAAGGAGCACGCCGAAATAATCCTTCTGTTGTATTCGACTATCATAATTGTTGATCAATTCCAACAATCGTAGTTAATTGGCATTTCCAGATTTTCCATTTTTCACGATTTATGCGAATTACTGGAAATTACTTAAATATGTCGCATTCGAATCATGTCCATCAAATTGAGAGTCAAGGGGATATCTCGATTCTACATCAGCACAAACTTCTCAATATTACGAAACAGTCGTAATCATGTAGTACTCATAACACGAGAAGGGACAGAAGGAACTTCCAGAGGACACAGGAATCGAAATTTCTTTCAATTTTTCAACGTTTGAGAGGCTGTTGCTGCAGAGCCTCTAATCTACGCGGGTTGTAGCAGTAGGGCCAAAGACAAAATGAACAAGAAGCTTTACCGGATCTGTGTTTTACATGATTTTAAGTTCGGAACAGATCAAGCTAAATGGAAGTAATGTGTTTTGAAAATTGGTTCCAGATCATTGTAACATTCCTGCTTGCTCCAGTTGCCGACGTGCCTTTCTGTAAAATATGCTTATCTTGTCTCAGTAAACTGAACCATTTTCCTGGCCGGTGTGGCTTTTTCCACCCATTTAGTGAAATTTCACCAATTATCTAGTGATTGAGCAGTTCAGCAGAGGGATTTTCCTCGGGACGTGAGGAAAGCACAATTCACTCAATATCGTAATCTTCGTCCTTTTATTTCTTATCGCTGGTTATGGTATAATGGTTATGGTATAAGACTAGGTCTAATCTACCGTCGCCAGTGCGCACCGTGAGTAGTACCAGCGAAAAGTTCAGAGAGTCTATCAGCGTGGAGGAACAAATAGCCAATATCACAGAAGTCCAAGGTCCAAGGGTCAAAGTCTATGAGATGTAACAGAAATGGTAGAAAACTGCACTTTAGTATGCCCATCCTTTAACTAGGCCAGAACCACAAGCTGGGGCTCTTCCTTCGATCCTAGACCACCGTTGGCATATCATAGGTGCAATCCCACCACGGAAGCAGATACGGCGCGGGAACGCAGCTTGTGGTAATGGGACCCTCAACTACGGGATCTGGCGGTGCACCACCACGTCCACCACCTCGACCCCAGGTCATGGTCTTGGCGGAAACTTGTAGCGAGAACTACTATCTTAAGGCGGCCCATGGCGAGAAAATCGGGCCCACTAGATCTATCGAAACGTCGCGGCAGACAATCACATCTCAGGGAGGACCGCCAGCCTTGGCCCATCTCCTGAACAAAGACCAGAACATAGCACGATTCCGATCCCTGATCCCGATTCAACCACCAAGACCACCAAGACCGCCAAAACGGCCAAAACGGCCAAAATAGCCAAAACGGCCAAAACCACAAACCGTAACAGGCTGAAAATTCCCATACTACACAACGGGGCCCCTTGATCCACAGCTGAAACGTCTATTCCAGCCCCGGATAATTTCCAATTCCACCTCCCACTAACTCTCTACTCCACATTAATCACCGGTCTCGTTTCTAGAGCGTTGCAGTAGGGGTCTTAGCTCCCAGCGAGAGAACCTCAGTTGTGGTTCCAGTCGCGTGTGGCTTTATTGTTCCACCATGGAATTCCAGCTGTCGCTCCTGGCACCACCTCTTGCTGCTTCTCTTCTCACTATCTGCCACTGCCTGTCATTATCTCTCGCCAACTTCTGCCATTCCTCACCAGGCTCCTCGTAACGGCCGTCGTTACGGCCGTCGCTAGCCCCGTCCTGACGATCGTTCTCGCCAAGCTTCTCGCCAGCTTCCCGAAACCCGCCACTACTTCCCTCGCTAGCTCGCACCGATCCCTGCTCCCTGGCCCACTGCTTCCCCATGAATCACCTAGAACCATAATATCAGTGGTGCGGTAATCTTCGCCGTAGACGTTGGCACCGTTACATGGTGTTGCCGAAACTTAAACTCTAGAACTCTACACACTTCGTTGCACTTGCTGCTTGGTGCTAATTTGCTCAGGTGTTCCAACCCTCTTGTTCCACTCTCTTGTTGCAATCGTCTTGTTCTATTCCCAGTGTTCTTTTGTTCTTTGCTCACTCGTGCATTTGTGCGCTTTAGCATTTCACCCCTTCCTCCGTAAACCGTGGTGGTTCCAAATCAATATCCCGTGCACTTTTGACATTTCCCTTTGTGTCACCGTCTCAAGATAAGAGATAAAAGTCCCGTTCTATTATGACTAACTGAGACCTGAATCACCGTTTATTAAATCTCACCAACCCCCATTTCATTTGCGTATTCCTCCTGTTCGCTTCCCTCCGGTTTTTGGGCTTGTTTCCTAGCTTCGTACCCTGCTTCTTTGGCCGTCGTGGTGAATCAGGCTCCTCCCAGTTGCAAATACCCCTCAACGTGTGTCGCTCACACCTTCGCTGTGATTCCTAGTGAAACACCCTTGAAACACCCCAACTCCCTGCTCCAAATCCACCCTACCGCCGTCCTCAACCTTTTTTGGCCCCACGCTTGCCCATGAGTATCGCCATTCCCTCTGGCGAGGTTGAGCCTTTGTCGTTACCCCCCAAGTCCTCCAAATCAAGGGGTTCGACCGCCAACCGGAACAATGATAATTCCTCTGGCAACAAGCGGATCCACGCCAACGACCCCAGGACCTCTGATATGGCTTCCTTGGGCTTCTCCAACTTGAACTCCTCCCTTCCTCCCAATACTGGACCTCCAGGCACTGTCCAGGTCACCAATGGCGCTTCTGGCTCCTCCAACAATAAGAACTTGAGCCACGTCCCTTGCAAATTCTACAAGCAGGGCATTTGTCAAGCAGGGAACTCATGCCCCTTTTCCCACAATTTGGACGGCACTTTGGCCGCAGACAAACTACCTTGCAAGTACTTCCAGAAGGGTAATTGCAAGTTTGGTTTGAAATGTGCTTTGGCTCACATTTTGCCCGATGGAACTCGAGTCAATTCCAAGAACCTTTTGGCCACCTCAGGCCATCACCATTCCCACCGCCGCTCTTCTAACCACCATTCCAACCAATCCAACAATAACGGCAACAACGCAATTCTCATCAGCAACAACGAATCCCATACGCGTTCAAATTCTCATTCGCAGCCTTTGAACGCAAACGGCAATGGATCAAATCAACCACTCTTGAGTTCAGCAATGATTGGCGATGTCCCTGTTATGCAAAAGACCTTGTTCAGCTCCGGAGGAGCTCAAAACTCAAGCCCACCAACCTCGCAAATCATGGGGGGACTTAATAATGGAATGGAGTATAGTACACCCAACAGGAACAAGGCATCTGATCTTGAAAAGTTTTTGAATGTGGGTACACACAATTCCAATTTCAATCCCAATCCCGAATCTAGCTTCTATGCTACGAATTCATCGAACGCTTTTGCTCCAAAATTTTCAAGTTCATACACTATGAATGGCTGGGCTGACGTAAATATGCAAGCAATTTCGCTCAAAAGTCCCCCAAATAATCAGCCCTGGTACAGATCGTATTCTGTGTCCAACACGTCACCAATAACTTTATCTTCTCCTACTAGAGTACCAGCTTCAAATTCCCAATTGGTTCAATCACCCCCGGGTGCACAGTTCAATGGAAGGATTTCTTTGGAGTCGAGATTGCCTTCATTTTCTTCTACTCCTCTAACTTCCTCAACCCATTATCAGTATCAGGATACTTCTGCCATTGCTGATGACGAGGAGCTGTCTAATCAAGATGATAGTGAGGTATTTGAAGAGGATTATGTGCCTGGATCCTTGAGTGATCTTATTTTAACTCCTCAAGAGTCAATTAGAAGAGGTTCAAGGTCACAATCGGGTACGTTATTGGTCAGACCAAACTTGAACAATATTTTATATGTCAAAGATGAGATCACACAAGATACCCAAGCTCACATTCACAATTTTCAAAACGATGCATTCAAAAAGGTTGATGATAAGTTACCAATCGGTGAGCAGCACGAAGATGTTTTCATAATGGATTAAAAGTCGATCAAGGACGATCAAGTATACTGCAGACATAGGTAAATGTCTCTGGGACTACAAAAATACGAGTACGATATGGTAGAAAGGGTAAGGGAAGGTCTTTTATCAAAATAAACAGAAAACGATGATAAAAGAAAAAACAATCAACTAAAGTATAATTAAACGATTAAAGTATAATTTTTGTTACAATGATTTAGATAGGATAAAATGGATTACAAGTGTTTCGTGAATGAATGTAGTGTAAGAGAATGGTGTTGGATTTATAAAACTCTGGTAAAGCAAAGATCTTTGGGACCGCATAAAATCCTTGAATTACCTCACACTATCCAACTCAACTACCAAGTTCTAGAAATGTTCATTATCGTTTGCTATTTACGGTGAATGCTGACTATTTACGTTGAGGGTACACCTCATTTTGCTTAGCTACCACAACTGGCCACTTACTCTAGCTTCTTACGAGGATTTTCTCTGTAGATATCTCCACTGGCTTTGGTGAACGCCATCATGTACTTGACATTGGTGAATTTCTCATCGGGGGTGACTTTTCTGATGTGGTCTGACTCGAACAAAGTACCAGCTAAGTACATTTCTCCAGTGTAAGGATTGAGAGTGTACACCAAGTAGTCTTGAACTGTTCTGATGGTGTCTTTGGCTTCTCCATTTCTCTCGATGGTCACCTTTTGCTTGGTCTTGGTCTTCAACACGAATTGTATGTACATGGTAATTTCGTTGGCATCAGGCAACACGTTGAAGGATACCACCTTGGGGTTTGATTCGAGTGACAAGAGCTCCCACAGAAGCTTCGAGTCACCGGGAAATGTTTTGGCACGAGAAATCAAACTGTTGGAGACCTCTACGCAACTCACCTCGTCCAACTGCTTCTTCATGTATGATTCTTTCTCAGCAAGTTTCTTGTTGCATCCAGTCGCAAAGATTTTGTTGGTCTTTACGAAGAGATCAATGGCGTTATCTTTCCATTCATTGAAGTGCATTTTCAATCCGGTTTCCCTTCTGTACTTCACAATACTGTAGGTGTTCACCACGAACGCTCCGAGTCTTCTGAACACCAACTTGTGCCACGAAGTGACCGGGCAATCTCTGAATCTGGGGGGTATGTAGAAGTCGGCCATCACTCCAATGTAATTCAATGGAACCTGGGAGATATCACCGGATTTGGGGAGCTTTCTTTTGGTTGCTGTAGATGAGGCAAATCTTACCAAGGAGAAGGCGGGCCTGGCGACCACGAGGCCACCGATTTTGGGGCCAGCTACTCTAAACATCGTTGTTGGTGGGACTATGCAAGGTGAAAAATTTTGGAGTACCAACGGATCACGTGACCACGTGATCATGTGACACCTGATACAAAATTTACCGATGAGGTCAACCCCCATACCAGTCTACTGAAGCTTTACTAGTGGCAACAGTCGTCACACCACCACTAATCACGATATAGATCAAATATCTGACCTAAAGAAGTCTTAGAATTCCTAATAACACATCAAACTGCCTGTTCTTGTCCTCGAAGACCCTTATTTATTTAGATCAGTGCCTTCATGCCTTCTGCACAATCAAAGTCAGGAAAGCAAAAGCTTGCCCCTGAGAAGGAAAGATTTCTTCAGTGTTGTGGAGATATTTCTCTTGAACTTGTTGCTTCACTCAAGACTTCCAAAGACATCAACTTAAATGGTTTAATCATCAGATATGCTAAGAAATACAAACTAAAGCAGCAACCTAGGTTGACTGACATCATCTCGTCCATTCCTGACCAATACAAAAAGTACCTCATTCCCAAGCTCAAAGCCAAGCCTGTCAGAACAGCTTCCGGTATCGCAGTTGTTGCCGTGATGTGCAAGCCTCATAGATGTCCACATATTGCATACACAGGTAACATCTGTGTGTATTGTCCTGGTGGTCCCGATTCCGATTTTGAGTATTCCACTCAATCCTATACTGGGTACGAGCCAACTTCTATGAGAGCCATCAGAGCCAGGTACGATCCATACGAACAGTCAAGAGGAAGAATCGAACAATTGAGACAATTGGGCCATTCCATCGATAAAGTGGAATATATTATTATGGGAGGAACTTTCATGTCGCTTCCAATTGAATACAGGGAAGAGTTCATTACTCAGCTTCACAATGCATTGAGTGGGTACAATGGTACGGATATAGATGAGGCAATCAGATTTTCCCAACAATCTCAAACAAAGTGTGTGGGTATCACAATTGAGACAAGACCTGATTATTGTACAGAAACTCACTTGAGTGATATGTTGAAGTATGGATGTACCAGATTGGAAATCGGAGTGCAGTCGGTGTATGAAGATGTGGCAAGAGATACTAATAGAGGTCATACTGTCAAGGCAGTCTGTGAAACATTCGCCGTTGCTAAGGACGCAGGATACAAGGTTGTGTCACATATGATGCCCGATTTGCCAAATGTGGGTATGGAAAGAGACTTGGAACAATTCAAGGAATATTTTGAGAATCCAGATTTCAGAACTGATGGTTTGAAATTGTACCCTACTTTGGTTATCAGAGGTACTGGATTGTATGAGTTATGGAAAAAAGGACTTTACAAGTCTTATAATGCTAATGCATTGATTGATCTAGTTGCTAGGATTTTAGCATTGGTTCCTCCATGGACCAGAATCTACAGAGTGCAAAGAGATATTCCTATGCCATTGGTTACTTCCGGTGTTGAAAATGGTAATTTGAGAGAACTTGCTTTGGCAAGAATGAAAGATTTTGGTACCTCTTGTCGTGACGTGCGGACGAGAGAGGTTGGTATTCAAGAGGTGCATAATAAAGTGATTCCTGATCAAATCGAATTGATCAGAAGAGATTACTACGCCAATGGTGGTTGGGAGACCTTCTTATCATATGAAGATCCTAAGCAGGACATTTTGATCGGATTGTTGAGATTGAGAAAAGCTTCTAAGAAATACACATACAGAAAGGAGTTCAAGAATCAACCCACTTCGATCGTCAGAGAATTGCATGTTTATGGTTCTGTTGTACCATTACACTCCAGAGACCCTAGAAAATTTCAACATCAAGGTTTCGGTACCTTATTGATGGAAGAAGCAGCAAGAATCGCAAAGGAAGAGCATGGCTCCCAAAAGATTAGTGTTATCTCTGGTGTCGGTGTAAGAAATTATTATGCAAAGTTAGGTTATTTCTTGGATGGTCCGTTCATGTCTAAAATGTTGGATGATGAAGAGTAATAATAATGGTAATGATATAACCTACTTAATTACACAGATATCGTTGAATTAGTTGGTTTTTAATGTGTTACCATTTTAAGGTACTATGTCAAATACTATAAAGCTCAATAATACATTCTATCATAAAGAGATTTCTATAATTGGGAGCTCTCACCTGTTCATGAAACTTCTGTTGACATTAACTAGACCTCCCTTGTGCAAAGCAGGTGGTTTCACTTTGTTTTTCAACAAGGATTGAACGTTTTCAATATTTGGAGGAGCCGAACCTGCTGAAGCGATAGTCTTCTTTGTACTTCCAGATCTGCTCAACGAATTTTGATTTTTCTCTTCGGCTTCCTTGATTCTGGCTCTAACCAGGTCAGCCATGTGAGGGTCTACTCCGCGATATTTCACAAGCCAAGTGTTCTTTAATAATGCAGCATATGATGGTCTTAATTCAGGATTCTTATTAAGACACGCTTTCACAAACAATTGTGCATCTTTGGAATAAATGGTGGGATCCAATTTTGGGGTATCTCCGTCAACAATTGCACTCAATTGAGAGAAGATGTTTCCATATGTCTCAGAAGGATAGGGATAGTGTCCTGCGGCAACTTCTAATATAGTCAAACCCAAAGACCAAATATCTGATTGAACAGAATAGCTGACATCATCTGGACTCATTGACTTGATTCTTTCCGGAGCCATATATGATTGACAACCTATGTTGGTCTTTGCTAATGATGCTACCAAATTACCAGACACACCGAAATCACAAAGCTTGACTTTACCCATACTGTTGATCAAGATGTTAGTTGGTTTCACATCTCTATGAATAATATTATGTTCATCCTTAAGCTCTTTTAATCCACGAATTACACATTCAGTGATGTAAGCTAAGCATGCTTCGTCTTTGACTCCATTGTCTTTACCGTAAAGCTTGTCAAGAGAACCACCATCCATGTATTCCATGCACATGTAAACTGCACCCTCAACAAAGAAGGCTCCATAGAAATCCACAATATATGGAGAGTCACATTTGTGCAAGATTTCTAATTCCATCAAGATCTGGGTAAATTTAGATTCGTCCAACTCGAGGCGGACTTCTTTCATTGCCATGGTGACTCCTGTAGGTTTATGTATCACTTTCGATACAGATCCATAATTTCCTCTTCCTAACTCTTCGATGTACTCCATATCTTCTAAAGAGATACGGAAAGATGAACCAGATGAGAAATCTACACCCTCTGAATGCAAAGATGCCTTCCCTGCGAAATTCAATTGCCCCGATTTGATATCGACGTATTTTGAATAGTTGGCAAATAATCCTTGTAGTTGAGGTTTCTTTGATTCTCCATTGGGTGTACCTTGATGGTTTCCATCGCCTGAGTTATTTGTATTTTTATGCTGAGGAAGGTCACTGTTGCTTGCATCAAGACTCAATTTGAAATTTGGTTTGTTCTTACGTTCTGACAATCTTCTGGATAAACCACCAGTAGTTTCAAGGCCTTGATGCTGAAGGATCGAATTACTCTTTTCATTATCATCGAGATTGATTGGAGGACTTAATTCAGTTTCTTGTTGGCTAGGAGGATGTGTGATATCATTCATGTTTAACTTCATTCCTCTTCTTTGAGATAAAGATGGCTTCTTTTTAAGGTCGATAGAAGAAGGAACATGTGCACGGGGAGAGGTCTTCATACGATCTGGAATTCTTGCCATTGATTGTGGGGTGCTGGACGACGCGGTTATCGGGGTATTAAAGGATCGAGGAGTATTTGGACCCTCATTGTATGCTTTTGGAGACGGGATCAGCCCTAATGAGGCAGAATCGTTTGCCGACATCGATCTCTTGTTCATCAATTGTTCTCTGGAGAGAGAAGGAATGTGTGGTAAAGTCTTGTTCATGACGTGAGTTGAAGGGCTCCCTGGTGTAGTGTCGAATTTGGGATGTCCATTTGAAGCGGGACTGCTCGAAGATAATGGAGGTGAATTCATTGCCATGGTCCGTTTTTGTTGAAAAGCCAAAAGTCTAGCTTTGATATCACCACTCAATTGAGGAGCAGAAGAAGTACCCACAGGTGGTGATTGAGGTGGTTTGGGTGTGTTTGGTGTGGTCGACGATGCATGTTGCGATGTTGGGGTACTTGTAGAGGGAGAATCCGAATTGTTGGATGGGATAGGGCTGGTGTCCGTGTTTAGGGAAAGTTTCTCCAATGCAGGGGGATCATGGGGTTGAGACATTGTGGATCACGTAGTAAGCATAGAATCACCAGGATGGAATGTAAACAGATGCAAGATAGAGGGTATATGTAGTGCGGAAACGGGAGGAGACAGGATGATTCCGGATGGTTTAGGATAAATCTAGTTGATACGAGAAATTTCAGAATGATTCGGGATTGTTGGGAATGAACCACGATATCAATGGTATGGTGCTATTGTACAGCTGGGACAAGATGGGAACAACCGGAAGTCCACTGAGGTCTGAAATGGAACCAGGCCGAACGCTTGGATTGGACACTTGACGCAACGAACGCAAATTGGTTGGACGGCACGATGGGTGGTATCTTGGAACAACAGAACAACCCACGTCGACTTGACAGGCTATCGTTTGATCCAGCGAGACAGGAAGTCACCAGAGGAAAGTCACCCAGCAGAAAGCCAGCACACAGTTATGCTAGAAGGAAAGCCGCCGAAACTGGGAAGGATGACGGTTCACACACGAGGCAGTACTAAGGAAAGAGAAGTAGCTACCGGCACGAGGGACGTTTGCAAAAGGACGGTTGAGAAGATGTGTAGAATCTCACCAGGCGGCCATATTGCTCCCTTGTTGGAGGTGACAATTGTGGGTGTGTGCAGGACGACGACCATCGAATTTTCGTGTCTAACATTGCTACTACTGATCCCTGGACTACGGGAGGCTTACTGCTAGGGGTTAAGGCGGAGGGCGGCGACCGCAGCGAGTGGGTGCCCGGGCGACCGATCGTTGGTGGTACGGGATTAGATATGGTGGTGTTTCTGAAGGTTGTGATGGGGTTGTGTAAAATGTTCGGCTTCGTGGGAGTGGTGCTTCTCTCCGTGGAGGAGGGAGGTCGACAGCCAGTGAATAACGTAGGAACGGTAAATGCGCGCGGTACCTGGCGGAAAGTTCTGCAGCACAGTACCACTGGCCGTGCGTGGTGGTGATTTGCACGATACTGGAGCTGGCACAGTAGATGTGGTGAGAGTTAGTGAGGGAGGTGGTGGTAGACGCAGGATTTTTGCCTCAGTCCATGGAACGGTGCAGCCCGGACTTGTGGACGGATGTCCGCGGACACCAAGGTATAGGGAAAGAGCATTGTTTTGCTGCTGGGGAGCTTATTGTGATCGGGACAGCGCTCAGGGGAACCCCAGCTGAGAGACAGAGGTTCTGGTGGCAATGGGATGGAAGTATGTGTTGGTGGAGTGGCTCCTCAAGGGGTAGCGTCGGGGTCGCCAGAGGTTAGGAGTCGAGCGCTGCCGTCGACCTAGCGACATGTGCTGGTGGCACTACTCCCGTGGTACGGGATTGGGGCCGCCGCCAGGGCCCCGCGCGGGCCCCGCGCGGTGCAGGCGACACTGAAAAGTTGGAATCGTCACACCGAAAACTCCGAGACCAAAGCTATTGTTTCCAGGAGCACCACCACCGGACCACTGTGGCGTCGGTTCGCGACACAGTGCAACGCTTGGTGCCGGGATAAGCGTGTTGGAACTGGAACGGTACGGAGTGTTGGACTGTTACAAATGCAAGGCACAACATGGACATGAACTACTGTGTCGCGGTAGACGAAGCAGCGACGCAGCGCGGTGCGTCGGTGCGTCTGACGTACCATTTCTGCCCGTGTCACAGTGGGGGGAGAAAAAGCTGGAGGGAGAGGAAAGGACATAAAAGAAAGAGGAAAAGAGGAAAAAGGAAAGGGAGAATAGGAAAAAGGAAAGGAGAGGAATCGAGAGAGCCTCAAGGGTGGAGACAAACCTCATATCGATGTCTGGAACCCTCAACATATGAAAAATCGAAAATACTTTAGATTTCTGATGCTGTCGTACTGTCGTGTCTTGGTATGGTTGCAACACGGACCAAGTCCAAGTTACCCAGCGACAGATCGGGCCACCTGCCCGGCCCTTGTGCTTAGAAATTATGGTTCCGCGAGAGAATAGCGGCCCCAGGGGACTCTATTGATCGTATTTGAATGTCTGTTTTTGCTTCTTTGTTGTCCCTGAGCTTCAGTGCTATTTTGGGGTGCTTTTGGGGAGTTCAGTCTGGGCGAATCACTTACGCTGGTTCTGCTCTTGTGATGCTGCGATGTTTTTGTTTCTGGTTCTATTTCTAGTTGTACTGTGATCCCGTGCTCTATTTAATTGACCATAATAGGAAACTAATAGGGTGGCCACAATCGAGTTAGTAGCCATGAAAAGCTACTATTCTGCAAACCTGGAACTGCCAGGGCAATCCCATGCAGTCCGTCCCTCAAATAGTAGCACTAACAATAACTAACAATAGCCTGGGTGGTGCGCCCTGTTGTCGTAGTGGAACCTCGTTGGGGCTGCTGTGCTCATCGTACGACCACGGAGTTGGGTGCCCAACTGGATGGATGGTTTTGTCCTCTTTGCTTATCGGATCCCGAGGTCACTAGTGCCATGGATTTGGTGATGACGTTGACCAATGACAAGGTGCAAACAATTGACAGCATACACAATTGAAGGATATGGCTCTTCACTATTTCGGAAGTGATGGGAGTGGTTTCTGGTAGGCCTAAATCTTGGAGGGGTCGCTTGGTCAGTGCGATGTCAGCCTCTCAGTATGAAGAATTTCTCTCTAGTTGAGCAATATATATATGTCTCCGTAGTAGTGCAATCAGATTCCTCCTCGAGTGGTAACTAGACCGTTTGAACGTTCACTTAGGAAGGTCTGAGATCTCTTTCATTTACACCACAAAGAAGAATTTTTCAGATATGGTCAAATCACTTGTGTTTCCGTAGACAATTTTTTGATGATGTCTCCGTTTTCTCAGACTCCATCATATTTAGACTACTTCGATGCGTTAGTCCACCCACTTTAGTTAGAACTAAGTTCTGCGAGGAAGAGGTGACCGAAAATATGATGGCTAGTTTCAATTTCATGGAAAAATACAAATAAGTGCTTGTAATTGTCTGTGAAGTTCCAAACAAGATTCGAGACTCTTCAAAGGGCATTTTTGGTCTTACAGTAATTGAGATTTTCTTCGATGAAATGACGTCCCCAATCTATAGGCACTAAGAAATGTGCCAAAGTTTCGCAGCAATATTGACGTTCAATTATAACAAAGAAAATACTATCCAACAGTTTCCTCTTCATGATATATACGCTGTAACTCTCCCTACGCTACTACTGAAATCATACCTTGTAATCCCATTAGCTAGAAGGAGTTGCCAATACACCCCCATTTAAATCGTATTCCAAAATCCATCATCTCTGTAATCACATTGATATTACTGTGTGCGAAATGCCACTATTGTTTCTAAATAGATCATCGTTTCTACATTGTGAGTGCGACTACTCCACATTAAAATGTACAACTTATAATTGCCACCACTATTAGAACTATCGTCAACTTCTTCTTTCGAGATAATCATCATGCCCAATGTCAACAGGCTACGCAGAACTATCTATCCAGATCAATGACTACGACTCTTATCAGAAAAAGCCCACGAAGCTAGACCAATTGTACAACCAAGTGTCGCAGGTGCCGATCATTAGGATCTATGGGTCCATCACGGTGCCCAACTTAGCCAGCAGGAAAAGAGAACACGGGACCAACGACCCCATAGTTTCGCCGCCAGATTCGTTCAACGTCCTAGTCCACGTCCATAACTTTTACCCTTACATCTACGTGGATTGCCTTGAAGAGGCACCCGAGGAAGCCCATTTGGCGTATCTCACGCAACACTTGGAAAATGCTTTATCAGCATCATTTGCTAAGTCCCGAGGCCGTACTGACGAAGATGACGAAGAGGAACAAGGAGACATTGCAGGTGCCAATGAAGTTGACAGTGCCATCGATCTGGATACTTCCTTTAGGAAATACATCGCAAACATCTCTGTTGGGAGGGGTGCCCCAATATATGGATTTCAAATTGGGTTTCAGAAATTCTACAAAATTAGCTTGTTGTCCCCTAGGTACAAGACCCGGATGATTAAGCTCGTTCAGGAGAAATCCATTAATTTTTCTGGTTCAAAGAAAGCGAATTCCGAGGTAGCTTCGAGATGCATCTATGAAGGACATTTGACCCATCTCGTGCAATTCTTAACAGACTTCAATCTTTTTGGATGCGGCTGGATGAATATAGAGAAGAAAGGATTATATTTTCGGTCGCCCATTTTGAATCCTAACCAACAAGAATTTTGCTCTGACCGGCAGATACGAAATTTAACAGAATTATTGAAGAATTACATCACGAAGTCCAATGTTCTCGCATCACTGGGTGAAGATTTGCCAATTAATTACGATAGGATAGGAAAATCCATATTGGAAATTGACGTTCAAACAATTCATATTTCAAACCGATCGCTCTTGGTCCAGAGAGATCTTCATCTGGATTTTCATGAATTTCGAGAGTTCAGATTGCTTGCAAACAAGCATTCATTCGATGATAATACTGTTACTCCTCCACAAATATACTTATCGTCTCTTCAGCATGTGGATGCTGATTTGAAGTATCAATGTGAAGTGAAAGATGCACCACTAACCACAGCACCAACAATTTATGTTCGTTCAAAATATCAATTTCCTTTCGGAATACCGTTTTTGGGGACTGGATCCACAAAATGGACAAATCAGACTGATTTAGATGAATTGTTAGACTATTCGATTAAGTTGAACAAACCAACCACAATGGATGTCGAGTCATACTCTAGAAAAGTCATCAATAAACCTCAGCAAAGAAGGTTGAATTTGAACAATTCTACCGAAATGAAATATGAAACATGTTTCGAATTAGTTGACAAAGAATGCAACGCCACATACCATAACTTTCATTTGAAGTTTGGTTCAGACTTGGTGGAATGGTCGGCCTACAAAAATTTGTTCAGCAAACTTGACAGGAGCCATAAACTGTTGGAATCAGTATCAATTAGTTCAGCAAAAGTCTCAGAGATTAATGAGGTGACTGTAGTGGATAATCCGCAATCTCACGTTCTATTACCCTCTGAGATTACGGAACTGATTTTGAACATCAGTTTCAACAGTAATTTTAGTGAAAGTACCGTGAGTCCTGCAAAAGAGATTCGAACCACACAAGAGGACGTTGTTGATAATGGTGGTTCTAATTCAATGGAGATAGCTCCTTTCCAAGTCGTAAGATCAGGTTCAGAGGAAGCAGAAATATCTGACGAACATCATGGTCAGTTCAGCTCTGAAAGTATCAACTGGAGCGAAAATGATTCAACCGTGGAGGAAGTACTTCAAGATATACATGATGCCGACGAAGACGAAGAAGACCAAATAGAGGAAACACAAGCTAATGAATTCGATAGAAGCATCTTGTTCGAAGTTACTCAAAAACGAAGGGATTTTCAAAAAACTCAAATTGCATCTAACTCGCATAAATTCGAAATTTCCGATCAACCGGGATCACCAGAACTACAAATACCTAGTTCCTTCGACCATCATCGAAACGATCCTGAAGAATTGGAAATTCCCCATGGCCCAAATGCTTATGAAGTTATGGTACCACCTGAGCTACTCCCTTCGAATATATCAAATACATTCGATGAGCTCGGAGTACTTAAAATCAATTATCTCGATCCTTTCTATGAAAATGAATTTGATCTTCCAACAAAAGCGATGGTTTTTGCCAATAAGAAAATACAAATTCCATTAATCAATGAATCAACCATCAAATCTTTGCCAGCTAGTGAAATGATATATGAGAAAATCATTAATGAGAGGAAGAAACCCCGTTCGATTGAGAATGAGCTGAATACTTGGGTATATTCTGTACAACCGCCTTCGAAAGCTGAGATGAACAATTGGATGCTTATAGAGGAAGATTACAATAAAAAGAAAATATTGAAATTTAGATCACAAATTGAGCCTGGTATCACACAAACTCATTTCAAGTTTTCCTATAATTCAAAAAAGGTAGCCAGAAAGCCAGATAACTTCAATAATCTCACGAATTTGTTTCTTGAAATTCATGCTGATTCAAAAACCGAGGATCTATTACCAAATCCTATCTCTGATCCAATAAATATTATTGTGTATCATTTCGATGATTCAAATGATATGATAAAGAATGAATTATGTACAGGGATCTTAGTTTTTGGAGATAATCATAACCCCAAATTATGCAGCCTTCTACTGACAACACTAGACGTACATGTTGAACGATTCCAAACGGAGTTAGAATTGGTGCAACGTTTTGTCAACATTGTGGATCTTCTAGATCCTGATATATTGTCTGGGTATGAGATAAATTCAACAAGTTGGGGTTACATTGTTGAGCGATTCAGAGCTGAGTATGACATTAATCTTTTGTCACAACTCAGTCGAGGAACTCAGAAAAGCAATGGAAAATTTGGCGATAGATGGGGTTATACACATACCTCGAACTTGATGGTCAATGGAAGACATATGTTCAATGTTTGGAGAGTCTTACGTTCAGAAATAAGCACTACCTCATACACATTTGAAATGATGTGCAGCAGTATATTACATCAGACAGTCCCAAAATATTCAAATTTTCAATTGACGAAATGGTTCGAAAGCGAAAAGTTTCTGGATAGTTTATTAGTCCTTAGATATTACCTTCAAAGAATTGATTTGACTCTCAAAATCATCAACGTCAGGGAGTTGATATCGAGGAATGTGGAGCATTCAAGGTTAATTGGTATTGATTTCAATTCTAATTTCTATAGAGGTTCACAATTTAAGGTTGAGTCGATTCTTTCGAGGATATCAAAACTGGAAAACATCCTCCTAAACTCACCATCAAAAGATGAGGTACACCGAATGAGACCAATTGAATGCATACCATTAGTCATGGAGCCGGACTCCAATTTTTACAAGTCACCAATGGTTGTTTTAGACTTTCAGTCATTGTATCCATCGATCATGATTGCTTACAACTATTGTTATTCTACCTTAGTATCGAAGCTTCATAATTTTGACCCTAAAAAGAACAATTTGGGATATTTGAAAAATGTCAACTTGCCTTCCGGTATGATAGATCTCTTGCGCAAGGAGGACGGGCTTAATATCTCTCCAAATGGATTCGTCTTCGTTAAAAGTCATATCAGGAAATCTGTATTGGCAAAGATGTTAGAGGAAATTTTGAATACCAGAATTCTTGTGAAAACGGTTATGAAAATCTTTCGAGATGATAATGAGTTGAATAAGCTTTATAATGCTAGACAGCTAGCATTGAAATTGATTGCCAATGTGACATACGGTTACACTTCCGCTTCATTCAGTGGAAGAATGCCAAATCTGGACGTGGCAGATTCTATCGTAGCAACAGGTCGTGAGATCTTAACACAATCAATTGACTTAATTGAGAACGGAAATTTCGGAGCAAAAGTGGTATATGGAGATACAGATTCCTTATTTGTATATTTTCCAGGGAAATCCAAAGACGATGCTTTCTACCTCGGAAAGCAGATTGCAAAGTATATTACGGATCAATTTCCTGATCCTGTGCAGCTCAAGTTTGAAAAAGTGTACCATCCATGTGTCTTGTTGAGTAAGAAAAGGTATGTTGGATACAAGTATGAGTACGAAGACCAAGAAGTTCCTACTTTCGAGGCAAAAGGCATTGAAACTGTCAGAAGAGATGGTATACCGGCCCAAGCAAAGATTGTGGAGAAGGCATTGAGAATTTTATTTGATACCAAAAACTTATCCAAAGTCAAGGAGTATACTTTGACACAATTTTTGAAGATCGTCACTAATAAAGTTCCTGTTAATGATTTTTGTTTCGCAAAAGAAGTTCGTTATGGAACGTATAAGAATGAAATTCATTTACCTCCAGGGGCCATTGTCGCTGAAAAGGAAGTCATGAAAGATCCAAGAAGAGAACCACAATACCGGGAAAGAGTAGCATATGTGGTTATTAAAGATTCAAGCAAGCCCAGAATTAAGGATAGGTGTATCACACCAATTCAATTCTTGAATAGTTTTAAGACTTCGGTCCCTCACAACTTAGATTATGAATATTATATCACTCGGGTGTTAATACCTCCATTGGAAAGAATATTCAACTTGATTGGTGTTGATATTAGGGCTTGGTATAAAGAAATTCCTAAATTTATTAGAGGTACCTTGATAAATCGAGGAATGGATCCGACAAGTCTGAACGATTTATTCAATTTTTTGAAGGTCTATTCTTGTTTAATCTGTGGATCTGAGATGCCAGTGAATTATAAATCATCCATTTGCAAAGAATGTAAAAGAAACGAGTTGGACATCATAACAAAACTCAACATGGACAAAAGACTCAGTCAAATCAAAAGTTTCACCGTTGATCTGATTTGTATTTCATGTGTATCGAAAAATTTAGGTGTTGCAGGTGGTTTCCTCAGGAAGGAATCAACAGAACAGTGTCTGAACTATAACTGTGAGACATTGTATCGAAAAGCAAGCGTACGGAATGAATTTCGTACAATTGAAAACACTAACCAAACAATTTTGCAGGACCTTGAATGGTAAATCCAAAATCATAACAAGAAGGCTCTGATCAAATACTAAATTACAATAAATAGTTCATGCATAACATATGATATATCATATTTGGATCTGTTGAAGAAGAACATATAGAAATGAGTAACCTCATTCCTTGTTTTCTGCTTTCCAACTTCCTTCGAACATATGCTTGGCATATGCCATAGGGTGCTTCATGTCCTGTGCTCCCATTTGTTCCACATCAGGACTGAAAGATGTTATGGGTAATACCAAAACATCATCGATTTCAATGGGCATCTCCATACCAGTGAACAATTTCCAATCTATAATTTTATCGATCCGGTTTTTCTTAAGATTTTCTGGTGTCTGCAAAATCTTGTTAAGATAACTGAAGATAGTGTCTGTCCAAATACCTGGGCCCGTCCAATTCATTATATCACCACCGGCGTCTCTACCTAAAACCTTTCTCAATTGACCCTTCCTTTCTCTTTTCAAGGTGATTTCAGTGATTTGACTGATCAATTCCCTTAATGCGGGATGTCCTTTCTTTGCTTGAATGGTCCATTGACAGAATTGAATTCTACGGGCATACCACTCCGCCCAATCAGGTCTATCTGGATCAGCCTCAATACCAATGACAAGACCTGGATTACTAGGGATATCATATAAGGTTTCGTTATTGGAGGCCCAAATATCAATTGGCTTGATTCCAACGGTGTCTATGTCTGAGTAAACTCCACCTCTAGCGAAGAGAATCAAGTATCTGAAAAAATCTGCTTTAAGAATACTCTTGGGCATGACCTTATATGCCTTGGCCACATCTGGTACGTTTTCGAATAATTGTGCTATCAACTCTGCACACTCTTCGTCTTGCAAGACAAAATGCTGGTAGTCTGGATTCTGTTCACTCCAAGTCTTCTGGAACTTTCTGAAGACAGCTGGAAATTCCGGGTCTCCGAGCCCAACTTTCCATGTTTGCCAAATGAATTTTGGAAAAGGCTTGTGGACTTCGTATGGGAAGTGATTGGCCAATTGTATTCTTAAAGGGGACCCTTCTTCTATGATGGCTTTTCTGAGGGGTTGAAAGTTCAAACCGAGTTGTTTCCACTTACTTCGGGACCCCAATTCTCGTTTTAACTGTAACTTAGGTGAACTTATGGAAGTTCTATGAGATGCTCCAGGTGTATGTGCATGGGCAATCAAGTACATGCAATAGATTCCCAAGAGGAGCCCTATCAAGATCTTGTTTTGACGTCCCAACATAGCTAATTATGGATTATTTCAATAGGAATGATAGGAGGTTTGCTTGATCAGAACTTTTCAAGGCAATTTCACGCTTGAAGCACGTCAATTTCTAATATTCCATAGATCAATAGCAGAAGAACACCTCATTGACACTTTCCCTATATAGTCGGATTGCACGCGACGGGTCACGTGATCGGAGTTATGATACGAAGACGAAATAAACACCTGTCACCAGGCGGAGTTACGCGCACTACAATTGCTGCCTACAAGTGAAATAATAAAACTCGATGCATTAAACTGCATAAATAACCCAATGTCTAAATCCAATAGCAATAACTTGATAAAAAACAACTTTTTCAAAACCCAAGAAAACAAAAAAGATTTATAAATTAACCCATTAATAACTTCTCTATAATCTGTTTTTCTATCTCGTAAAAAAACTTGTACGCCTTTTTCTCTGTGAATGTGAATATTAATACAAATTATGATTTGAACTGAATTTGAAAACAGCATCAACCATAAATCAGAACTTGTTTGAATAGTTCCAAAGAACACTTTGAACTTTGAAATTCAACCAAAACTTTGCAGCAGCAATTCAAAAAGAAAAAGCCTGTTTTGATTTTTGGAAACAAAAAAACCAAAAGTGATTAATGCAAATATGATGATAATCTTTTCTTCCTTTTTCCTGAAGTGACTAGATTGAGACATGGAGTATTTTGAAAATAAAAGAGTGAATGAATAAGATATGAAATGCACAATTAAGTGATCCAAAAACAAAAAAACAAAAAATCTTAAATCAACATGTATCGACTAGTGTCAACACATTGTTTCTTCAAAGCTTGACGCTTACCACCAAGAGTTGGCTGAAGAGCTTGGGTTACCGTAGCTTTGTTCACCACCGTATGATGAACCACCACGTCCGTAACCTCCAGAACTGTAGCCACCGTTACCGGAGCTTCCCCAGTTGCTGCTACCGCTGCCTCCCCAGCCTCCGCTAGATCCACCGTAACCAGATCCTTGTCTTCTGTAGTCTCTGGTTGGGCCTCTTCCACCACGGGAGCTTCCACCACGAGATCCTCTGCTTCCGCCATAAGATCCTTCTCTAGCAATCTTGGTTAAGAAATCTGGCATTTCTTGGTTGGATTCACTTAATAATTCAGTCAAACCCTTGACGATGTTCTTGTTGTTTCTGTTAAAGAAAGCGGTTGCGATACCAACGTTACCTGCACGACCAGTACGACCAATTCTATGAACATAGTCATCAATATCACTTGGCAAATCATAGTTGACAACATGAGAAACATTTGGAATATCCAAACCTCTGGCGGCAACGGCGGTAGCAACCAAGATTGGTGCGGTACCACTCTTGAAAGCGGCCAAAGCCTTTTCTCTTTCGTATTGAGATCTGTCACCGTGGATAGCAGTAGCTGGGAAACCTTGATCGTACAAGAAGTCGGCCAAGTTGTCAGCCATTCTCTTAGTTTCGGTGAAAATGATGGTCAAACCAGGGTCACCGGCAGACAACAAGTCCAACAAGACGGACTTCTTCTCTTCGTCTTCAACGTATAAGATCTTTTGGGTAATGTTCTCGGAAGTGGAACCGACTCTACCAACGGACAAGAAAATGTAGTCCTTCAAGAAGTCTCTGGCCAAGTGTTGGATGTCTCTTGGGAAAGTAGCAGAGAACATCAAGGTTTGTCTGTCTTGAACATCTGGCATGTCACAATCTTGCACAATGTGTCTGATTTGAGGTTCGAAACCCATATCCAACATTCTGTCGGCTTCATCCAAAACCAAGTACTTGATGTTGGCCAAGGAAACTCTACCTCTTTCTAACAAATCCTTAAGACGACCTGGGGTAGCAACCAAAAGATCACAACCTTTGTCTAAGTTTCTGATTTGAGTACCGATGTCGGCACCACCGTACACAACACAAGGACGGACCCAGGATCTGTAAGAGAACTTCTTGGCTTCATCGAAAATTTGGGAGACCAATTCTCTGGTTGGAGCCATCACTAAAGCAGTAGGGTAGACCTTGTGGGAGGAGAAAGCACCAGTTGGAGCTGGGACCTCAGCAGGACCGTTCATGTAGGATTCAGACAAAACTGGGAACAAGAAACCACCAGTCTTACCGGAACCGGTTTGGGCACAAGCCATCAAATCTCTACCGGCAGCAACGATAGGAACGGAGTATTTCTGGACTGGGGTTGGCTTGGTGAATCTGGACAAGGTGATGTTCTCAACCAACAATGGATCCAAAGGAGGAGCAGTGAAGGCAGTGATTGGTTCTGGGACACCGTCACCGGAGGCTTCGACAGGGATTTCGTCGTAGTTGTCGAAGTTGATACCGGAGGATTGGAACGAGGAGTCATCGGCGGTTCCGAACAATTCCAACTCCAACTTTTCGTTACGTTGGGCTGGCTCGTGGGCTCCATCGACCCATCTACCCACACCTGGTCTTGGGGCACCTCTGCCGACACCACGGCCACCGAAACGGTCTCCACGACGGCCTCCACCGTATCCACCACCGTTACTGTTGTAACGGTCACCTCCACGACGGCCTCCGCCGTAGCCTCCGCCGTAGCTTCCTCCGAAGTCACCGCCACTGGCAGAACGACGCGAGCCGCCAAACACTCCGTCGGGATTATTACGAAGGTGAGGAGGGATGTATCCGCCAGCTCTTGGAGCAGGACCGCCAGCGTTCTGCTGGGACCCGTTGTCTTGAATAGAGAGGCTGTTTAATTTTTGAGTGAAATCAGTCATCTTTAGTATCTATACTTAATGTGAAGTAGATAGCGGCAGTGTTTGTTATATATAGGCAGAAAATTTTTCGTGGATGGTTGCGTGGTGCGCGCACGCATGCCTCCTGGGATCACCATGCGCCTGCGCCTAAGTTTCTTTTTGGCGAAGTGGCAACGGGCGCACGTGACAGCGATAAGGCCAGGAACCCCCGATAGGCCGAGGGTGACGGCATGGAGAGGACGTGGGCGTGGCGTTGCCGGATCGATAGCCCAGCGAAGATGGAGGGGCCCACGACACCGTCAGGCCGGCTGCAATCCGAGGGGTTCAGGTCAGCAGTACGCAACCGTTATCAGACTGAAGTGGGAACCGATGTGTGGGAGGTCAGCAGAGGACCCACCGGGTACTGCGACACTGCGACATGCGACATCGCGCAGTGTCGGAGAAGGCAATCAGTAGGCGATAAGGGCCCAGCACACCGTTGGGGAGCGTTGCGAAGCGTTGGGCCCTTGTGGTTTTGGCTTTGGGTTTTGGCTTTGGGCGTTGCGGGCATCTGGCATGGGTTGGTGTGTCTGGGATTTCGTTCATGATGTGTCTGAAGTGGTTAGACTGTTCTGCATCACTCGCCCCAAATGGCCATGGCCACTATTGCTGGTCACAAATCGGGGAAGCGTTGGGGGTACGCGTAGTTCGTTTCAAGTATATTCCACTTAATCGCGGAACCATGGGGCCAAATATGAGGTTGGAATTAGAAATGGGGCACAGCGTATGGTGTCGCATGTCGTGCGAACATCTTTCAAGAAGATTCTGCAACCTTACTAAGAACTGTAGCAAAATAAGAGTACTAAACATGTCTAGGACGTCCGAAGCTAGTTTCCGGGAGCTCTAAACACGGAGTTCCCGCCTAAGGACAATTAGCACAAATTGGGGGCTCAGTGCTTGAGAGATGCTATGGGATGCCGTACATCTGGAGTGCTCTGTATCATTTTCATTATTTCCGTACTATTCTCGTGTTCGTAGTATTTTTCGGTGTTTCCTGAAGTTTCCTGGTCTTTCTGATCCAACTTGCTCTGCTCGTGAAGTTTGAATTATGCAATCGAGATATTTGTTCACATTTACGTGTCTGTTCATTCGTTATTCGACTCCGACCGTGAAAGGTATAAATCACTGGTAGAGCTGAACGTAGAGTTGATCTCCGGTGCAACCGCACCGGCGCTGGTACCGTTGATTGAGATTCTGGCCTTGGGATGCGCATAGCAAGTCCTATCATCGGAGTTCGAAAAAGTTGGCAGGTCCCCTTCCTCGTAAACTAGATGCTCAGGATCTCCTTCTGATAGCGTGGAAGAAACCTCGTCACTGCTTCCATTAATCTCAAATGCGTTGGGGTCATCAAATGTATCGATATGGAGATTTTCGAAGCTCACAGGGTTCTGCTTACGGTATCTCTGTTGGTTGCCTTCGCTCAACAAATGACTGAATGGCTTCTGTGTCTCTCTAGCATTCCAGTTCAAGTTCCGACTTACACTGTCGATGTACTCAGTCTTGGACGAGATCACCGTAGGGAACGGAAATTGACTTGCTTGAATGGTAACGTAGTCCCCCTTGCATAATTCTGTACGAACTTTTCCATCGAATGAAGCCCACGCTGTAGCACGACTAGTTTCTGGTACTTTGACCTTTAAGAGCATTCCATCTGGTAGCAAAATCGGCCTGAAGGACAACGTATGTGGACAAATGGGTGTCACGCTGATGGCACTTACTCCTGGATGCACAAGCGAGCCTCCAGCAGATAGAGAGTATGCTGTGCTGCCCGTGGGGGTAGCAATAATAAGCCCATCAGCTTGAGCCACTGTAAGCAATGAGCCATCTCCATAGAGCTCAAGCTGCGTCACATATGGACTTGGCCCTCTGTCAACCACCAACTCGTTCAATACCTGTTGATCGCACACCACGGATCCATCTGCCTTGTGTACTCGACAAGTGAACCTCATGCGCAAATAGGCACGGACTCCTGAATCTAACACAGAAGTCATTGTATCTCTAAAGTTTTCGAATGGGAAATTTGTCAAAAATCCCAAAGAACCTAATGCAAACGAAATCACTGGTGGTACCACCCGTTGGTATAAATTAGAGACATAGAGAACAGTTCCATCACCTCCCAAGGTTAGCACCAAATCAAAGGTCTCTGGATTCTTTGAAGCGAACTTCTTGTCCCAAAACTTGAGGCACTCCTTTGCTTTGGGATGAGATTCACAGATTTCTTGCACATTGAATCTTTTCAGCTTTTCTAAGTGCTTGTCCACGTAGACAACGATATCCTTTTGTCTGCCCATGAGCCATTCCACCACTTCTCGAGTCAAGTAGATGAGGGAATTGTCCCTCGCTTTGGTAACGATCATGATGGCCTTAACTTCCAACTGGATGGTGGCACGAGACAAATTTTTGGCTAACATCCGAACGCCGTTTGCTGTCTCGGCCAACTCAGTATGCGACTTCACTGAACGAAGGTCTTCATTGCTTAGCTTCAGGAGAACCGTCGAGGACACCCGCCGCTTCACCTGGTCGCAGTAGAGCTTGTTGTGTATCCTGGGCTGCTGGCGGCTAAGTCCTTGGCCGCTGGGGCTAGTGCTGTTGTGCATTGAAAACTTTCGCCTAGCAGAGTTCGCCCTTCTGGGGGTCTTGGAGCCATCTCTGAAGTCCTTTGAATCCTTTAGATCCCTTAATTCCTTTTGTTCCTTCGAATCTTTGCAATCTTTGTAGTATTTGGCTTCCTTGTTGTCTTTGGAGTCTTTGTTTTCTTGAATGTCGTGGATGTCTACCCATTCCTTTTCCTCAGCCTGTTGAATAAGATCGGTCAGAGGGGCCACTTCTCCATTGACAAGCTCTTTTGATAGGAAGCTCTTCGCCAGGGGTCTTCTGGTGACGCCTTTTTGTTGAGTCATCTACCTTATAGGGGTAATTGGAGTTAGAAACAAAAGCAAAAACCTGGGGCAACGCCAATTTATGTAGTAGCGGATGTATTTTCAAGTCGCAATTTTTTAGTAGCTAATGGCACTGGAGGTGGGGGTGAAAGCTCGTGGGAAGGTGCGAACAAGCGTAACACCACGGAAATTTTAGACGGCCTTAGCGACGATTTAGGTACCTTAACGGCGCGAACAGGTGAGTAGTGAGGACAATTATCGCAAATTGGAGCCATTCGGTGGGGGCCACACCGCGAGGATTTCGCGATAGAGTGCGCTAGAACACCCTCCCCCGGGAAAAAAATGTTCTGATTAGGGAGAGAATTTTCGGTTCCGATAGGGAGAACAATATGATTCGCTCGGAGGTTCAGCCAAGTACGGCAGAAAAGCCTGAGGCTTTAGAGTCAAGTACGAAGAACAGTAAGAAAGAAAACATTTGGAGGGGAAGTGGTGATATTTTTGGAACCTTGATGAGAGCGGCGAGGGATAGAGAAGTAAATAATCAATATTGATAAGAGTTAGTCCAGATAATCTTGTAAATTACGGATGAATTTAACTAGATTTGGGTGTTGAGCAGACAATTGGTCTTGGTTGAAAAGATAAAGTTGAATCGAGGAGAAAAGCCCGATAACATAAAATTAGGATTGGGTTTATTGAGTAAACAACTGATGAGATATAATTGTGTGCATTAAGTAAACAACTGATACGCTTGGTTCGAGTTATTAATTTAACAATTGATTTTTGAAAATATATACTTCGGGTAAAATTGAAGTGTCCAACCTGACGTGCTGAATATCAATTCCCATACGAAGTAGACGTTAATGTGTAAATTGTATCAACTAGTTACTACGACACTTCCAGCCCTTGCCATCCAATAGTGGCAAAGATGCACCCAAACACCAACCAATCTCGTTGTCGTCGATCTTGTTGGCAGTTCTCAACTCTCTAGATAATGGAATGTCATAACCGGTATGCAAAAGAGCGGTGATAAAGGATAAGTCCATACACCAATGTGGTTCCTCCTTCAATTTCTTAATAGGGCTGTCCAACAATACCTCCAGCCACATTTGGTCACCATTGCAGACAACCTTGGCCAACTCGGTCAATTCTTCAACAGTGAAGGAAGATGGGAATCCAAGTGGATTGGTCTTGTCGTAGAAGTAAGAAAACACATACATGTCAGAAGTTCTTCTGAAGGCTCTAGTCAAAGAAGGTTGATGAACACCATTGAAAGAACATGGCTTACTGGTACATGCGGCTTCCTTATTCAAGACTTTCTCGGCCATGAAACGACATTGAGCACCTTGTGCAACTGATGGACCCTTCATGTTCACCACGTACATGTCACCGTTTTCAAGTTCAACAACAACATTATCTGCAAGTGATCCTGGTGGAATACATGGGTTGTTGATGGTGATAGTAGACTTGTAACCCTTAGCTTGACCCTTGGTAGTTAACTTACTACCTGCCAATTCAGTGTTAGATTTGAGGGCAGCCTCAACAACCATAGCGTTAATCTTGTTTCTTCCTTGCATCAAACCGAAGCCCAAGTGAGAGAACTGGTACAAGGTGAAATCCCTGTTACCGAACAGGAACTCGTATTTGTATTCACCTTCAACCATCTTCTCATTATTACCGAATTCAGGCTCGAATACGATTTGAGTAGAACCTCCACCCAAATCGAAAACGGCAGCAGTTGGGATCTTCTCTGAGGAGCCGATGTTACCCAACAAGTAGTTGGTGGTAACCCAAGCATAAACACCTTCGTCCTTACCGTCCATAATAGAGACACCATCTCCTTCGACAACGGCAAATGGGTAGTCTTTCTCAAGGTGCCTTCTGACTTCAGCCAAGATGTTGTCCGACTTTTCCGTTCCTAACAATCTCAATCCAGCGGTGGCCTTGACTGCAATAGGAGTACAAGCTTGCTTATCTTTTGGAACGGTTTCCAACGCAATTTTCAATAATGGATCCAAAGATGCAGCAGCTCCAACAACGTCGGTGTCGAAAGAGGACAAACCGGGTTTCAACATCTCGAACTTCTCATGCAACAACTTTGGAGGAGAAACACAAGTGTCAAACTGGTAGACGTGAACACGGGAACCGGTGGAGCCAGCATCTATCATCACCACGAAATCTCTCTTGTTACAAGAGCCAGACTCGGCAGCTGCGGTAGCTGGAGCCTTAGAAGGAACCTTAGCAGGAGCTTCTTTCGAAAGATCATTTACAGGTTCTTTGGCAGCAGCGGGAACAGTATCTTGAGAAGCACCTTGTGGAGTACCTTGTGCAGCACCTTGTGGAATTCCTTGTTGTGGAGTAGCAGGTTTGGGGTTGGAATTAAGATTGGAATCACCCGAACCGACTTTTTCAGCCATAACCTTTGGCTTGGTGGTTCCAGGAGCCTTTTCATCCTTAACATATGGGGGATCAGCGCTTTGAGGAGTTCCCTTGATGTTTTCAGGCTCGGGACGCTCAATGAATGGAACATGGTCGCCAGAAGAGGCGGGTTGAATCCGTTGGATCGAGCTACCCAACGAGTTCTGCGACATGGCAAAGAAGGCCACGATCCCGAAGATCGCCAACACGGAGACGATGACACGTAAGTTACGGGTGGTGATCATTGGTACTGTCATTGATGTTGAAAAGTGTTTGATACGCGTAGTCGAAACCGTCACGTGAGGCTTTTTGAAAAGGTGCTGGGCCCTGTAACGCAGCAGTAGAAGTAGAGGTTTTGTAAGGAATCAAACGATTATTGCGTGGGAGCTCTGGGAAAGCGATGTTTGCTTTTGTTGGAGGAAGTGGGGGACAAGAAGTTGTTTAGATGCGTGGAGGTACAAGCACTGATGGGGATTTAGTTCTTTTTATTGTTAAGTGAGGGAAGAAGGAGAGAAAGAAATTCCGGATGTAGATTCGATAAGGATCAGCAGAAAAAGGTACCGATTTGGCAGCAGATCATGGGGTCTTACACACAACCACGCTCAGAAACGTTGGGATGAGTGTATGGGTGAATAGCGCAATATAGGAGGAGTAAAAGGGCGACTCTTGCTGAGCAGGGGGATAGAAGATGTGTGAACGATAGGAATCTTATTGCTACAGGAGAATGGAATTACGCCATTTCAGAAAAGATATGGAACATCTTGTGTTAATTAGGAATACAGTGCAAAGAGCACCAAGGATTAAAAGGATCAGACATGTGAGACTACTGGGGAGTACCCTGGAAATTGAGGAGTATGGTGGGGACATTAGAGTAGGGAGGGAGTGTAAGTCTTCAGGGATAGTGAGTGAGGATACGAAGCATTCAGTTGCTATCTCCTAACCTGTTGATATGGGCGACACGAAATCACAAGGAGAATCAACAAGAGATCACAGGGAACTGGGAAAAATGTAGGAAAATGTAGGAATTACACGGATCTGTAGGTAAATGTAGGGAATAGTGAGGAGCTGCGCAAAATGGCTGGCAAGAATGGAATGAAACAAACCACTACTAAAAATGGTGAAAACTTCATCCAAGAGGAAGTGAAGGAAGAGGTAAAAGAGGTCGAGATGCCAACGTATGATTGCACACAACACCCACATGCTACATACCCAGGGCGAAAGTTCAAGGCATAGTTGTTCAAACTTTGTTCACGTCAAAGTTCATGACATATTCCATGCATCATGCACGATAGATAAAATGCGAGACTTAAAATGCCAAATTAACAATAGAATAACTGCCTGCTTCCGCTCTTTAAACCTATTCAACATTGCATGCGACCTCAAATGCACCACGTAGTTTACCATGCTATTGAGTCGTCCTGAAATCTGGTTTCAAAAACCTCCACCCCCAAATCTCAAGCACAAAACTTCATACCTCCAATCTCATACTTCACTCTCTCGCACGATCTTTTCCCCAAAATGCCTGTCACGTATCACAAGCATCTGTATATTCGAACACTAATCCCGCTCCTGTCACTTTTGTTTCGGCCAATTCCACTTTCAGCCAATTACCGATCCAAATATTAGGGTGACCTCTGATTGCTTCGTCATCCAAAGAATGTTTCATTTGCTTGACCTAACCAATTCAAGAGGTATCGGTTTCGCGATACCTCCATGATTCGACCTTGAATAGTGGCTCTTTCACATCGGCAATTTGAAGTCCCCAGTATCCGAACACTGCACAGGTTATACAATGTGATAATATCGAACTAGTGGAATCGTCCCGGCAAAACCCGTGGCGACATTCGTGGTCCAATACTCAACTTTTCCCGTGCCAACTTACAGATCTACAACTCATGATAAGTTCGAATCTCATCTCCGAAGATTCCAAACTACAAGTTATTCATGACCCACGCTGGAATTTTCCATCAAGAAAACAACAGTTGTACCTCTCAAGGAAGGAGTCAAGACACTTCTGAGATCCTGAATCTGGTTCAGTATTGAGAGATAAAGAAAAGGTATCAGAATATATCCAGCATGAGTATTGAATCGTTCTCTTCGGCGATTTTTCAGCTTTAAGACTTATCCTCTAGCAGAAGTAGAGAAATTTAATGTCCGACAGAAAGAATGAGATTATTAAAGGTAAACGAATGTTTGGAAGATATGTACATCCGATTGAGATTTTAACAGACACATATTTCGATGGTTCATATACTGAAGTTTCTTTGCTACCTATGAAAGAAACTATTGCTTGTGCAATAGAGATATTATGATATTGCGCGGTCCATGGGTCCTCGCGAAACGCATATAAAAGTTAAACCCAAGACAAGGTGATCTCATTGAGCCAAATTATCAAGTATGTGGTCTCTCGCGATTCGGACCTATAGAGATAGTCCAATCACAAACGAAGTATGTAAAACATCCAGTGAAGTGTTTTGAGGTTACGATCTAGTGATAAGACCTCTAGTTCTTCGGAAGTACGCGATAGGTGACGCTAGGAACATTACAATAAACAAACTAGTGGGTCTAGTTGATCTAAAAGATCTAAAGATCTGAGATCGGCGATCTAAGCGATCTAAGCGATCTCAACATTTGATTGTTCCAGTGCGTCTCCAGCAACCACCACCACCAATACTGCTAGCTCCGCGGATCTAGTTCTACCGCTAGTACCTAATGCCAATGATTGTCAGTTGTGCTTTCCCAAGAAGTGATGGCGAGATATCTCTCTCGATCGAACACGGCACTTGCAAACCCCCCTGAAGACCTTGCATTGAGTTCTCATCCCGAAAATGAAGTAACACCACTGAGCATCTACAATATGTCTTCTAGTGGACCGAAACGAGCAAAACCCTCAAACACCATATGAGTCCAAGCTAACTAGGAATTATGGTGTGTTTGCACAGATAGTCCAGCAAACACCCAATTTCTTGGTACCCATTGGAACACTGGGGAGACTCTTTGTTGGATATCGTCCGCTAGCTCGCACTATTTTTTATGGCGATGCTCTTCGCACCCAACGAGAGCTCACCGGCCGATCACATGTTAACCACAATCGTCTTCCACCAACACCATTTACAAGCTTGAACTGCTTCTCTTGGATCTACAGATGGTATAAACGGTCCACGATAAGACCGCCTTCTATTAGAACCTCTACTATTTTCAATGCTCAAAATACTAGAGCGTTTCTCTCAGTGAACCATTGCGCTGATTCTTGCACTGGGAGTTCCCACTACGAAGGTGTCGCGCCTCTAATTATTCATTGCACGTGACCCGAAAGGTGGAGAATGACACACTGATTACATCAAACGCACTAAAAGCACTTCTTCAACACACTGGGATCCCTTAATTCACAGCTTACCCACTTCCCATTACAAGGGTATGATGGAAGCGGAAACAGCAGTATCTAATCCTCAGAAAGGGGCCAGCAACGACAGAGACCAACCTCGCAGAAAGAAAAGATCCTTAGGCACCTTTCCCTGTCCTCATTGTGATAAAGTCTTCACACGCTCAGACCATCTATCTAGGCATAATTTGAACCATGAACCCAAAGAAGTGTTCAAATGTGGGTATTTGATCGTTGAGTACGGCGGAAACAAGCGTGTTTGTGGCAAGACGTTTGTTCGTAAGGACCTCCGGGAACGTCACATGAAGCGTCATCTTGAGATGATGGACTCGAAGCCTCAAAGTTCTGATAATTCCCAGAAGCAAGGAAGAAATGTTTCGTCTGACATAGGCTCTAGTCCAATTGATGAGCTCGCAGAATCAGCAAGCACCGCTAGCGGAGGCTTGCTGATCACAAACTTAATTCATGATCATAAATCCAAGAACCCAACAAAAGCTTCGACGGCCGGCCCACCTGCTCAACCCAATGGCGACTTCGTGGGCACTATTCCCATAGCAAACCAAATTAATCGACCCGTTGCGCAGCATCAGGTACACCACCAAGCTCCTCATCCTTCTTCTCTCCAACAGCAGCATCCTCAACATGTCCACCACTATCAGCATACACAAAACTTACAGAATGTGCCACAGCAAATGGTCCCACAGCAGTATCAGCAGTTCCAACAGCAATTCTCGAATTACAATCCTCAAATGTATCCAGCTCAGTTACAAGGGCAAGCATCCAACCAGATGCAATTTTCTGGCACCTTACCAATGAAACCACCATTTCAGCAGAATAATACACAAATTGAGGTGGATATCACGAAATCGATGAGCTCAAATAGTATGATGCCTCAGACCCAAAACGATATTTTATCATGGTTGTTTACAGAGTCACCAAGTAATAATATGATTCTAGGCTCCGAAAAAGCAGTTTCAGATTCATCCAAGCAAAATGGGGAATCCGTGAGTATAAAAGCACCCATTGATTTTCCAAATCATCAATATATTCCCAGTCCATTTGGTGGTTCGCAAATATCGCCGCCACAAGACTCCCTGGCTACTACATCTTTACCTATCAACAATTACCCTAATCAAATGTCTCCACAAACCGACATATTGCCTCTTCAAAGAAGCGACAAATCATTTAATCAATTTTATCAGCTTAATAATGCAGCTATGAGTTACGAATTGCAAGATGTGAATATTTTGCAAATTGACGAGAATCCTCTTGAGGATATGTTTTCTAATGCTCGGGGAAATGGAAATCATGACTCTTCTTTAGTCACGACGCCTGCTGGAGCGCCATTGGCGTCAACGGCCTCATCTAATTCTCCCACTGACTCTCTTGGCTCACAAAAAGCTTCAGTATCGCATAACGCTGAAGTTGTTAACGCACAATCAGAATCACTTGAATCACAATTATCTAATCGTGGGTACCTCAATAATACTTCCAAGAACCAACACGTATTTATTGATAGCCTCATTTTTGACCTGTTTTCGAAAATTAGCCTGGACATCACAAGAGATAGGTTGAATGAAATATTTGGGTTTGAAGATGGAAGCAAGGATACCATTGAAGATCGTCTTTCTTACTACTTGTCAATTTACTGGCTAGTGTTCCATTCTCAATTTACAATTTTGCACAAACCTTCATTCAACACGAAGACAGCTTCTCCATTACTTTTATTAGCTATGATGGTAATAGGATGTAATTACAGTTTACCGAAGGAAAGTGATGAATTGACAAAAATGGGAAAGAAAAGTCCTGAATTCAAGTTCAGTATTATTATTGCAAACCCACTAAGATTTGCTATTTTCCAACATGATGACTTCAAATCACCAGTAAGACTTTGGGTGCTCCAGAGTTTGATTTTGCTCGAATGGTCGGAGAAGAACTTTTTACTGCGCAGAATGCACGAAAGAGGACATGTGCATCATGGAACTACCGTACAATTACTCAGGAGATCACCTTGGTTAGGAGGTAATCCCGCTCCACATAACTCAAACTCGACTTCATCAGGATCTGCTACCCTGGCTGGTGAAGATTCTGACGCAATCACCACAGAAATCGCGGCTGCAAAAGACACCTCAGATCATGATCTATTCATGAAGTGGGTCGAAGCTGAATCAATGAAACGTATTACATTCATGACTTTTTATGTGGATATAATGGATTACATCAAGTTCAGACATAATCCGCAAGTTACAATATATCAACTTCAACTACTTAATCTTCCAAGTGATGATGAACAATTATGGGAAGCAAAAGACATAAATGGATCGTTCCGGAAACTAGTAAAGAGGCAGAAAAAGTTGCAAGTACAAACAGATAATCGAAAGAAGGATAAGATACGCCCGGGCACTAGCTTTTTGAACGTTCTTAAGAAATTACTAAAATCTTCACAAGCCAAAGATACCACACATGCAGGCAAACTATCTATCTTTACAAGAAAGATTTTATTAGCAGGATTGGTTTCGATCATGTATCACCTTCAGCAATCAGATGATCAGGGTTCATCTAGCTTATTGACTTCAAATGGTATTTCATACAGTCACAGGAATAGGTTTTGGAAGGAGATTCTATCCAAGGCATTTGATAATTGGAATGCGGAGATGATTCATTCATATTCATATAAACGGGGAAATACGGGGAACTTATCCATCTTCAATGATATCAATGCCCAATCCGTTCCTATTCCAATGTATCATTTGTCGCAGGTAATCGGGATGTCTGATATTAATCATTATGACATTGCAATTTTTGGAGGCTCTCCAGCTAACCAAAGTGTTGAAGCAACATTGAAAGATCAGTATGCTGTACAAAGAAAACTCAATAGCATGTGGTTAAAATATTCTCCTCAACTGCAGCGGTCAGTGAATGAGCTTATCAATCTCAAGGCAGTGATTCATTGCTATATCATGTTATGGCAGCTCATGCTTAATCCAATGGAAGATGAGGTGGAAAGTCAGGTCCAATATTTAGACTGGAATGTCACTCATGACTACTACGATAGCATGTATGCGGTTAGTATATGCACCTTGGTACTATGGTGCTTCTCATACTTGACTGGTGGACAAGAAAGTAACAGATTTTCAGAAATTCAAGACCAAGATCAAGACCTCAATTCTAGGCAATATGAAGATCTTGTACAATTAAGTACCGAAGGGGGTTATCAGTATCTTGCAAGGGTAAGACAGGAATTCATGACCCATTTGCGGAAAGACAATCTCCATAAAGTAGTCAAGATTTTCAAGTCTGAAGAAGATACGAAGTATTCTCCCCATGAAGTGCTTTCCAAATATTGTGATATCTTGCCTCACATCACACATAAACAGAATATGAGTGGGTTGTGTTTCCTAGTTGGAACAACCTTATTGAACAGTCAGTGGGAAGTGATCCGCGAGAATGCAAAGTTGATCTTGAATTGTGGCTATCGCTCTATAGGTAAAAAAGACCCCACTGTTCATGGATTGTTTGGAGAATTGGCTAATTAGTGTACATTAGTGTATAATAAACCCATGCAATAATAGATATATACTCTGATAAAATACAAACGAGCATCGTTCAAGACGAAATTGCCCTGTTAAGCAAGAAACGAAGAGTCCAGTAGACTTATGACAAAGGCATGATGTGCCTAAACCAACAAAACAGCGTTCACACATCCATCTCTGTCAGGTTCGTTGGTGATTTGAGCATACTTACCCCAAACAACTTTACCACCAGCAGTAACCAAACCCAATTCAGACACGTTAACTTCTATGATGGTACCTTTGGTCAAGACACCTAATTGTGTGTACATGGGGGATTGTGGGTTCTTCTTGACACCCAAGATTGGCAAGAAAACCGTGACCTTTAATTCTGGGTGAGTAACGTTGGCCTTCTTTTGTCTCAAGGCTGCGGGTCTGATGATTCTCTCCATCTTCACTGGTTTACGGGTGAAACCTTCACCCACAAAAGTATGCTTGGTGATCATTCTCTTCCATGCCTTGGTTCTCGACTTACCGGATTTGATAACCTTGAACATTTCTTCTTCAGAAATACCTCTCACCTTTGGCAAAGGAACAGAAAACTTATCAGCCTTCTCCAATCTCTTTTGCTTGATGGAAGAAGAGATCGCTTTGGCAGTGTTGTTGGTTTCACGATCCAAAAGATACGTTGGCAAAGCCTCTCCGTCGTCGGCCTTTGGAGTTGAAGGTCCCTTGACCTTGGACTCCTGATGTGCCTTGATCTTCTTCTTCATGGCCACCTTCTCACTATAACGCTTCTTAGCGAATTGCTTAGCTCTCCAACCAGTCAAGGTCTGAGCATCTTTAGCGATTCTGTGGCCTTCTCTAGCCTCCCTCTTTCTCTTTCTCTCCTCGTGGTCTAATCTTCTACCATGCTGCTTGATATGCTGTTCAATATACTCGTTTTGAGGCATATTTGGGATGTAATGGAGTGAAGTGTTTTGAGGCCATCGCAAAATTATTTGATGTGCATCGTGCGCAGACCGTGAGAGATTGGATCACGTGAGTCAGATATGTTAGGGGTGCTTGATGAAGAAGTAGTTAGGTGGTTAGCGTCATTAAGTCTATTACGAAAGCGACACATTAAGGAGTAGTAATCATGTGTTGACAATTTATTATATCAGTTCTCATTCCAGTTCATTCACAGTAGTTTGTGGGTGTATAAATACTTCTACCTTCGTATGAAAATATCCCACTGGTTCTGTTATTTTTAAAATTTGAATAGTAGATAAAGTCTTGATAATCTCCGGGAAGACCTTGATAATTAGGATTTAAAAACACTCTTTAGTTTGGCTTTTATTGCAATTTTTGATCTATTCAAAGAGACTATTGGTGGAGATGAAAATCTGCGCCCTGCATATACACCAACACATCGCTGGCACGTGACATAAAATTTACTCCATCTCATCACAGAAACCAGATCGACCTTTAACTACAACATCTGCCACTAAATTCTTATCAAGAAATCCAAAATCATGCCAGAAGTGGACGAAATTTTGAATACTATCGTGTCATCAATTACATCAACAAATAGCAGTGTGGAAGAGCTCAAAAATCAATGTGAATCTGAGGACCTTCCGCAACTTGTGCAGTCTTTACTCTCCAAGACCAAGTCAGATAAATTGGAGGGTGTATCTTTATTAGCATTGAAAAACAACTCTTTGGTCTCATATTTGAATAACATCGTGTTGATCTTGTTGAGTCACTTGGAAAGACTCGAAGGTCAAGACGTGGACCAGCAAAGGCTAGAGGCCATTCAAAGGTCTATTGTTCAAAGAGTATGTTTAGAGAAAGGTGTTAAGCCTTTGGAAAAGAAGCTTAACTACCAGCTAGACAAGATGGTGAGAGCATACAATAGAATGGTGGCCGACGAGGAGAAGGCAGAGGCCAAATTGAATGAAGCTGAAGACAGCGAGAATGACGAAGTAAACGATGAAGACGAAGACTCTGAGGATTCTGAGGATTCTGAAGACGACAAGTTGTCATACAAGCCAGATGCTGCGGCTTTATCCAAGATGACCAAACCTAGTGAAGACCGCAAAAAGACCGCCTCAAACGAGAAGTATAAACCTCCTAAAATCTCTGCTGTGGCACCACCTACATCGACTCGTGAAGAAACTAAGGATAAGGGAAGAAACAGAAAGTTGCAGAGTATGGAAGAGTACTTGAGAGAGCAATCCGATTTGCCTGTATCCGAAGCCTCCATTGGCTCTACTATTGTTGATCATGGTAGAGGAGGAGTCAAAACTGCACATGATAGAAGAAAGGAGAAGGAGATTCAAGAATACGAAGAAAGCAATTTCACCAGATTGTCTACCAATCAAGTTAAGAAGTCATTCAAAGAGAAGCAAAGAGACAGAGAAAATCAATTCGGAGGTGAAGACTGGTCTATGTTTAATCAAAATGGAAGAGACGTCAGTGAGGGAACCTCAAGAAAGAGGAAAGCCCATACTGTGTGGGATAGAGTTAAGAAGAGAGGTTAAACCATATGCTACAAAAATCCAAAGTTGGTATGCAAATGGCAACCATGGCCAAAAACATTGCTCAACAATTATAGATACGGGCAATTTGTTTCAAAAGGCAATATAATCAACTCTTGAATAAAACTCCACTGCATTCTTAGGCCCATTTCCTGTCTTTAATATTTAAAGAGTCGGAGGGATGGCAAAATATTGAAATAAGGCATATACTTACACAAAAAGGTCGGGTTCCCGATTCAATGTCGTTGTGATTCCAGATTCTGATCGAGGACATTCTGTGATTCCCTCATGTATAATAAGCTTGATAAACAGTTACTAATATCTATACAATTTTCCTCCTGTAAGTTCATGTAGTGTTGTCAATTAATTATAAGAATTGACAAAATGTTTGGAATATTAAGACTACCAACTTTTTAGTTACTTGGCAACACCAGGGTACTTGAATCCCGAAAGAAAGTACGTGGATTTTCTGGTGTCACGGATAACGTTCAGGCTGAATTGGAAAGTTTAGGTTACCGGTACAAGTCGCAAGATCACCAAATATTAACAGTACCAGTCTAGCCCATTGCAGCACCACCGAGTCACCGATTAATCAACTACTACACGTGAAAAGTGCCATGAAAATACACCGGATGCTTACAGTAATATCACAATCAAGTACCATGCAAATTCCTAACTCACCTGTAATTCTCAGATAATAGTTGTGGTGGCTGAAGAGAACCATCTGAAAGATTCACATAGAATATTGCTCATTTAGATTCCACAGTGGATCATCTCGCCCGGAAATTAGTCCAATAACATTGGGATATGACACAATTGACCTCAACTTGCATTCACATGCCCAGGACTCACCGTCCCCAGTTTGTAGTCAATGTGGGACTAGGAACTTAACCTTGTTAATGTACTGTACTGTATCTACTGTTGCACACGAAGAGATATTTGTGTCTCTGTGTGAAAAGCATGGAAGGGACCCTTAGTGAGAGATCACTGGGGCCACTAAAAGAAAGTGTACATCTCGGGACGTTTTTCACAGTGGAGTTTTTCGAGAATTCAGTTCACAGGGAGTGAAAGAAGTGACTGGCTACCATTGGGTAGTTTGGGCTATCTCTAGTCTACATTCTAGAATCGAAGAGTTTATTGTAGTCAACCCACTTTCCATTACCGTAAAGTATTGCAGCTAGGGGCTTCTCAGAGTTTCCAGGGGTTTCCAGGGGCAAGTATGAATTCCTGGGGGCTTCTACACATTTTCGAGAGCTACTACGGGACTTTCGAATGGGCCCTTCTGGGTTCTCACTGGGCTTCTACTATCGTGCACGAATATTTTGAGTCGCACTGCAAGCTGCACTAGAAGTCCGAACTCGGGGTTTGGCACAGAGTTGACGTGGTTGACGTGGGGGACGTACTTGGAGTAGTTCACGTAATTGATGTTGGTAATGAGACAGAGCGAGTTCCTGATGACCTCCATGGTGCACTAAACGGGGTGGGCCGTTGCAGAAGCTCCAAAGACCCCAAGCTGGGGCCACATGGGGCCACAATTCCATACGCGATGGGGCCATCGCCGATGGCACCATGCGGGCAGTGGTGCATGTGATAAGTATAGGGAGCCCGTAGTGATGAACACTGGTGGTGGCGATTATTGGTGAGATTATTGGTGAGAACCACCGGGTCCGAAAATCCCAGTTCCATGGGATTGCAAGGGCTAAAGCGTGACTGGGATGTGACAGAGCAGTGCTCGGTGCTCAGTAAGTACAGCACACTTCTGAGCAGCCCCGATTGCAGCGTCAAAATATCGCGTTACTCGTTGGTCCCCGGGCTCTTCCATCTCTGGTGCTCATCTCTGGAATAATGTTCGTGGTGCGCTCTGCGAGCCGATCCAATTGTAGTGGCGGTATTTGGGAGGGAGCTCCAGTCGTAGTGGCCCTACAACCACTGCAACCACGCGATACACAAGTGACCCAGTAACCGATTGTTCTCTAGCGCGAGCCTTGGGTTCAAGAACAAGGAACGTCCATTAATAAGCCACTGCTGAGCAATACCTCCTGTAGGGTGTGCAAGTGGTTCCAGCCACTATGGTACAAAGGTGTAACCCATTGCTGCTCAAGCTGGGGCCCATGGTGGTCTGGAAGCACACCGGTCCAATTGACGTGATCCTGAGCATCCCACTGGGACTTCTCTGGGGAGCTCTTCCATCTCTGGTGCCACTATGTCATTTATGTAGTGCATCACCACCCTCCTACTATCGGCGTAGATGCCTCTGATAAGGGAACAATGCCACCACCACGCCCGGCCCAAAACGTGGGAGTGCGAAAACGCCTGGCAACACTGTGGCGTCGGCGGCCCTAGCGACATCCTCCAATCGGCCCTTCGCAGAAGCCACACCGCGTCGTGGCCGATAAGGTGTCAAAGTGTCCGAGAGTTTCCGTTACGAGAATCGGGCCATAATGCTGGAGGCATGGAACTAGCCGCGATCAGGAGAGTCCAAGGACCACCGAATAGAGAACCAGCGAGTGTATGTAGAACCAGCGAGTCCAAAGGACTCCAATGGTATGGGACGGATTTTTCACTTCCCGGTACTGCTGTACAGGGCCTTGCTTGTACAGTAGCTTACAGGCCCCTTCAAGTGCAGGGTGTGTGATCCGACCACACGTCCCGCCACCCTGGCCCAAGGAACCCCATGGAACGTCCTGTTTTGCATGGTAGAATCCAATACCCATCACCGTTCTCATCACCGTTCTCACCACCGTTCCCACCACAGTGTTCCCCTCCGTTGAGGACGATCCAACGGTCTAACGTCTCCCCTCCTCTCGCACCGGTGGGGCTTTCGTGGTGGGGCAAATCATCGACAATAAGAGATCGGTGACACATCGGTGACACATCGGTGTCCTTCAGCCTATCGAGTCCGTGGTTCGGCCAGCACACCCTGCCCCGGTGGCCACCCCTGGTATGAAAAGAGCATGTTGGTAGGGTCAAGGATGTTGGCCGATTAGGGACACAAACAGGCGCTTCTAGAATTTCTGAGGTTAATAAGCCACCCACGCGATTTCTCAGCAACGACCGATCGCCCTGGGTGCGTAGGCGGAAAATTTCACTATAAATACCGTGGCAGTCGTCAGCATCAGCATCCACATCAACTTTATCACAATGGTCGCCCAAATCCAAAAGCCAGCTCCATCCTTCAAGAAGACCGCCGTCGTCGACGGTGTGTTCGAGGAAATCTCCTTGGAACAATACAAGGGCCAATGGGTCATCTTGGCCTTCATTCCTTTGGCTTTCACCTTCGTCTGCCCAACTGAAATCATTGCCTACTCCGAGGCCGTCAAGAAGTTCGCTGAAAAGGACGCCAAGGTCTTGTTCGCCTCCACCGACTCCGAATACTCCTTGTTGGCCTGGACCAACGTCGCCAGAAAGGACGGTGGTCTTGGCCCAGTCGACCTCCCATTGTTGGCCGACACCAACCACTCCTTGTCCAGAGACTACGGTGTGTTGTTGGAGGACGAAGGTATCGCTCTCAGAGGTATCTTTTTGATCGACCCTAAGGGTGTCTTGAGACAAATCACCATCAACGACTTGCCAGTCGGTAGATCTGTCGAAGAATCCTTGAGATTGTTGGAGGCTTTCCAATTCACCGAGAAGTACGGTGAGGTCTGCCCTGCCAACTGGCAACCAGGATCCGAGACCATCAAGCCAACCGTCAATGACTCCAAGGAGTACTTCGGTAAGGTTAACTAATTTAAGTAATAGAGCAATAAATATCGTGTAAGAAGTTAGAATAACGTAGGCCACCGGAGAAGAGATACGGGAATTTTCGTGTATTGTGGAACCGTTTAATGTAGCATTAAAACCAGCATGTTTTCGAGAGGAGTGTTTCAGTTTCACGGGCTTTACAATAGTTGCAACTTGCTCAGTTAGGAGCCTAGCATTGTGATTTCATCTAGTCCGCAGACATGAGCACAACCCACTAGCCACGTAATACCATGAGGTTCAGCAATTAGTGGTCAATTCTCCTTGATCGACGACTTCCAGGATTTTGATGAAGGCTCCTCGACCCAATGACTTCGTTTAAGCACCAAGAGTTCTGAATAGATTCTCATCGCATCTTTTAAACATTCCATGAGTGTCGCACCGGTACCGAAGAATAGAGATTGGTGAGAATAGTGAGAGAAAGGATATAGTGAGGAAAATGGGGCTAAGAAAGTAGAGATATTTGTGTGATCTGTGAAGGGGAAATTGTATCACTAATAATATTGAGAACGATATCCTTACGACCAACTCTAAAAGTCCACTCTAATTGTTTATTCGAAGTGTTATCACAACCTGGCTATGAATTGCACTTTCTAGAGTGTTCACCTAGTGGGAGCACCAGTGCGACACTTCGCTTTTTTAGTGATCTTGGGGAGGAATATATTCGTTGCTTATTTGGATCAAAGCATGTTCCTAAAGTGTGAAGAACAATTGTGACCACTATGAGTCCCTCGATACAGGGTGTCTAGCTCGTTACAAGGGCCCCATCGATTTCTCGCTTTCAGCAATGATCTCATCGAGTCTCAGTCAAAAGCGAAGCTGAAACCTCGCTATTTTCATAGGAGTTCTCACTAAACCTGCGAAACTTGTCAGGGCCCTCCCTATTTTCTTTCTCACTATCAATGCAGACTAACTAGTCTGCTGTTCTCCACTCGATGTCAGAATCCATTCACTTTTACAAGTGGATCGTCACCAGCCAGGTCTTCTACAAGTCCAAGTACACCTATGCCTTGGTGAACCTCAAGCCGTTGGTTCCCGGCCATGTTCTCGTGGTACCTTTGAGGACCAGTGTCCTACGCTTCACTGATTTGACCCCGGAAGAGTCGATGGATTACATGAAGACACTTCAATTGATTCCTCGGCTCATCACCAAAGCCTACAACGCCGACTCGCTCAACATTGCCATCCAAGATGGCCCGGAAGCGGGCCAATCGGTTCCTCATTTGCACACTCATGTCATTCCTCGCTACAAAACTGATAACTTTGGTGATAGCATCTACACAAAATTGGAGACCCTCGACAATGGGGCATTCTACGAGGAGTTCGAGAGACGCAAGGCTGCCTATCGTAATGGCTTGGACCACAAGAGTGACCTCAACGTGTCCGATGAAGATAGAAAGCCCAGAACAGAGGAGGTGATGAAAGAAGAAGCTGCTTGGTTGAGTAGTCAGTTGGAGAGTTTGGGGTTGGAGTAAGGACCCGTGAGATCACCAATTGTGAGCTCGTGTGATCCCAGATCTTCTATAACTCAACTGCGTTGGGTTGGAACTTGTACTAGAGCTTAGAGAGGTCCGATACTGTGATTAGGTATAGATTTTCAATAGAGTGAACCTTCGCACCGCACTTCGTAGATTTATGGGGGGCTTAATATATTAGCTACAGAGATTGAAATATGATATCTGGTCCAAGTATTGAAGCATCGAGATATTGGCACAATCTTATTGTAATATATATACCTCATTAAGTTATGGAAAGCTGGAATCTCATTATCAGAAACAGTTAATTCGAGATTTCAATTTACTTTGTATGGGATCTTATTCATTCGTAGTGGTAGTTATCTCAACTTCCTGAACTTAAAGAATAGTATTATCATATAGATAATCAATATTTTGCTCTTAATGTAGTTCATTTATAGTAATCAGCTATCTTTCATATATATACGTTTTGTGACATGTTTTTTTGGCTGGGGTTCACTGCTTTCATAATCAAGTCTTTGATTCTGTTCTGAGTTTTGGTAAAAAGAGTGAAAAATTGAAAAATCATACCAAATTCAGTAATTCAAGACTCTTCACAATTCCGGATCCTTTTGATATCCACCGTCAGATTCTTTGACCATATTCAAGCACTACATCTTTAATCTCGAATGTGCAGTGAAGTACGCAATTATCACCATCATTTACCTCAACTTCTCTTTGCCTGTTCTTGCCCTCTCTCACTAATTTCCTCTCACTGTACTATTCCTCACTAATTCTCTCCACGCTGCATTCAGTTCTCCCCACGCGAACTTTAAAGACTCACACCCTCATATCAGCAACATTCTATTGCCATGTCAGACACCCTTGACGAGATCCAATGGAAGTCGCCCGAATTCATTCAAGAACGAGGCCTCCATACTGCCAATGTGCTTGAATATTTTGCGCTCTCACCGTTCTACGATAGAACTTCCAATAACCAGGTGCTTATGATGCAGTTTCAGTACCAACAGATCCAAATACCCATGGGCATGACCTTCCACCAATACTTCCAGAGCAGACTTCTGGAGATGACTGGCGTGGAGTTTGTGATTGCATACAATAGAGAGCCGGATTTCTGGATCATCCGGAAACAAAGACGCTTGGATGCCCAAAACACCGTCTCTCTTCAAGACTACTACATCATAGGGGCCAACGTGTACCAGGCGCCCAAAGTATACGATGTTTTGGCGTCCAGGCTCCTTTCCAGCGTGTTACTGTTGAAGACGTCCATCGATACGTTGAATAAGATGACAAAATACCAGATTCAGGACGGTGGACACACCTACAACAACTCCCAAACAGTGTCAGTGACACCATCTACATCGCAGGCAAAACAGCCTGTAAGTGCTACTCCAGGTCTTCAGACTCCTCAGACGGTCGGTGGAAGTGTTGGGGCCACTGTTGGATCTACTTCGAATCAAATGACTACCAGTGAAAGTATCGAGATCACATCCAGTGCTTTCAATAACTTATTGAATAATGTGGTTCAGACGGGACCACGAAGCGGAATAGCCACACCAAGCGAGGACTCGCCTAGCATATATCTTGATGATATTCCATTGTATGGAAAGGGGAGTACGGTGGAGATGTTGGGTTTAAAGGTAAATTTAGAATGATTAGCATAGTATTTACTATGGAGTGTTCTCACAAAACAAACAGATTATAGACCATGGACGTTATGGGCCAGCGAAAATCTAGCACCATTCAATATCCCACAATTATCGACAGATAGCATTAGTTGTGAATAAATCATAAGCAGATGATTATTCATAGTTGTATCAATAATTAGCTAAATCAATACAATCAATTGTATCAATGCCTATAATTAAATCAATGCCTATAATTAAATCAATGTTTAATAATTTCATCAAATTTAAGGCGCCGTGTGGTCCTAGTTTCCTTTTCTTCTCAAAAGACCATCAACAGTTCTTATACAATAAAAATCACCAATAGCTACATTAATACTTAGTTACTCATATTGAATTCTTAACAATTATATCAATTATACAAGACTATCACATTTAGAGCTCGTCATCAATAGTGGCCTCCTCTTCAGACTTCTCGACCTTGGAATTGGTGGAAACTGCTTCTTCACCAGATTCCACATCAAGCTCTCCTGATTTGGAGATCTTAAGAGTCTTGACTGGACGGTTGGCACCAGCAGTCTTGACGTTCTCGAGGTAATCAACAACCTCAAAACCATCAATGACTTCTCCGAAAACAACGTGGGCATTGTTCAACCAAGAGGTGACCACAGTGGTGATGAAAAATTGGGAACCGTTGGTGTTTCTACCAGCATTGGCCATGGAGAGTCTGTAAGGTCTGTCGTGCTTCAAGGTGAAGTTTTCATCATCGAACTTTCCACCATAGATGGACTTACCTCCGTAACCCTGACCGGTTTCGTAGTCACCACCTTGGATCATGAATTGAGGAATGATTCTGTGGAAAATGGATCCGGTGTAACCAAAGGCTGGGTCTGTAGACACAGCGAGTTGTCTGAAATTCTCAACGGTCTTTGGAACAATAGTACCGAACAACCCAATGGTGACCCTACCAATGAGCTTATCATCTTCAGTGACATCAAAGTACACCTTGTGGGTGATTGGTGGGTTTTCAGGCAATTCCTCTGCTCTGATGTTGAGTGCAAAGAGCAAAACACTTCCGATTACGGCAAGAATGTTGATGTACTTCATTATCCACAGTGATTAATAAGTAGGTGTCCACAATTTGGAAGTCGCAAGATCTCAAAATCTCCAACTCTCCAGCTCATATCATAGGGCGTGTTGTGCAGGAACGGCGACGACTTCTGGTGGTGTTGGGGTCTGTCAGGAGTGCATATGATGGGGGCCATTGGTGTGGCATGGGGACATATTGGGACTGGAAAGTAGAGAAGAAATGGGTTTGATGGGGACAGAGAGCTCCAAGTACTTGGTTTTATATTGATGTGGTCCTCATTGGGTGAAGGAGGCAGTATATCTGTTTCTTTTCTGTGACTTGTGGTGGGTATTTGTGGATTATGTGATGAGAATAGGTGAGGTACAGAAATTCTCCCACGCGTTGAGACCACTTGTAAAAGTTAATTAGATTGCAATGCAAGTGTGAATAAGAATATTCTAAAGTATGAATAGTTTTGCTACCTTATGGGTGGAAGATTCGACAATGGCAATGCGTTAGGCGGTTGTTTGTTGTTATTAAATCAAATGTTATGAAACTTTTGAAATTTGGGACCTTCGATCAGAATAGTAAGCAATAGAGGGCACTATTGGTGTGTGCTCTGGATTTGGATGGGAAATGACTTGATATGATAATGTACATCAACAATGACTCTAGAACTCATTACTTTATATGGTCATCTAAGAGTCAAAAGTATCAAGTGGGTCTGCCTTCGATTATTGAATAATATGTTTCTGGGACCACATCCCTTCTTGTCAAAATTAACTTCACCAAACTCTTTTGCTGATTCTTCGCCAGCTTCGATAGATACGAATAATGCTCATATGACTCTAGCCACATCTCTCTTCTTTTCTTTTGCCAAATGCGCCTTTACCCTAATTTTCATAATCTCATCTTCCACAAGATCTCTCACTGTAATCTTGTTGGCACACCCAGTGATAGGGCAATTGTTATTGCTGGCAAGATGAGCAAGTACAGTGTCCTTCTCAAAAGTATGCTGACATCGCTTGGCTATCAACGGATTGACAAAGTAGTTGAGGGAGATTGGATCCTTGAGTGAGATCTTTCCTCCAGAAACATTCAATTCTTCGTCCTCCTCATCATCTGGAATGGGTTCCTCAGGGTTCTCTATTACGAACGCTATGTTCTTCAACGTGCGATAATCCTTATGGGAGCGGTAGTATTCCTCCAAGGCTAAGTGCTCATCTTCGAGCTGAACACTCAATTTGTACTGCTCTTCAATTTCTTCACCAAAATTGAGAGCGTGCTCTTTGGAGTGGAACACCTGGAGCGAGTTTAGCGAAATTGCAGGGTCCTCTCGTCCCACGATCTTGATCTTTTCCTTGGTGGCCTTCAACGACCCGCCGTAGCGCTCCAAGTGATACTGGCTCTGGAGAAGCGCCTCTATGCTTTTGATGTTGGTGTCAATTACGTTGGTTACTTCGTTTCCTTCGGTGAGCATGCGGTCTATGATCTTGCGGGAATCCACGAGGATCATCTCTATCAACTCCAGATTCTGCTTCGAAAGTGCCGGTTTGAAGCTCGTCAGCTTCTCGAACTCGTGTCTTAGTGACGAATCGAGTGGGAGATAGTCGGGAAGGGTATGGGTCATTTGATATGGGATGGTTTTGGTTGTTTTGGTGGTTCTGGTGACTTCAGAAGTTATGATTGTGTGGACGCGCTAATTTGGAGCTGCGATGCGTGGAGATAGAGTTGCATAAATAGTGAAGTGATTTCAGAAGAGTAAGGACAATCTAGTAGAGGAGGAAGAATAGGAAGAATAGGGAGAAAATGCAGAAAAGGAAGAAGGGAAAGAAGATGTCAGTACGAACTTACATCTCTTTTCAGTGTGAAGAATTGCTCCCTCAGTAGTTCTTTTCTGCGAGCTGATCGACAACAATTCTTACAAGTGAAAATGCTACATTTCGTGTTAGTCATATCTCATTACTACCCTATGTCTCAGATTCGTCTTCTCCAGTGACTGAATCATCAGGATTGTTATCTCCATTAGGGTGTTGTGCCGAAGTGTTGGTGGTTCCAGTAGTCGTACTTGAATTACTGGGCACACACCAATTTCTGTGACAATGCCAGGCTCTCATCTGGCATTCTCTGGAGCAATATTTAGTACGCTTGCATCTCCGACATTTCAGGAACTCACGGGGAAATCTTTCCCACTTTCCACACTCAAGGTTGCCACATTGTCTGACACTACCTCTGAGCTCGTTCCGACGGCAAGAATTTCTCATGATCACTCCTGACCAATAGTACATGTCTGTACCAGTCAAGAAAGTGAATTTTTCAACTATTGGGAACAAATTGACCTTCTTGTATTCGAGCAAAGAGTCATCCTGGTCCTCATTCTTTTCATCAATGTCAAACCCGGTATATTCGTCATAGTCCCATTTTTTGGTCAAAAATTCTTTCTTTTCCTTTCTCTTCAACATTACAGTTTGCGACAACTTTCTGGTCTCGACCTCAATATATTTGTTCATCTTTTCATTAATTTGAAAGAGCTTTATGTCTCTTTCAAGGTCATTCATGATGGATTCGCAATTGACAATAGACTCATATAAATGGTTAACATAGTCCGAACTAGCTGCCTTCAATGTTGCCTGATTGATTTCGTCTTGGAATATATGATGTGTACAATTTTCTTCATCAAACTCATCCTTGTTGTCATCGAGTGAATTAGCGATTCCAATTTGATTAGCATTCAAATTTTCAATATCACCGTCATCTTCATCATCTTCATCATCGATTTCAGCATTTTCTGTTAAACAGGTCTCTTTAGCTTTGCTGTACAACTCAAACTTATCTTCATCTAATAAGAACCCGTCATCATGAATGGAAGTCATATCATGCATCATTTGAGGTGAGTTAGATGCAGATGGCTGAAATCTATTCAAATAATTTGAAGATTCATCATTAGCATCGCACTTTTCGACTCCTGATAACTTGGTCTTTCTAGATTTCGGTGTAATTTTAGGTCTGGGTTTCAACTTGAAGGCCATGCTCTTCTTGATGCTAAGTTTCATTTGCTTTTCAAGATAGATTTTTAACTGCTTGTCTCTGATACTCATATCGATGACCAAATGCGTATTTTGAAGTACATCTTTCAAATAAGAATATTTTGAAATGTATGCCAACAACTGCAATGACCAAACAATGTCATCATCCCTAGGGATGACAACACCTGTTTCCGTGAAATTGCGTACTGCAATTTTTGAGTGGATCATGTTCTTGTTGGATTCACAGTCTTGTAAGTAAAGATTTGTCATGAATTGGAGGTTAGCATCCATTTCGTAATCGCCATCATTAAGGAAGCGATCATCCAATATCTCAAATTGCTTATCCTCTTGCAACTTCTTGATGATGTGTATGATCATGTGCCTCCTTCTGACATCATTCAGTACCGATGAGTTGCGATTATAGTTCATCATGGATATGTTTTGGTTGAGATATTGATTGTAATTTGTAGTTCTGGATTGGTTGGGTTGCAAAGAATCTATCGAGCCTTCATGCTGTTCGTTGTAATTGTTGAATCTTATGAGCTTGAAGAGTTGATCCAAGGTCAAATTTTCGTAATCATCATTAGTGAGATTGTTAGCATGATTGTTATTGAAATATGAAGTGAAATGCGAGTTGGAAGCTTGGAAATTATCTCCCGAAAAAGAATTTGTATGCATAGTAGGTTGAATAGTGGTGTTATTTAGATTGAATGGCTGATTATTTGCAAATAACTGTTGTTGAATGTTCGATTGAATGTTTGGTAGTTGGATGTTTGGTTGTTGTGGAATTTGTTGTTGGATGTTAGGTTGTTGTGGAATCTGTTGTGTGGGAATCGATTGTTGAGGTGGAAGGTCAAATCTTTGTAAAGGTTCGGGTGGTACCTGGTTTGCAGGTTCAGGAATCAAAGTAGCAGTTGAACCGTCCGTAGCCAAAGTTGCGTTCGAAGTGAGCTGTGTTTCCTGCGATGGCTGATGTATGTGTAGATGTTGATGCGTGGCATGCTCGCCTTGCAAGTCAGGTTCATCTGTCCTGGACTGTACTGCTGGAGCAGGACCCAGAGCTTGTATTATTGTTGGAACAAAAGGTTGAGGTTGTGCGTTTCCTCCTAGCAGGGCAGCCTGGTTTTGCTGGAGTTGTTGGTAATGTTGTTGGTAGTGGTTTGTTTGTCGATTTTGAAGAATGCTGGGTAGCTGCTGCCGGGGGTTCGCATGGATGAAGGTACGTTCGTGCAAGGTGAGGTAGTTATCCAAAACAGTGGCGATGATGGGCAAAATGCCTGCCTTGACCACTTTCTGCCTGATCTTTTCTGTGCCTCTTGTACCCACCAATACCAAGCACTGGAAGGCCAAGGTCCATTTCCATGCAGTGAGGAGCTTTTTCTCCGAGTTGAAGATGTTGTCTGTGACATTAAACGTCGCATTATGGCACTCATGGAGAATTTCGACTAAACGCTCGATTCCGCCATCCACACTGAGCGTTTCTCTAACCTTGGCCAGCGAGGAAACGAGGTAGGTCAAGTAGTTCAACGAGTTCACCAACGGCTTATCTGAGGTGACATCGAGGGCCCGCCGGTCGTATAAGCTTGTGGTTATAGTTACCGCAGCTTTGTTGGCGGCCACCGCCTTGTAGTTGGAATCGCGCATAGGGTTGGAAAGGCAAAGATACAGATGGGATGTGAGGGCCGGATGGGGATGTGCTTAGAAGGAGACGTGATATGGATGGACTTAGAAGACTTGGGAGACTTAGCAGGACATTCAGTATGCTAGGGGGGTTTGGAAGGGAATATATGAGTAAGGAGATGCCTGTAGAAGATGGGAGGTTATTGTGTTTTCTCCCTGGAGTTGCCACTGCGCATCACGTGGCTCGGTGGATGGTGAGACCCAGAGGAAGCAGGCAGGGACACAGAAAGAGGAAGAGAACGAGAAGAAGGCGTGAAAAGGGAGTCGAGAAGGAAGGAGAACGAAGGAGTAAGAGGTAGAGAGGTAGAAGAGGTAGACGGGAAGTAGATGGAGTGGCTCCAAGAAGAGAAACAAGCCCATAAGGCTACAGTACTTGGGTGATGTAGTTTCAGTTTCAGCACCCAGGGAAGAGGTTCACAGAAGCAGTACTGGAATGGTGGTCGCACAGTTGCCGTTTCCGGTGATGGAGGGAAGTGAGGTGAGGTGAGGAAGAAGCGGAAATTCCTGGCAAAAACCGAGTGTGGTAGGGACGTTTGGGCGAACGGCTCCATGCGAGAGGTGTTAATGGTTCCGGCGTGATTCTGTACGGAGATGTGGGTGTAGGGATGGCATTAGAGCGTAAGGAGGGTTTAAAGAGGACGAAGGACGGTGGTGAGAAAGGGGACGGACAGTGGTGAGGTAAAAATGGAAACGAGAAGTTCAAGGAGAAATCTAACTTCAATACGGCTATGAGATGGTGGGCATGGAATAGGATGGGTGGGAAGTTAGGGTATAAGTCGTTCCCAAGGACGTGGTAGCAACTTGGAAATGGAAGTGGGTTGTAGGGAGAAGTGGAGGCAGTTGGGAAGAGGAGGTTGCCCGCGGCGAGGCGGTTGTAGGGTCACAGTGTGGGTTTTAAGCACGGAATGGAAACGGACAACAGCAGAAGAGGAACGGAGGAGTGGGCGGGAGTAAGAGAGAGAAACGAAGGGGAGGATAAGAGGGAAGGGGAGGATAAGAGGGAAGGGGAGGATAAGAGGGAAGGGGAGGATAAGAGGGAAGGGGAGGATAAGAGGGAAGGGGAGGATAAGAGGGAAGGGGAGGATAAGAGGGAAGGGGAGGATAAGAGGGAAGGAGAGAGAAGGATGGGAAGGAGAGAGAAGCGAGGGAAACAGAAAGATCATCGTGGTGTAGGAATGGAAGAAGAAAGATATTCGTATTGATGGTGCGATATTAGAAACGAGTGGGTTTTTCAAAGAACGAAATTCCAAGTGATTTAGGGAGAATTTACTGGAATTTAAGATAATTTTGCACGTCTAGTGAAAGTTTGTGAGACAAGCAGCACATAGACTTACGAGATAGTAAATACGGTTCTAAGCCTGTTTTATAATTCTGATGGTTTTTCGCAGCGACCTGAATAGGCTTTGAACCCCTTTTCACCCGACCCTGCTGTGAAACCCCTAGAATGAAAATTGCACCTCTAATTACAATTGTTGTTTGCAATAATTCCTCCGCATGTATGGAATTTCGCTAGCTTCACCTCAATTTGGCATTTCGTTGATTAGTCTGACTCCGTTGAACTCTGGATCACGTAATTCAGGCGATCCAGGCGGTTCAGGTGTTTGCACACGGCACATGATGATCATGCAGTTCATTTGTATCGTTTCACATGGCTCAAGTGGATGAATTTAATTGCGGCAAATGGTTAATGTGATCCAGATAATGTAGACCCTCTAGTTTGGTAGACGATCAGCTATTTTGCCGATTAGTATCACTCTTGAACCCGATAAGTAAACACGGCCATCGCATAACCAGATTGAGCTCATTTCTTGCTGACTATCACTCTTCTGGTACTGGCTGGGGCTCCAAACGAAGTTAGTATCACCGAGACTCAGGGCCGCAACCGGCGATCGCTGCAACGAGATTACCGAGAGCCACGATCCACAAAATTGCAAGTGGGCTTGAAATCTTTCAAAACAGATATCAGGTGCTAGTGAATCAGAAACAGATCGAGGCAATTATTTTTAGTACTATAGCTTTCATTAGAGAACCATTAGTGTTATTGTTGCCAGTAATTGTAGTTCTAATGATGTGATGCTCTGTTAAACTTTAAAACGCTCGCTTAATTTCGCTTATAATGCACACCAACATGCCTGAAATGCGCAACAGAATCATGGACTCTTCGCAATAAGCTATACAAAAAGAGAGTTGTTTTTGAAGAGTCGGCATTGAATGATGGCCGGAAAGAAGTATGTACGGCGAGTAATGATCAGAACAAGATTTTGGCGAGTTTTAGAAAGTGATTGAAATCACGTTGGGGGGTCAATAGATGGAGGTTTGGAGTGGAATCACATTGGATGGTAAATGAGAAAGAAATTGCTTGTAAAATGAATCAATTGTTATGAACGTAGAAGATGAATTCTTGGGTGTGATTGCTTTATTCTTGTAAGGTAGGGTGGTTTGGAAATCCGTATGATCATCAATCTTAATAGATGGGATAGCGCATTATTCGAACCGAGACGTATTGTTAGTTCAGTCCTTTATTAATGATTTCCTTTGACACCTATTGTAAAGACTTATACAGTAATTTCAGACGTATTGGCATAGATCCGCAAAACTTCTTCAGCTGAAAGAAAGCTAACTGCTACTTTCATGTAATGCTCACTTTTGTTGGACCAATAGAATTTATTTGCAAGCCACTTTCGACTTTGTCACCACCAAAATTGTGATTTAATCCTAGCTAAGGTTGCCTTACAAGATTTTGCAGTCGGGGTTTCGAAATTGATCTACTTCTTTGATGTGCCTATTACAGTAAATTCCAATACAGCATAGTTAACTTGATTATTTATTTCAGATCAAGCCATTCTATTTAGTTTCTATGGCACACTTTGAGCTGCAGATATCTCTACTTCTGGAACTTGTTCCTCTATTAGTTCATCTCTATCACAAACTTCTCTAACTTCTCTTCTATCTCTATCTATTGTCTATCTCTTCCTTTCATGAGTCTTCCCGTGACCTCATTGGAATCGTTTCTCGATATTCCACACAAATTGCATACTCTGCTCCATGAACGTCAACATCAACACTGAATGAGGTCCAATCCGGAAGAACTGGGCCCAGAATCCCTTGTACAATGCTCCGAAACCCTCGTTCCTCACGGTTTTGCGGAAACAATCAACAGGGCCCGAGTATAGATTTCCCTTCTGGTTATACACTCTGGTCAAAATCACATCCCATGGGTTCATTGCCACGGCTACAGCAGCTCCAGCACTGGATGATGCCACAAGATGAAGCAAAACGGAATCACTAGGTAACCAGTTATTCTTAACAAAGAAGTTCTTGGTCAAATAGTATGTGGGTAATTGAACAGATGAGCCAGTACCTGTTCTCAATGCTGCTGCATCGACTCCTCTATACAATCCCTTGATACCCTCGTTACGGTATACCGTAGCAATACCATCCCATAATCCACGATAGTATGTTTGCTGACCCACTGCATCTTGGGTAGATTTGGAGAACGATTGCATTCTAGTCTTGATCAAGAAAAGAGGATTGGCTACCACAGACCCAATGACTCCTGAAACCGTTCCTGCTAAAACGTTGATGTGAAGTATCTGCGGAACCTTCTCTCCCTCTTTGAAACTGTCAGGGTGGAGCAACCGAGTAAGGTGGTATCTACTTCTTTCGTAGAACCCTACTCTGCATCCGTTCAATCCTATTTGGTACAAGTATCCCGATACGAGACCTTGCTGAAGACCCCGAATACCTTCTCTTTGGAAAATGATTTTGAATGCTTGGAATGGGTTTTTGTATAAAACTGGGACGTCTTTGGATGCCTTGAGTAGCTCACCCTGAAGTTGCATACGAGTCTTGATAAGCTCAATAGGGTTTGTGAAAGTGACCGCTCCACAGGCGGCCATGGCGCCGGCAACAATGCCCCCTATGGTTGAAACCTGCTCTGCTGCCGACTTGACGTTCTTGTCCTGGGGTTGTGACATCGAATCTAATGACTGGGAAGATAGTACGAATTTTCACTTTATGGTACCGGCACCGGCACCGGCATATGAAAATGACACGTCACGTGATTAGTTGACTAGGCTCTGTTTACTTGTTAGGCTGCAGTTTTGCGGTAAACCCTCCGAGGAGCTGTTTGAGGTTGCGCTTGTGGGGGCCTACAAGCTTCTGAAACTCGTGAAGTGGAGGATAGGTCTGGTGGTGGCGTACGATGACGTCGCAGAGTTATTGGTGCTTCCGGAACCGGTGGGCCGATTATGTAAGCAGCGATGAGTATAGATGGTTCTTCTAGTTCTTTACTTAAGGTGGTGAAATAGCTGATTCTGGATAATGTTAGTTGCTTGTGAGTAAGCTGGGAGTCCAGAAGTGGTGAATATGCATTGAAGAGTTGTAATGAATTGGAACTCATTCAGTTTCTAAGAGAGGATCCGCACTACAAAGAAGGTGCAAATCGTTGAGATGTAGTGGAATATAATGCCGATAACACAAAGGTTTGAAATGTGAAAGGAGCAGAATGAGGTTTAAGGTAAGGAAAGTATCAGTAGCAAGAGTTTTTTGAACTCAAAGTATGATCGTGTTTTTTTTATTATATCTGAATGATTGCATTATGTGTGACTGCAAGCTCGAAATTGCAATAATAAGAGCACTACTAAGAATATCTTGCAAAAACCTCTAATCAAATTTAGTCCTGCTATACAAGGGAAATTATGCTCATTAAATTTTCCACATAGTGACATATCATGGAACTATTTATACTGTAGTTAAGATACTCATTTGTAGTGGCTGCATTCCTGTACTGTTTGTAATGCACACGACCGCATATCTATAATGAAATCATCTCACAATTTACCATCATCAAGCACTTCTTCACCAGTTTTGCCACCACGTGATCCACACCAACCACCATTCTAATGTTGAATAGAAGACTCCTCTCGGCCAGCAACAAGGCTGCAGGTTTGAGAAGACGTTTTCTTGCCACATCAGCAGATTACAAAGTGGGAAGCCAGATCAATGGTTTTACGATCCGCAAAGTGCAGCCCATTCCAGAGTTCTCTTTAACTGCAGTTAAATTGACCCATGAAGCGACTGGCTCCGAACATCTTCATTTGGACTCCACGACAGACACCAACAACGTTTTCCTGATCGCTTTCAAAACGAACCCACCCGATGCCACCGGAGTCCCTCATATTTTGGAGCATACGACGTTGTGTGGATCTTCAAAGTATCCAGTCAGAGATCCGTTTTTCAAGATGACTAATCGTTCTTTAAGCAACTTCATGAACGCAATGACTGGTCATGACTATACCTACTATCCTTTCGCAACCACTAACGCCAAAGATTTTGAGAATTTGATGGACGTTTACTTGTCTTCCGTTCTTCAGCCTTTGCTCACTTACAATGATTTCACTCAGGAGGGTTGGAGATTAGAAAATGAGAACTTAGAAGACCCCAAGAGTGATTTCACTTTCAAAGGTGTTGTTTACAATGAAATGAAGGGCCAAAATTCAAATTCAGCATATTTTTTCTACATCCGGTACTTGGAGTCTATTTACCCTTCGTTGAACAATTCTGGGGGAAATCCTGAGAGCATTGTTGATTTGAAGTATGAAAATTTACGCTCTTTCCATGGCAGAAACTATCAACCATCCAATTCAAAGACATTCACATATGGTTCTATACCATTAAGGAAGCACTTAAGCAGACTCGAGGATTATTTCAACGAATACAAGATTCAGAAAGACTTAATTCCAGACAACGAAGTGAAACTCCCGCTTTTCAATAATGAAAATTATGTGTCGAATGTCACAGTTCCAGGACCTGTGGATTCCATGTCTCCAAAACCAGTATCTGGTCAATTCAAGACCTCCATTACCTGGAATTTGGGTAATCCTCTCGCTGAAGAAAATCATTATAATATGTTCAAGTGGAAGATATTAAGTTCATTGCTATGCGATGGTCACTCTTCACCATTTTATCAAGAGTTGATCGAAAAGGAATTGGGTGAAGATTTTTCTCCGAACTCAGGATTTGACACCACTACCGCATTGGCATCATTTACTATAGGTTTAACCAATTGTTCTTCTCAAGTTGTTTCTTCATTTGAAGACAAAGTCCGTCATATTTTTACCGAGAAAGTCTTGCCTGAATTGGAAAACCCAGAATCTTCGTTTTCGGACCGAGTCGAGGCTCTACTCCATCAAATTGAATTAAACTTGAAGAGACACAAGCCTGACTTTGGTCTTGGTTTGTTGAATTCGATTATGCCCAACTGGATTAACAACGTTGACCCGATCAAATTACTTGAAGTTGAAAGTGTTTTGAGTAGATTCAAAGATGACTTCAAGAACAGAGGAATGACAATTTTCACAGAATTGTTGAATGAGACTGTTTTGAGTGATTCTGCTCAGACATTTACGTTCACAATGAAACCTGATGAAAACTTCCTGCAAAAATTAGTGGAAGAAGAGAAAGAGAAGCTCAAGCATAAGGTTGACAAGTTATCAGAATCAGAACGTGAAAAAATTTATGAACAGGGTTTGAAGCTCTCAAAACAGCAACTGGAAGCTCAAGACGAAAGTGTATTACCAACTTTAACAGTCGAAGACATTGAGAAGCAAGGTGAATTTTATCCTTTGATATTTGACGAAATTAATGGTCATAAATTACAACAAAGAATTGTGGATACCAATGGACTTATATATGCTGCAGGTCTCAAAAATGTTGGATACTTACCCACCAGCTATTACAAGTACCTCTCACTTTTCAGCTCTTGCTTGACCAACTTGGCAGGTACCACAGAAACCTCCATAACTGATTTAGAAACAAAGATCCAAAAACAAACAGGAGGTGTTACTTTTAACTTCAGAACTTCTCCCAATCCATACGATCTCGGCAAAACTCAGCTACATTTTACGATCTCTGGAATGTCACTCAAGGAGAATTCTACTCATATCTACGAGTTATGGAATGAGATTTTGACAGAAACAAAATTTGATGCCTCTGATAGTATTGTTGTGGATAAGTTGTATCAGCTCATTAAGAATATGGGACAAAATCAATTGAACATGATTGCTGACAGAGGGCATTCGTATGCAAGTGGAGTGAGTGGCTCCAAGTTGGTTCCTTCGAAATATATTGGGGATATTATCGGAGGAATGTCGCAAGTCCAGTTTATTAATGAAATGAACATTAATTTGGAGAAGAAGGGTAAAGAATACTTAATCAAAGAGATCTTGCCAATACTTCAAAAAATTCGTGACGAGATCCTTAGCTCTGAGCAAGGACTGTTCAGATACAGATTGGTGGGTGATTCAAACGTTGTGAATGAAAATAAGAAATTATTGGAGAAATTCGATTCGTCAATTGGTGATTTTAAAGGAGCAAGTTCTGGAGAAAACTTGCACGATGTTGTGAAGAAATTTAACAATAATGAGTTGAATCTTAGTCTTCAAAACACTTTGATTAATTTACCATACCAAGTGGGTTATGCATCTTTAACTAGACTAGGTTCTGCTTATGGTCACAAGGATGGTGCAAGCTTGCAGGTTTTGTCACAATTGATGACCTTCAAGCATTTGCATTCTGTTATTAGAGAATCCAACGGTGCATACGGTGGAGGATTGACTTATGACGGATTGGGAGGAATTTTGAATTTCTACTCCTATAGAGATCCAAACCCCATCAAATCAATCAACTCTTTTAAAGACTCCTTCGTTTATGGAAAGAACGGTAACTGGGAAGCAGATGATTTACAACAGGCAAAGCTTTCTATTTTCCAGAGTATTGACGCTCCTGTCAATATCGCCAGTCAAGGTTCTACCGAATTTTTTGATGGAATTACCGACGAAATGAGACAAGAAAGACGTGAAAACTTCTTAAGCGTCAACAACGAGGATTTAAATGATGTTGTGGAAAAGTACTTGTTAAGCAATGGCAATAATGTGGTGACTGTCATTGGTGACAACAAACTATTGAATGTTAACGAAAACTGGGCCGTTAAGGAATTAACGGTATGTAAATAGAAACTTTCGTAGAGTATGGCATAGAGTATAGAGTTGATAGAATGAAATTTGATATAACGGACTAGTGCAAAAGTCAAATCTACAGTTAAATGACGGAAATTGAAGGTTAGGAATAAGAAGGATGTGATAGTGTGTCTGGATGGAGATGGAAATATTATGATGAAATAATGTCTAATAGGGCCACTAAAATTGAAATCAGTAAAAATGAACATGGTTTGAGGTATCACAAATATCTAAGGGAATATAAGCTCAAATAAGGAATAGTGATAATATTGTATCTTCTTGAGAGTTGTAAGAATATCAATGAAAACATCAGCGTGCTTTGTAAAGTGGTCAATTTTCAATACATGCGATGTGGTTCATGATCAAAATGATTCCAACTATCATCATTCCACCCCAAATTCATGTCGTTCCAGCTGCTTTCGTTTCAGTAATGAGTCCGCATTCCTCCGTGTTCATTCCATAATCTAATCCATTAAGTGGATCGTACCAATCCATGAAAATTCCATCCGTCACTCCATCATCACTGTTTCCAACTTGTGCCAATTTCCATCACCCAATTTTGTTTGGTTTTTCTTTCTGTTAATCCTCCATTAATATATACAAGTCTAGATACGGTGCTTTCTGATAAAGTCTTTGGGTGGTTGCTCTGGTATTCTTCTCTTCTTGTCCTCAGTGAACAAACAGTGTCTCTTTGCCCTTGGGTCATACAAGATCAAGTTCAACTTGGGCTGATGTCTTGGGATGTTGAACCACTTTTCGTAGCCTGTCTTGGCTGCCGAAACAAGCTTGACCATGGTATGAGACGACTTGGGCTTGGCCATGGTGGGAAGTAGTTGAAAAGCTCTAACAGTAACTGTGACAGTATCTATTACTCTAGCTGTAAGATGAATGGTGGTTAGTGAGAATTTTCTGTGTGCGGGCATTGCATGCAGTCCCTGGCTTTTCTTCAGTCGATAGATAGTACTGTACAGTACAATACACAGAGAGTGGACTCCCTTAGCGCACTAGGCAAGACAATTGGTAGACTACCGTATTCGGTAGTGTGCGCTTTCGTCGTCGTGTTGGGGTAAATACAACTTTCACAGCCTGGACACAATAAACACAACATGCTGCGTCGGGCCCTGAGCACTCGGAAATTCTCCAGCAGCTTACGAAAGCAACGCGTAAAATTTTTGTGGAGAGGACACGCACTGGATCAACAACTGTCACAGTGAAACTGTGAGGTGCATATTCCAGAGTCCAGTTTGCTTCCACCCAAAAATCATCATGAAGCTCTTCTTTTTCATAGCATTGTTTACGGCTTTGGTCAGTGCGTTGCACTTGGAGGTTCCGGCCGTGGCCAAGTACCCACAACCGGTGTGTGTTCGTGACTTTGTTCAGGCCGAAAGTTCGGTGGTGGTGAACATCAAAACCGACGGTAGGGTTGGAGACGGCCAGAAGTTGGACTTGTACATCAAGGACTCGCTTGGAAACACCCACAGATCCAAGTCCAACATCGCAGGAAAGTTCTCGGCCCACTTCACCAGTCACCACAACGCTGCTTTCGACGTGTGTTTCACCAACGAGTTGCAAGGAGGCTACAGAGGTCCTTTGGCCAGAAGAATAGAATTGGAAATCGAGAGTGGATCTGCTGCTCGTGACTGGAACTTGTTCCAAACTGCTGAGAAATTGAAGCCGGCCGAAGTTGAATTGATCAGAATCGAAAACTTGATCCACGAGATCTACGAGGAATTGCAATACTTGAAGAGAAGAGAAGAAAGAATGAGAGACACCAACGAGTCCACCAACGACAGAGTCAAGTACTTCTCCACCATTGTGATTTTTGCATTCGTTGCCTTTGGCGCATGGCAAATCCAATACTTGAGACACTACTTCAAGGTCAAGCACATTATTTAGATTGGGTTCTGCTTCAATTCTCTAATATACATGGCCTATGCAAGTCGGTTGAGAAACAAATCCTCGTAGCTGGTCAAGGGAATCTCCATCAGCGACAACTGGGTTCCTAAATATGGTTTCTCTGCTGTTACGTATTTTTGAAAAATACTATGTCGAAGTTGGTCCCCTGACCAGCATTTCCTTCGGATGATATTCTTGTCAATTGTTGGAAGTGATTTGTATTCATGTAAGTGAAGATTGACATTTTCCAACGATTGCTCAAGTAACCATCCCAATAAAAAATTTACCTTTCTCCAACACTGGGAAAATTCTTCCCAATTCCTGTAGGTTTCGTCTTCAACTAAAGGGAGGTACGTATCCTCCTTATTGATGGCTTCCAAAATACTGTTCATCTGAACCAATGGCCACGGTGTAGCGTTGTTCGAAGCGTGGTTCAGGTGTGTAGGTTCGGAATCGCTTTCATCAATTATTTCTATGATTTCATTTTCTTCATCGCTGTCATCTATGGCCACGTCCACTATTAGGTTCAAAGGGTCAAACTGTGAACGAATTATGAATTGGTCATAATCAACAACTTTGGTTATGTTAAGTAACAAAGTTTGGGTGAGGTCCTTTAACATCATGTGGTTGTACATTTGCGGAATGGTGAAAACCTGAAGAAATGAGCAGTTAAAGAACTCTTCCAAGTATTTGACATCTATTACTTCCAATCTTTGGCTCAACTCGCTGATGAAATTAGGTGGACTTAAAAACCTCATATTTTGCGTTATTGATGTGGTCTTTCGGAATCCAAGGACCGTACCATCTGAATAAAATAATGATCTGTAATATATTAATACTGAGAATTTAAACCTTAATAACATCGAATGTACGTTGTCATCATTGAGGTCTTTGAACGTACTATTGGGTTTGGATGTAGCCTTTTTGATACTTGCATCATTTCGAATTATGATCTTTTCTCGATAGTAACATGAAGCTGGTGGCTGGTTACTGTTACTCCCCAAGCCATTGAAAAGGTATTCAACCAATCGGTCATACCAGTCAGATTTCGTAGACCCAAGTTGAGTCAACATGCAATAAATTAAGAAGGAGGAATCCTCTAAATGATACAACAAAAGTGTTCTTGAGCTCTTTGAACTGTTGAAGAAACGTAGCAAGATGTCGTCATTGAGTTTTCCAACGTTATTCTGAAGTTGAAGTTGGGGTTGAGATTTGATGGTGTGAAAAAAATTGAATGCAATTATATCGAAGAATATCGATACCAAACTGTTATATGTGGAATAAATTATGTGATAAGAAGTGAATGATGCGTTTAAATTATGCAAGAGATGACGTGAAGATTGGTCTGCACAATAAAATGTCCAGTTCATGAGCAACCACAAATTAAAGTCTGAGTTATATTTCGGGTTCAATTTCTTGCCCAAAAGATCGTCGTCGTAAACATTTATGTATTCCCATTTGTGAAGAGGTGCATCAAGGTAGACATTACTGGTTTGACGCCTTTTGGACGACGAATCATGGACATCATTTGAATCTTCAAGGGGTCTCTTCCAGCCATCAAGGAGACCTAAAGAGGAATTCATACCTGAAGTATCTTCTTTCTCTTTGTTGAAAAGAAAGCTCTTCTTGGGTGACATTTGGTACTTCATAAGCTCTTCCTCCATATTAGGAGCAGATTCAAGGATAGTATCACCATGTTCAGAATCACTGATAAATTCAAAGTCTTGATCGTCTTCATTGAATCTTTCTTCTTTAGATGGTGATTTTTGGAAAAATGAAGTGATCTTTTGCTGACGCGTTGGCGAGCTATGAGTTGGCTTTAGTGGCTTCTTGATTATGGGTACAAATGAGGATGGATTACGCTTGATCACTCTAGATTGGTAGATAAAGTCGCCAAGAGTGACCAATACTTTCTGGTACAAGATCTGGATGCAGGGGTCCTCAGATTCGTTAGATATTACCAAATTACAGTATTTCTTCAAAATTGCGATACTGCGCTTGTGCAACGGAGCCTTAAGTATGGATGAATCGTAGTCTTCATTTAAGGACCTCACAAACTCGTTCGTCGGGGCGATACCGTCGATTTTAAATGACTTGGTGCTCCAATTGGTGGCAGGACTTCTTGCAGCCAAAGTCCATAGTATTCTGAGCACATCGTAGGACGGAATCGCTAGACTTGAGTAGGAACTCTGCTTCTCGGGCGAGGGTGCTGTAATTGCTGTGAAACTGGCTTCATAGTGGGAAAGAAGTTCATCGAATTGTTTCACGTTGTTGAGGTTAACAGGACGGTCGAGCTGGGCTAGTTCAGGGATGATTTGGTATACAAAGGACTCGTGGGCATCGAGGGCGGCAGTCAAGTCGAAGAGTGTCAGCATCTAAGCAGGAACTGTAGAAGGTGGACTCCACAACAGCGGTTGGCCAGTGGAGTTTGGAGCTTGGGTCAAGGTGTCAGTGTTATAGAACGTGGAGCCCCGAGATCTGAGATCTTACTGTGATCTATCTATGTCCTAGTTTCTTATCTAGTGCAATATTGTGGGGTGTATGGATTCGGAGTTGGAGGGTTGTTTTGGTGCAAGTGAGATGATGGGTGCCCAAGATCAAGATGAGGACTTGCAATTAGGGAGTAGAATGCCGTATTAGTCTGCGAATTGGGTAGCGTAAATGGACTAGGTTACTTTACCGCTCCTATAACAACGCAATGTATAGACCTTGGAGATGTTGATGACCAGGACTCTACTTTTCAACTGTAGTACTAGAGATGAAATGGACCTGGAGGTGCAATTTTTAGTGAGAACAAATTCAGAGAGAACATTTTTGTGACCCTAAATTCTTCGTGGGAGAAGGTATCGCGGTGGGACTTTTCGAGTAGGGAACCTTTTCTGATACTACAGAACGAGAAAGTTGGCATGGAACCGAATTCTGTGATCTGGCAAGGGGACATTGTGAAATTGGGAAAGCAAGGCACGATCTGAAGTTTATGATATTACACCTACAGGAAGTAGTAACATGCTTTATTCTTGAACCTAATACTACTTGTCATCTGAACCACAAGTAGAGTAAAAAATTCGATAATATATTACATATGATGTGGACTCGTCAGAAGTACAAATTGGATATTGCTTTGGCTTCAAGTGCCTTCGACAGTAGCTTTCTTGCTCTGAGTTTGAGAATCTAGAGTAGTACTTGGCCCGTTGTCTGATAAGAAGTTCTTAATAATTTTCGTTATTTGTCCATTCATTAACTTGTCGAGCGGAAATATATTTCAGGTTAATCACAAGATGCCAAATATCACCGGTTAATTTGCCCTTCAATTCGTTATTTCATTAGTCTAACTCTCCCAATTCTCCTAAAATTTCACCGAAGTCCTTGATTCTCAAATATGATCCTTCCTTGGGCTTTTCGAAATCAAAATTGATAACATTTCCTTCGGAATCTGTAGAGCAGCAACTCAACATATCAATCAAAAGTGAATCACTAAAACTTGTTTTCCCGTTACTTTCGTCAAGACTCAACGCTGTTTTTACCTTCTTCAACCCAGGAAGACTCAACTTGAAGTCTTCTATTGAGCCTGTACGAGTTTCCTCTGAGGCTGCATTGACGAATAGCTTCCAGCTTTCAAGAATATGGGCATAGTTGTTGCGGAACTTGATGAGTTTGGTACCATTTCGTATCAATTTGTCGATATCGACTATATCTATGCAATCTTTTTCTGAAGTAGTGATGGTGTATGCCTTGAGAAATCGGATGGTGGTCTGCTGTTTTATGTTATGGCTATCATATTGAAATTGGGCTTGGGTTTGGGTCTGGTTCATGAAGTCGTAGTAGTAATCAATGCATTGGTAGAGGTCAGATACGAAACAGCTGGGGATGTTCAAGGTTTGCAAGAATTGGGGGAGTTGTTCAAGGAGGAAATCAGGGTTAGACTCGGTGAAGGTTGAATAAGCTTCTAAAATCTCGTCCTCGATTTTTGGATCCGGTTCATTAAACCTTTTGGATTTGTGGAGATCTGATCTTCGAGCCTTAGCCATAGCAAGTAGAGGCTGTCTGTGTTTTTATTGTCTCAACAAGAACTATTTTAGTTAAGATTTTACCTAACCAATGGTTCAGTAAACAATTAAGTTGGTATGCTAATGATTCGAAAGGTAATCTTAATGGTTAATCCATTTGATGAGCACTGTTAAATCTTGTTTAGCATGATTCAAAAGATTCGTTTTAGTGAATTCGCACTGGAAATTTCACTGACTTGACATAAGCATACTAGAAGTGAAAATTCACGGTAAATACCGAAAACAACATGACATGGGAATTCAGAACTTCAGATTTTTGAACGTACTACACCACTATATTTTTAGTGCCATTATTCATCGGTACTCAAGCTGGTTTACGAGATTACATTCTCATAAGTTCAATGATTATTCTGTGAATTCACGATTTTGGTGGAACAATATTCATATGCGCGACCTTGCCCAGTGTCAAAGGAATACTGTGAATAATCAGGTAGTCCTGTTATTAAGAAAAACATGCACCATATCTTCATCGTATCTCCAATCGCCAACACTTCCGTAATAGCGTTGAGTAAACATTCCATGCTGCTCTATTCTGTTTATTGACTCCTCTGCTCCGTTGATATATTAATTTGGCCAGATCGCTATCAGTAAATGACGGACTTGATCGGACTTGAATATGCTCATGCCGCTTCAGATTATTAATTCGCAGTTGATCTTGTCGTCCAAATCCAAAGTAGCACCATAGGGCCAAGCCATACTGGGGTTACAATACCAAACGGATGACTAATGACTATATAAGGCGACTTCAGACATCGTGGGTATAAGAATCTCTAGCAAGCTCGGTAATCAGATCAGAATTATCTACCATTCCATTCGGCTAAACCAATTACTCAGATCGGCGCAAAGAACTCAATTACAGCAGCAAAGAACTTCGATTTAAGCTAGACCTAACATTCCAAACCAAACGAAGAAACCATTCATCTGAAATCCCAATTGTTTGATTGCAAGTGATCTAAATTACGAATTTTTCCTCTAAGTACTTATAGTCGCATCACTACTGCTATAATGATCCTCGAACCATCGGTGTTGACCACCGTCACCGAGGTTCCCAGCTTTCCCTACAGAATCTTATTGAAGAATGAACACGAGCAACCCTCAGGATCGTTTAAACTTCGAGGAATCGGCCATTTGATCGCCGTTTCGATCGAACAAGCTAAAGCGCTCGGGAAATCCAAGATCGAAGTATTCTCTTCTTCTGGAGGAAACGCTGGACTAGCTGCTGCATTTGCAAGTAATCACTATGGACTTAGGTGCACGGTTGTGCTTCCCTCTTCATCTAAACAAATCGTGATAGAACTGCTCCAGAGTTTAAATGCTGAGGTTGTGGTCCATGGAGCGCATTGGGGAGAAGCAGATTCCTTTCTTCGAAACGAATTGATGAAGTCATTGGATGATTCAGTTCATCCGGTCTACTGTCATCCATTTGACGACCCCAAGGTGTGGGAGGGCCACGCTATGATGATCGATGAGGTGCTTCAACAATTGCCTCCCTTAATGGCATTTCCTTCCCAAATAAAGGGTGTGGTCTGCAGTGTTGGAGGTGGTGGACTATATAACGGTGTTGTCGAAGGATTACGGAGAAACGGACTCAATGTGCCGATTTTGGCCATAGAGACCAACCAAACGGCATGTTTCAGTTCTGCTATAGCCGCTGGAAAGGTCGTTCATCTTGAAGGAATTAAGACATTGGCGACTTCCTTGGGCTCTCCGTATATTTCTGAAACAGCACTCCTGAACTATTACGACTATTCCTCGGTAGTAGAAGTCATTGACGATTTGGACGGTCTCCGGGGTGTGGTGGATCATTATGACAGTACAGGAATTATGGTGGAACCAGCTTGTGGAGTCACACTTGCGTTTTTGTATCACAAAAGACAGGAGCTTGAAAGAATCTTTGGAGAACTCAAAGAGGATGATATCATTCTCTTTATTGTTTGTGGAGGCTCCGGTATTAGCGAAGATATTCTCAAGGAATACAGGAAGTTAATCGGTCAATAAGCGAGCACTGATAAGGGAAGAGTGCTTCATTTAGGGAATCCAATATAAGATCGGACACCATAGATTCATTAGATTCTCTTTACTTCACATGAGCGTACAGTAAAATATTGGAACTTCTGCTCCATCAATCTACGAAGCTCATGATCACAAAATATGCGATTTACAAGTAGGGAAGGGGAAACATTCCTAAGCAAAAGTTCAAAATTAAACCTTAAAACTACGATACTAGAAGACCATATTGATATAAATAGATGCACGATTCAAACCGCCTTATGAAAAAGAATGAAATATTCCTTCTACTGCTTCAGCTCTGTAAGAATAGAATTATTAGATTTGAATTTTTATACTTCAAGAAATAACTGGACCAAACCTCCTACATAGACTACATGATGTACCCACTTTGAACTCTGGGCGGCTCCAATTACTCAACATGACGCTCTACAACTCTATCGGTAAGGTACCCCAATTAAGCTTTGACATGTGTCACTCAACGACATGTGTCAAATGCGCATGGGAAACGGATCTTGTACGCTCAGGGAGAAGCGATTCAGTGCCCCTCTGAGCGAAGTGGAACCATCTCTAACCAGAACACATAGTAAAAGTCAGACAATCGTAACAACTGCTACATCAGCTTGATTTTCTCTATCAGAGACCCTTGTGTTAGCATGTGCTGACTTCCATTTCATTGCCTTAAATAAACTTTTACCAGCATTCTTCTTGCGTCCTGGCCCTCTGTATGTGACATTCCTCTACCTTAACATTCCTCTACGTTAACATTCCCCATACATTAGCATGCCTCTTTATGTTGATATGCCACATCAGACGACGGCCCTAAACATATTTACGTCATTGCTAAAATACCTCATGAACGCTAACTTCTCTGATTCCAACTCTTTCACTCCATCAACCCGATTAACCGTGTCGAGTCTTGCTACTTTTCTCTTTTGTACCACGGCCATAAGTTTGATTCAGCTATTTTCCCCCGCAATTTGGCAAGCCTACGTTATGGTGATTATCACATTCACTCGCGCTAAACCACCACACACATAATCTCAAACTCTCACTATAAAACTATTACTTAATACATCTCAATTCTAAACTAATTCAACAAAACTTGCACCCATCGACTCGTTCGGCCCAAGCTACTACCTTAGTAAGAACCGTTGACGGCAGAAGTAAACAATACGTTCTGCTCGGTACTTCCGCCTGTGCCAATGTCGAGATCCCCGAATCCAAACAGCTGGCTCCCGTTGTGGAGCAAACCCAGCAACGTTTCCACCGTCAATATCAATTCCACTGCTTCCAAGGATCCCAAGGACGAAGATACCAAGGAAAAAGAACAGGAAATCAAGTCTTCGACACAGAAACCGCCATCAAGGCCAAATTCCCCTGTTAAAGGCAACAAATCGATCGAAACCAGCGCTTCCGATAAGCCCAAAGATCCATCCACATCGGCAGCCTCTTTAAAGCACAAAGGCTCTACAGCTTCGTTGACTTCGATATCAAATAGCAACTGGCTCGGATGGAGTTCCAAGAAAAAGGAAAACCCTGTGGACGAAACCGACCCCGGGGTTCATGATATAGACGAACACGCCCTCGAGGAGGAGGGACCTGAACAAGAAGATGACTATTTACCTGATGATAATGATGATGAGATCGATGAACACTACTCCAAAACCAGAAAGCGCAGTGGACCTTCATCGTGGACGTTCTGGAACAACGACAATTCTGAGGCCAACCTGCCCAAAGACAATAACTTGAACTTTGCCAACACTATAGTCAACTCGAAGCCTTCAATTTTATCGAAGCTGGACTCTCAGGTAAGTAACCCCGTCAAACACAGAAAGGTTGATCGTGCAAATGATGACCAATCAAGTCCTCCTCCAGAAAGTGGTCAAGACGACGCTGTTTTGTACAAACCTCATGACAAATCAGCACAGTTCAAACAGATTAACACCCACAAAAATGAAAACATCAGGGAAAACATTATCGTTCCCGACTGGAACTTATGTTTACCAGCTCAATCATCCACATCTGTAAACACCAGCATAGCAAGTTCGATCTTCGGCAACTCTTCTACTGCTAGTCAAAACAACTGGCTGGATTCTAAAATGGACTTGAAGAATTGGAGAACTTTTTTAAGTCAATTGAGCTCAAAATTGGGATTCAGTAGTCAATCTTTGACTAGTGTTGTTACTTCATCCACCGATGAGAACTCTGAATCTGGTCCCACCATGGAGAAAGAATTTAATCTTCTTTACGAGAAGACCTATCGATTATATGGTAGATCTCTCGAAAAATTACCATTTCATAAAAGAGCATGCTTACCGAACTACAACAAGTTTTACGCTAAAAAGGATGAAGACGACGAGACGTACGTATATGAACAACAGACACAGCTAGAAGAAGATTTGAACGATCCAAACTCGATCTCAGTCTCAAATGATCCAATGGGTAACTTATTGATCAATCAGAATCATCGTGGACTGAAATCACATAATTCTAATATTTTTCCCTATAAATCGGGACCCTTGAAGAAAATCAAGAAAATCTTGATTATAGGAGTCCATGGATTTTTTCCAACAAAGATGATCAGACCCATAATTGGATCACCAAAGGGAACCTCTCTCAAGTTCGCAAATGAAGCGGAAAAGAGTATTATAAGGTACTGCATTGAAAACAACATGATTAGCGAAGATGATGCAAATAGTGTGAGTATCCAAAAGATTGCCTTGGAAAAAGAAGGAAAAATTTTTGACAGAGTTGACTTCTTCACTAAAATTCTTCAAAGATGGCAGAATGAGTTGAATGAAAGCGATTTCATCTTTGTTGCTGCCCATTCACAAGGTACAGTGGTATCAATCATTTTATTGGCTAAGCTTATCAGTATGGGTATTCTTAAGGATCCGATCAAGAAAAGAATAGGTATTCTTGGTATGGCTGGTATCAACAATGGACCATTTTATGGCGTTGACAAGTCATTCCTCATGAAGGCATATTCTGCTATCGAACATGATTCCTTGACGGAATTGTTCGAGTTCACAAAATTCGATAGTGAGCAATCATTAGTGTACAAGCAAGCTATTCAGGTCATCATTAATGCAAATGTGAAGGTATGCTTTATAGGGTCCATAAATGACCAATTAGTGCCATTGTACCTGGCATTGGCATCACATGTTTTCCATCCAAACATCTACAGAGCATGCTACATTGATCACTCAACACAGACACCATTATTCATACAGAAGTTGGTTTCGTTGTGCTGTCATTTACAAAATCTTGGATACTTCGACAATAATGTTCTCAAAGAGTTGAGTACATTTTTATCTGGGCTGATGACCGCAGGAGGTCATTCTAAAATTTATAATGATGGTAAAGTTTATGACTTGGGAATCAAATTCGTCTTAGATACGGACGATATTGTGATTCCTGCGAAACCTATTCAAAGCAAGAACGAAGGGGGATATATGGATAATGGAACCCAATCTCGTAAGTATTCAGAAGTCGGAAAGCAGACACTTGAAACGAATAAGCTCGTTACCAGTGGTGTTGGAACTTACGGTTCAACTCAAGACGTTGGGCAGCTCAAGCTTTCGTCAATTCCCGTGAGTAATAGTGTCTATATTAAAGAGTACAATGTCGGAAAGATAGGCACAAATCCGTTTATCTTACCATGGTGCTTGAGAGGATTGCTCTTCAATATCGAAAAGAATTGGCCCAACAACAATAAATTATTAATGGTTGATAGTGGAAAAGAATTGGGGCGAAATGGATATGACGAAATTGAAGAGCTTCATGAGCTGTTTGAGAACTGGAAACCGGAGTCAAAGACTTTGAAAGATCTCAAATTCAGACTTAACGGAATGAGGGCTAGTAAATTATAGCAATAGGGGGAACGGAAAGAAATTGAAAAGGCTTCTGTACACTTGACGTTCTATTCAAGGTGCGACGAAACAAATCAAATAATCAAACAACATGGATTATCTGGTCTTTTCACGCCATTTAAGTTTCATCTACAATCCCATCAAGTCTCAATTATAAAACATTACCAGCCGATACAAACACTTATTTATTAAACTTTGGCATTGATATGGTATAAACTCCAGTCTATTCATTAGTACATGTAGCACGTGACTGTATATTCCATTTCATTATACGCGATTCAAAACAACATCCCCGCCCTACACTACTGTTCTTATCCAGCTTCAAAGGCTTTCATTATTGCATACTAAGACGCTTGGTTTGTACTCTGGACAAACCTGTCTGTGTTAACCTTACGAGGAATGGTTTCCAGTATCCAAATAAGTCTGAGTGATGAATTGTTCTCACCTTTGATCCAGCCCGAACTGACCCCAGACACTTCAGATCATTCTACTGATGAAAATTCAGATATTGTTAATGATAAAAAACTTCTGGGTGATCATGGTTTGGCTCATGGGGTTGAAGTGTACCCTCTGACTGCTGAAAACTTAATTACAAGCCTTGAAAGAGGCTGCAACACTGTCTCAGAACTTCTCGAGATATATAAGTTAGATGTGAAAGATATCATAATTTGCGGGATTTGGGACGAATCGAACTGTCTTTTATCACCAGAATTGCTCAAAGTTCAAGTATACCTTGAGCTTTTTCCCTCGGATGCCACATTAAGTACCAAATTGAACTCCGAATACATTGAAATCATAAAGGCATTACAGCAATCACAATGGGCCGAAAGAGATATTGAAAAGCTTTTCGCAATGACCACAGATGATCTCACTCTTACAGGAATTGAGACCAATTTCAGTAAGAAATCGATAGAAGAAGTGATGAATGCATTATCGAACTTCGAGTTCCTTCCATGGACTTCTAATGAAATCTCCCTTTTGAAATCGCAAATGGAAAATGGAACACAACTAAGAACAATATTGCGTTCTCTTCCCTATAGAGACCAAGTCACCATAAAAAAGATACGTGAAGACTTCATAGCCGCCGAATCAAGCGAAAACTTTTATAATATGAAAAGTGTACTGAACGAGCAGAAATTACAAACTTGTTTGGAAGCAGACATAACATTGGAAAGCTTGATTTATACTTTTCCAAACTTCACAATAATAGATTTGGTGTCTGAGCTCAAACTTCATCGAGATTTCGAGGTAATGGACCTTACCATTGGAGAGAAGCACATGTTAAAAAACGTTATATCAAACAAGTTGTCCATCGACGTTCTTTTCCTCAATTTTCCTTGTAGATCGAGGAATTTTGTGCAGAGGAAGTGGAAAGAGATGGAGTACGTTTCTGTAAGGAAAACGAAATTCAAAAGTGACCAAGAAAGGTTGATATACGAAGCCAAATGGATAATGTTCGATAACAATGAAACGTCATCTAGGAGGTCCAGAAAACGAAATATAGAAGACATGGACAAATTAGAATCCAATCTAGCGATTTCCAAATTGAAGAAAAAAGAGCCAGTGGAATTAACTCCGGATCAGCTTGCCGAACGAGAAGCGAAGAAACTCAGAATTCAGCAGGGAAAACTTAGAAAACTAGAGGAAAAGAGGCGTGCTCTAGAATTACGTAGAGCAACTCAATTAGCTAAGCAACAGGAGGGAGTTGTACAAAGGGCGTCCAAGCCAAACAGAAATAAGCTTCTTGAATCACTTTTAGCAGGGTCTGAACATTTTCAGTCAGTTGTTGGTGATAAGAAAATGGTTGAGCAGGGACAAAAGAGAAAGCGGGTCTTGGCTGATCATTTCCGACCAGAAATAGAAGTAAGGACCAAAAATCGATTGAAGACCAGAGCAAGACAAGCAACAAAAATTGCAATGAAGCAAGCATTGAAGAAAGAATTGAAAAAGTCTAAATTGACTTCTGAACCGCGAACAAAGCCAAACAAAAAATCTGCTGATGCAAAGCACTCCAAAGCAAAAACATCGAAATCTACAAGTCTGGTAGTTGTGGTTCCAAAAACTGAACAAGATATTCAATTAGAGGATACTCAAGTAGATTATGTCTCACCTTATGATCCTACTGATATTAATGCAGACACTCTCGTGCCTTTGAATGGACGCACCTTCTTCGAACCAGAGATCATTGAAGGAAATTTGCCCCAGATTGATTATGTTGAAACTTCAGGCTTAAATACTGATGTTATGACAAATATAGACTCCAAGATTTTGGTGGATGATAACTTTGCAGCTCAAATTGTTAAGGAACACCTTAAGAACTATCGATCTCTTCCTATCTCGTTTCCTTCCATAGAGAGTTCTTTTTCTGAGGTGTTGGGTGCTTCACAAATGAAGAATATTGTTAGGGTTAGATTTCTTCTCCATCCAGAACATAGTGAACTGTTCTTTTTGGCATCTCCAAAAAGTAATGAATTAGACCCAGTTTACGAAATCATCAAGCTTTTCATGATTCACTATGCATTATATTTTTCGCACTCGGAATTGTTGAGGAAACTAATTACTGAAGATTACTGTGAAAGTTTAGAAAAGTCAGTTGAGGAAAATGATTTTGGCTATTTCATGAACATTATCGATAAATGGAACCTTTTAATGCTTATAATAAGTCCGAATGAAGCAGAAACTTCCAAGATTTCCTCAAGCAATGATCTCAATCCAGAAGTCAGGGGATTTTTAGGCGCTGCAGAATTAAAGGGTCCAACCATTGAAGATTTAAAGTTACCAATTTTTTTCCAAGAGATCATGTTGGAACATCCGAGTCCACAATACAATGTTGTGAAAGTTGGTTATTCTACAGGATTAAATGAATCTCCTTCCAATGATGGTGTGGTGGTTCCAAATTCTGTTACTAGCGAGGAGAGTCCCATAAGACCAGATAATTTTGAAACTGCGTTTTTCCAACGACTTAGGGAGATGAAGCATGTATCCCGATTTGCTATTCAGCAAATCTTGCTTAGAGTATATTCCAGAGTGGTATCCACTGATTCAAGAAAACTTCGGTCCTACAAAGCGTTTACTGCTGAGGTTTACGGAGAATTATTACCTTCATTCACAAGTGAAGTTTTAGAGAAGGTGGAACTTCAGCCTCATCAAAAGTTCTATGATTTAGGATCAGGAGTGGGAAACACTACCTTTCAAGCTGCTTTGGAATTTGGTGCAAGTGTCAGTGGAGGATGTGAACTCATGGAACATGCTTCCAAATTAACAAGCCTTCAAGAGGGTTTATTGCAGAAGCATTTGAAAGTTTTCGGTATCAATTCACTCAATCTTGACTTTGCGTTACTGCAAAGTTTTGTTGCAAACGACAAAGTCAAGAAAAGTGTTTTAGATAGTGACGTTCTTATTATCAACAATTACCTTTTCGATGTCAATCTTAATGCTGAAGTTGGCAGATTATTGTCTGGATTAAGAGCAGGTACCAAAATCATCAGTTTAAGAAATTTTATCAGACCCAGATATAAGGCAACTGGAGATACTATTTTCGATAGGTTGAAGGTAGAAGAACTTGAAATGAGCGATTTCCTCTCCGTGAGTTGGACTGCTAACAAAGTTCCATATTTCATTTCCACTGTACAAGATCACATCTTACCAGAGTATTTGAACAGAGACGAAACTCCCCCCAATGACTTAACTTCCAAGTCCAATAACGTACAAGCTATTTGCTCTAAGCTGTCTCAATCTCACGAAACTATGAAAGTCGAACATACAGCATTTGGCATATCACAGATATGAACTAAAAGTTCTTTGCTTCGACAGAGATCGTTTTCAAATGAAATTTCATTTGCCCTTGTATAATATTGTATATTACACCTAATAGTACACTAATTAGAATTACACCTTAATTTTCTTTTCATGAGAACCATTTGCTTCTTCAGCTTGACGTTTTGATATTCCGTTGGGCTCAACAGACCCTTGTCTAGAGCTTGAAATGGAAACAGATATGTGCTTGATCTTTTTCTTCGAGGTAGTGGGCCCTTCCATTTCCCTCGTGATTGCAAGTAATAGGGTATTAATCCTTCTGCCAATTTCCTGTGGAGTTCTTGATAACATGTACCAATCGAATTTGAAAAGATCACTTTGTAAAATTTCCTCTTTGATTTTCTCGGATAAATTTTCACTAAACAATCCAAACTTATGGACACAACACAATATGAACCTATCTTCTAATTTTGAATATACTCTCTTGGAGTTGTTTGGAGGATATTGTATGTTCAAGTTTTCAAGCGGGTCAGCAGCTAGCTCCATCTTCAACGCCAAAAACTTTTGTTGACTCATCAATTTGGCATACTTCTTTTCGCTCAATTCAATTTGTGTCAAGTATTTGTCATAGCCTTCAATCTCTTTGTATGATTCCCAGAATTTTTTAACATATCTTTCTGTTTCTTCATTAGATTTATTTCCGAGAGCTTCTGCAATCTTTTCATAATTATCCCTGCCAAATTTTGCAGATGCATGTATAAAGTTTGTGAAGTCTCTTCTTGACCAACTATGAAAACTTTCAGCTAAAAGTTTGATTTTGAGTTGATTCTCCTCTTCTGTTAAAGGAATGGCTTCATCAACTTTCTTTTGCTCCCTTGCCCTCTTATCTTCTCTGCTGACTTCCTCCTTGTACTCATCAGCTAAAAATTCTTCATCACTATCTCCAAAATCACCCGCTGAAAACTTGTAACCGATTTCTTTTTTATATGATAGCTGCTCTCTCTCGAGTAATTCAGACAATCCTTCTGGGAAGAATTGATGGTCTTGCACATTATAAGATTTTGGGGCACGCGGCAACCTGACAGTATTCTTAGCAGCTGATGGAATCTTTAACACATCTTTATAATAATTATCAACAGAATAAACGTTTTCCTTACGTTCTCTTTTAGAAGGATTGATCCACGCAAAACCTAGAGGACCTGCTTTTTCTTTCTTCGCAAAATTTTGACCATTCCATTCATATGTAGAAGAGTCAGAAGTGAAATTTTGGAGATCATCAAGACCAAGCTTGTTAAATTTGGCATTCAAATTGGCAGTCTTTTCTGAACCTTTCCTCAAAATTTCATCAATATCATCATCTAATAATGTTGACTGTCCCTTCTTTGACTCAAATACTTCTTTCGCACCATGTTGAATCATTCCAATCAAATCGTCCTTTGAATTTCCAACATTGGTATTATTGTTACTCAGTCGTCCTTGCTGGATAACAAGTTGATCTAATCTCAATTTCTGTGCTGCTCTTTCTAAAACTTTTTCTTCGATTGCATTTTCTGTCACGAACCGATAAACCTTGACTTGTTTCTTTTGGCCAATTCTATGAGCTCTATCCATGGCTTGCAAGTCCGCTTGAGGATTCCAATCAGAATCAAATAAGATCACAATATCTGCAGAAGTCAAATTAATACCCAATCCACCAGCTCTAGTGGTTAATAAAAACACAAACTTATCAGAATCAGGAGCATTATACAGATCAATTGCCTCTATTCTATCCTCATGACTGGTAGAACCGTCTATCCTGCAGTATTCATATTCTCTGAAGTAACAATAATCTTCAAGAATGTCTAATAATCTGGACATTTGAGAAAAAATTAAAACCCTTGATCCTTCTTGTTGGAATTTTTTTAACATCTTATCCAAAATAATCATCTTTCCTGCGTTATTTACCAAATGCTCGTCTGTCGTGTATGGTGGTCCCGGTTCAGCACCATCGAATAGGTATGGGTGATTACAACACTTTCTCAACTGCATTACAATATTAAGCAATCTCGTCTTTCCTTCTCTTTTTCCAACTGCTCCATTGACTGCATCGATGTCCTTGTCCAAAAGCTTCTTATACCATTCCACTTGCATGGCACTCATACCTATGTAAACGTTGGTTTCAATCTTGGGCAACAATGACGTTTCGACGTCTGCTTTCACTCTACGCAAAAGGAATGGACTCAATAGCTGGTGAAGTTGTTGTACAACTTTATCTTGATTTTTCTTTTTTCCTTCTTCGTCTTCATCATCACCGCCTTGATGTTCAAACCAAGCGTCAAAAACTTCAGCATCACCAAAAACATCGGGTAATAAGAAGTTCAAAAGCGCCCATAATTCATGCAAATTATTTTGGAGCGGAGTACCTGTGATCAAGAGTCTATTTTTGGAATAGAACAATCTTATGATTTGAGACAAAGAACTGTCTTCGTTTTTGATTCTATGAGCTTCGTCAACAACAATGTACTCCCACCTGAATTTTTTCAAGGTGGCCTTTTCTCTGATGACCATTTCGAATGAGGTGATCAAAACATCGAAGTCTGCCTCCATAAGCTTGTTATTGATGATATCAGCCCGTTCTTCTTTGTTTCCTTGAAGAACTACTACATTCACTTCAGGTGTCCACTTTGCAAATTCTCTGCGCCAGTTGTCAAGAGTGGATTTGGGCACAATCACGATGAAAGGTCCATCGATGTGTTTGATGTATCGAAGATATCCGAGGAACGATATGGTCTGTAAGGTTTTTCCCAACCCCATTTCATCAGCTAGTATCCCACTCAAACGGTTTTCATAGAGGGAAATGAGCCAATTGAGGCCCTGTATCTGGTATTCACGTAAAGTACCCTCTTTGACGTAGGAAGGAGACTCCGTCAACACCGTGGGCTGGTGGTCTTCGTCGTCCTGATGCTCCTCGTCCTCTAGCAACTCTGCGTCCTCTTCCTTTTCTGTCTTCCGGCGACGGCCCTTGGTCTTCTTAGGTTGGGAGGTGAAGGACATTTTGGAGTCAATGTCTCGAATTCGCCGCTTGAACTGGGCATCTTTGGACGCATTTAGGTCGATGAAGTATCGGAACAACGGCGTCAAGTTCAAGAGGTACTTGAACCGCTTGGTGGAGTCGTCCACGTCGTTCTGTTTGGCAATCTTGGCGTCCACGTCTAGGATGAACCGCTTCTTTCGCTGTTCCGGTGTCTCTAGAACACGCTCGGTTTTGGACGCTTTGCGGCCGTTGGTTTCAGGCTTCGACGCCTTGGGTGCGTGTTTGGCGACCGGCTCCGGTTCTGGTTCCAGCGCCTTCTTGCGGCCTCTTCGGCGACGTGTATCGGTCATTTGGGGTTGTTTACTACCTCTGATGTTGCGATTTGCTGGGGTGATTGCGTTCTAATCACAATATGTCACTGTATGCCTCACTATATACAAACTGCGAAACGGGTACCGACAGAGGTGGGAGGTTTGTTATGAGTGAGGACTGAGAAAGGGAAAAGAGAGAAGCGAAAAGTGGAAAGGCAAAAGTGAGGAAAGGAGAAATGAGAAGGAAAAAGTAAGGAAAGGATAATTGGAGGATCGAAGAAAGGGAGACAGGAGGTAAGAGTTGAGGATAGAATTGGGGGCAGAATTTGGAAAAGAACTGGTAGTGAGTGTGTAGCAAGTGTGTGGTGAGTGTGTGGTGAGTGGATAGCAGTGGATAGCAGTGGATAGTAGTGGATAGCGAGTAAGTAGGCAGCAAATTGAAGGAGGAAAGAGTTCTATAGAGACATGAAGTAAAGTTTGTCGGTAGAGATGGTCCGAAATAACGTCAGATAATAGAAGCTAAATTGCAGGTTAGGAAACGTATCGTAAATTGTATTTGTGGTGGCCCACGGTGAGTCCCGTGAGTGCGACCAAATCCAAAATGTCTGGTGTAATAGCAGTAGTGGAATTTCACGCGTTCTGTGGCAATACGATGAAACCCACGGCTCCCACGAAACGTGCCCCACAGGCTCCAATACAGGCATGTTTGTACTCGTTATAACACCAGGTTGTTGTCTAGTATGCCCCAGTCGATCTGGGGACGGCCGTGGCGCTTGAGCCACGCGTTGCACTCGACGAAGACCTTCAGCTGGAAGAACCCCCGGTGGGCAGAAAGAGGCGACGGATGGACCGTCCGAAGCACCAAAAACTGTGGATTGGAAGTCAACGCCGTCCCCATTCGTGCCACCCTGTTCTGCGCTGGGGACCCCCAGGCCATGATCACGAATCCGGACCCGCTCTGGGTGTGGTGGTCGATGGCCACGCGGATCACCTTTTCAGTAAACGTCTCCCAGCCCTTATTGGCATGACTATTGGCCTTGTGGGCCTCCACCGTCAACGCAGCGTTCAACATCAACACGCCTCTCTCGGCCCACTTGGTCAAGTTGCCGCCTCCAGGGCGGCCTTGCTTGCGCAAGGTGTTGAAGTCGGGGATCTCGAAGTCAGGGTAGTCGATCTTGATGGTCTTATATATGTTCACCAATGAGGGAGGTGGTTTGGTGGGCTCCAACACCGAGAACGCCAATCCGTGTGCTTGGTTGAAGTTGTGGTACGGATCCTGGCCCAAGATCAAGCACTTGATCTTGGGTAGCGGTGTGTAGTGGGACCACGAGTAGATGTCTTCTTGCTTGGGGAACACAGTCTTGGAGCTCTGAGCGCGTAAGAAGCGCTTAAGATCAAGAAAGTAGGGCTTGGTGAGCTCCTTGTGGAGCGGCCCAAGCCACGATTCGTGTAGATATCTGATCTCAAGATCAAGAAGATCCCGTTGCTCAGGATTGAGCGAATCCACCCATGCTGATTTGTCGAAAGTAGATCCAATTGATTTAGATATGGGTTTTTCAGTTTGGGTTGCAACGCGACTAGCAGACGATGAGGAGGATTTGGACTGGAGGGAGCCATTTAGCTCCGTAACAGACTTCTTATGGTCTTTTTCGTGGTGGATATCGTTATGGGAATCCCCTGAAGACTCTAATTGTTCTGTTGTTGTCACTTTTGCAGTTTTTATTTCAGTCGTTTGGGAAATGTCAGTAGAAGTTGACACATAGTGCAGTGATTCGGGAGATTTGACAGCCGGTTCAAGATGGTCAATTGGGTTGCTTTTTGCGTTCAATTTGATGGTGTGAGACTCCTTCACCAGCCGAGGTTTCTTATTGGAGGGTTCCTTGGTGAAGAAGTCCGTAATGAGCCTTTTCGACTTGGTCTGTGGTTCACTCATAGATAAGTTCGATGCTCGTTTCAATATTTTGGCCCAGATTTAAGTACTGAAAAAAGTCACAAATAACGCGACTTGGTGAAATTTCGTATCATGAGGCAAGAATCTCCGATGAGCATACCGTGAAGGAATTTTATAGAGGATTATCAATTCAACTATGACTTTAATGGTGCTCCTTACAGAGATATATATGTATCATATTGGAATTATGGCTAGATAGTTTTTGAAGTCGTAGTTATTTTGTATTACAATGGGTGCAAATTGGCCCAGACAATCTTTTCTATAAGAAGCGAGTAAAAGTAATCAGATTGGGCCGGAATAATTGAAGAAAGTGAGTAGAAGACACACAATGAGCTACTTCTTTCATCGGATAATTTTTGTGCTTGTGTGTTTGTTATTGTTGGTTTTTTATGAACAAATTATGGTAAATATTTGGAGAAGTTGGAATATTTCATATTCAAGTCTTATTGAATAAATGTTGAACATATCATGAATTATTAAGTCGGAGGTGGCAGCGAACTATGTTTGAGTTCAGTCACGCTCTCGTATAATTTTTTATGGACAAAACATTCCCTTCCTTGAATTTCTTGAGAACCTTGTTATGTTGACATATTCAATTGGTAGAATATTTTCCGAGAAAGTAAATTTTAGATATTCCAGGGTAAAGTAAAATTGATAAAATTGAACGAATAGTCTTTCCTCGCTTACTTTGCTCATGTAAATGTTTGTTGTCATATCTGTAGAAACAAAGTCTCAGTTTACCAAATTTTAGTACTTGATTGAAAATAATTGGCTAGTTATGCAGTTTGTAGTATGTCTTTGATCTTTCGATTATCATCGTTCAGTCGAAATACCTTCGTGAAGGGAAGATCTCTTCGTCATTTCGCGTGAATTACTCCGATTAATGGTTCCAAACTTTTGTAATGATCATAACAGTTCATGATATTGAACAATCGCAGATGATGATTTTGTCCTAAAATAAACGTGCCAATGGATATGGATAATCGTGCTCTTTTCTCAAGAACATGCTGGTCACAATACTGAACAAGATGAAGAGGACTGCGTTGGAAACAACTATTAATGCCAATCTAGTTTCTTCTGATGTTATCTTGCTTGTCTCAGATACTTTGTATTTGCCCAAATAGATCAAATTAACAATATTCATTGCCAAAGCGAAATAGGTCACAGCCACCATCACCACTTCAATTCCAAATTGATAGTAAATACCTCCACTGATGTAGATTAAGCCTTTTTCATTCCGGGCAACGAAAGGAACTCCATTGGAAGCGGTGAACTGGTATCCACTCACAAAGACCAAAGTCAAAGCAACAATGAAGAATTTGTATCCAGAAGTTTTGCTGAAGCCTTTGATGAACAGTGGTCCTCTCCTCTTGAGAAGAAGTATAAACGCAAAAACTCCTATGAATACTTTGATGAACTTGGTGGTCTGGTTTTCGTCTCTGATGGTGATTCCTTTTTGAAGCATTTCCGTCAAGAACCTAGCCAATTCCATCACCTGTTCGCCGTGGGACGTCACGGGCAACTTGAAGATGTAGTGATTGTCATAGAGTAACGAATCTTCATGGTCTTCGGAGATCAAATTGGGACCGTAAAGCCAAATGTGTGGAATGGAATCAATTTGTACTTTTTCAAAGATAGGAATGTTACTCCGATCCTCCACGTCGACCGTGGCAAACACAAGCATTCTTCCGGGATAGTCAATGTTCCATGACGTGGCCACGGTGGATATCACCAGAGGCAATGTCGTACACACCGAACACTCGTGCTTGGGATCTGTGGAGGTCAACACCAACAACGTGTAGTAGTCTCTCGGACCTGAAAAAAGCGAGAGGTTGGCTCCAGTGATGGGAATAACAAAGTCCTGGTAGTTCAGGGACTCTTGAAATACATCGTTACAAGCGACCGGTATCCAACAAGCCACAAAGGCTATCCACTGGAGTATGAAGGGAAGCATGTGAGGATTTTTGAGTTGATTGAAGAAACTGAAGATGTGAGAATTGATTGACGATAAATGCGGTAGTGAAAATTGGGGCCAAGATTGGAAGTGAGAACTGAGGGCGGAATGGGAATGAGACCAATTAAAGATTGAGAATTGGAACTCGAATTGGGTTTCCTAGGATTGAAGGTAGAACTTGTGGGTGAGCAAGACCATTGGGTTGAAGAGGTTTGATATTGAGTAGAGTTGGAGAACCTGGAGGAAGAATAGCTTCAAAGGCAGAGGAAGAGTTGAATTCGAGTAATTTATGTAGTTGAATGAACTGTAAAAGCTCATAAGTGGAGAAGTTTTGAATCAAAGGTTCCTTAATTCGATTTGTCATAACATCCTAGCATCTCTGGAAAGGTATGTCGGTCATATTTGACATCACATATTGGAGGTATGGTAATTTTTTGTGTTATGGAGATGACTATATAATATTAAAATAAGTATTTTTCTATATGGTGGTATGCTCTGAGCTATGGATGCATGAGTCCCGCGGGTATTGGTTTGAGTTATATGATATGATTTAGCCAAATGATTACTCTATTGTTAGCTTCATGCGTTGTGTTCGCTGGTTCCGATTATTCTCCACTGAAATGACAGATAAATCTTTGCAGTAATTGAACTTTGCCCTCAATAATACTCCACTTTGAACTCAACAACCCTCAGATATTAACTCCAGATACACTTGAATTCCTGTAAATTTGGAAAAAAATTAGCTGACTCCTGACCGTTCTTATAGAATGGTCTATTCATATTATCATGTTATGTCTATTGGAAGTTCATCAAAAAATTTGATGTAAACTTTGGTATCATTAATGGTTTGTCTTGTTCTGAAATGCATATGCTATAATTCTTCTCTAACGAAGTCCTCCTTCTCATCCTTATTGATTATGAAGAATCCTAATGTCACAATTGAGGCACCGAATAAATACCAAAAATTGACATTAAAACCCTTGAACACCCAGTCTCCTACCATAGCCAATGGAATGGTCATGGACAAACCAACTGTAACTGTGAGTGGACTAGTTAATAGCACTGCTTTACACCAACAAAAATCGCTGATGAAAGTGATGAATGCATTGATAAGCAAGAGCGTCACGATTGGTTTGGAGTGTGGGAGCTCAAACTTTTCAAGACCTGTGAAATGAAGCAAAATCAATACTGGCCACAAGAAAACAAGGCAGAAAATTCCCACGAATCCAAAAAATAAGTGAGTGTTAAGGGAGCGTTCCTTCTGAGAGTGCCTGATAGTGATTTTGAACTTCAAAAGAATCGTGTAAATTCCATATATCAATGCCCCTAAAAGTGCCAACACATTGCCCCAAAGGACCAATGCTGCAGAAGTATCAGGACCGGGCACTTTTGTATCGATTTTTGTTACAATCAATACCCCTGCAAAACTCAACAATATGCCCATAATCTTATTCTGGTTGATTTTCTCCACCAGATATAAGTATCCGATGATGAGTGTAAAAAATGAGGATGTGGAGGAGAGAATGGTTTGCAGAGCCACTGAAGTGTATGAGAGAGAGGCATTGGTAACCAAATTGGCCAGGAACCATAGCACGATGAACTGTAATGATAACATCACCGTTTCGAAGAGGTTGATCTTGTTCTCGCTATCCAGCTCTGTCTCGGCCTCGCTTGTGATGCTAGTACCGTCAAGTCCCGCCAAATTGGAGCTGGACCCGTAGTTCTCAATGAGGCCTTCCTGGTCCTCAGTACGAGGAGGCATATGGTAATCTGCCCTCAATTTCTCCCAGAATTGCGCCACCGTGAGGTTCTCGTACTTGAGGTACGGAATGAGATAGAACGAGAAGCACCCTGTGTTTATGTATGTGATGAAAAACGGCTTTCTGTAGCTGTCGTCCTCCACCAATGCGTTCACCAAAAACGAGGACATCACCCAGAATATCACCACCGAAGAGAGGTTGATGAGGCCAAGAACCCATTTCTGAGACGACAGAAGGTTGTTTTCGGGGAGGAAGAACGCTAGCCCATATTTCTTGAGCGTGTTCTTCATGTTCGTGACCGCCGACATCGTCGTACCAAAAGAAAGTGCCGATCGATTTGGTGATGTTTGGGAACTCGCACGCATCGAAAGAGTATCAACTCCATGCCACCCAAAAGGTAAGTCAGGAATGAGGGTTCCGGAAGAATTTCGGGCCATTAGGCGCCATTGAGATGCCACGAAAGGTGTTTGATAAGTGTGATTCTTTGGCTTCCACAAAGGACCTTTCTTTGCTGGTCATAGTTGATTCTTGTGGCATTCGACATGATTGTATACTAACATTAGAATCCCCAAAACAAAGGCTCCCGTGAAGAAAGCCGCTCCTAAGGCCACTCCTAAGGGTAAGGTCGACCCCTCAAACTTCAGATACGCCCGTGTTAATACCAGCAAATTTAAATTCGGTGCCCATGTTGGTATGGCTGGCGGAATCTCCAACAGTGTGCTCAATGCCATGGATATCGGAGCCAATAGCTTTGCGTTATTCCTCAAATCACCCCGTAAGTGGGCGTCTCCCCCTTTGAAAGTCGAAGAAGTTGATAAGTTCAAGGAACTATGCAAAAAATACGGGTATGACCCTCTCAAGGATGTGCTTCCTCATGGTTCCTATCTCATTAATATGGGCAATCCCGATCCTGAGAAGGAAGACAAAGCATACGAGCTGTTTGTTGATGATTTGAAAAGATGTGAGCAATTGGGGATTGGTCTTTACAACTTCCACCCTGGTTCCAGTCTTGGATCTGACCATGGCGAGTCTTTGGTGAGATTGGCAAAAAATATCAATAAAGCCATCAAGGAAACCTCCTTCGTCAAGGTCGTGATAGAAAACATGGCTGGAAAGGGAAATTTGATTGGAAACGATCTCCAGGATATCAAGGATGTTATTGACTTGATTGAAGATAAGTCGAGAGTTGGAGTTTGTATTGATACCTGCCATACTTTCGCAGCAGGGTATGATATTAGTGATGAGACCACTTTCGAAGCTTTTTGGGCTAAGTTCGATGATATCATTGGCTGGAAGTACTTAAGTGCTATTCATCTTAACGATTCCAAGGCTCCTTTGTCTGCGAATCTCGATTTACATCAGAAATTGGGACACGGTTTCTTGGGACTCGAAGTATTCCGGCTCATTGCCAACTATCCAAGGCTTGAAGGGGTTCCAATTGTTTTGGAGACACCTGTGGAAGACGACGATACTGTTTACGGTGAAGAAATCAAGTTATTGGAGTGGCTCGAAGGCAAGTCGGCAGAAGACGCCGACTTTTTGGAGAAAAAGGAAGCTTTGTCCAAATTGGGAGCTAAAGAACGTTCAGAACACCTTAAGAAATTTGAAACAAAAAAGGAGAAGACAACCAAGCGCAAATCTGGAGCAGACATAGCTTCCTTGGTCAAGAAACCGAAGAAGGAAGCATTGAAGGAAGATGCTTTAAAGGAAGATGTAACTATTACTCCAGACTCCACAGAGGTAAAAGAGGAGTTGTAAAATTAGGGGAGATTTAAATAGGACTTGTAAAAAAGGAGGAGATGCTATGAACAGAATAATAACGAAAATGAAATTTCAATGTAGTTAATAGGATGTGGACTCATGGAGATCTGTGGGAGGTAAACAATTTCAAGTTATTTGGTTTCATGAATTGAGTTCACTTAGGCAAACTGAAAATATTTCAAAAAGCGGATTTCATATAATATCTAAGGTAAATCCACGATACATATTTTCTTTGGTATAAGTTTGATTTCTAATAATCTAAAATTTTGTAATTAAATTCCAAAAAACGAGAAAAGCGACTCTACTTACAAAAAATTTGAATGATTTATCAAGAAAAACACTTCACCTCCTTTATCTCTCTTGAAAATACCAGGAGTCACCATAAGCCCTGGAAAACCAGTAGTTTAAGTCATTCCTATCACAATTCACTACTCTTTTGTTTTTCTGTGCTCGTAGTTTTGACAGTACTGGAGATTGTGCTACTACTCTTTTGTCGCATTGAGAGTGGACGTAGCATCTCAAAACGTGGTCGTGTGCCTACCGTAATTACTCAACGGTCCAGTCTAGTAATCAATACTACTCGATCGCTTCCAGGATCTAATGACTATGGTGACGGTTCGTTGGCCAGTTGACTACTGCAGGCATCATCTAGTTAAATTCAAATAACATATAATACTGTTCATTTTAGCGAAGATTAACTCAGTTGTTTTTAGCATGTAAAATCAGTGCTTACATGGATTGCACTTTTTCTGCAGATTGGTGCGATATCATATTGCAGTTTGTGCAATAATGTTCCATCTTGCTAGTTGGGAACTTCCAATGCTTGCGTTCTAACTCGCCTTGATTGATGTCTTTCCTTCTTGGACAACAGCGCAACAATTCTCAACACTAAACAGCACAATCTAGAAAAGCACCACCACTCAAATTGCTACTTCTGTGTGCAATCTGTACTGGCGTCCATTACCCAAGAATCCACTCCATCGAAATTTTAGTCACGTGATCCCCACCGGCCGTTTCCATCACGTGTGCACATCTACTAAGAAAAGTAAAAATCAACATCACTTTCCACTACTACGATGTTTGGCAGTTCTAACTCGGGGTTCGGAGGTTTTGGCAGCTCCTCTGCAAATACCACATCTCCTTTCGGCGCCTCCGCTGCATCTCAAAACAACAACAATGCCCTGCCTTTCGGCGCCAGTAACACTGGCGGGGGCATCTTTGGAGCAGCTGCCAACAGCGCTAACAACAATACTGGGACCAATGCTTTTGGTTCCAATGGATCGGCGTTCGGTGCCAACACGGGCGGAGCGTTTGGTGCAAGCAACAACAACACCACCAACAACGCTGGTGGTCTCTTTGGAGCTTCCGCCAACAATGCCACCAATTCACCATTTGGGGCCAGTAACACTGGATCAGGCTTCGGAGCTAACAACACTGGATCGGGCTTTGGAGCCAGCAACACCAACTCAGGAGGTCTTTTTGGCTCCGCCAACAAGACTACTTTCGGAGCTGGAGGAGCCGGAGGATTTGGAGCTCAAGCAAACAGCTCTCCCTTTGGAGCTTCTACTGGGGGCGGCTTCGGTGGAGCAATTGACAGCAATGTCAACAACGGAACTGCCGCCAAGCCGTTCACCCCATTCAGCGAGAAGGATACCAATGGCTCAGTGACCGTTTTTCAGAATATTTCGTCCATGCCTGAATACAAAAATTTCTCGTTCGAAGAATTGAGATTGCAGGACTACGAGCAAAACAGAAGATACGGAACTGGAGCAGCTCAACCTGGATTCGGTGGTACTAACACTGGCTTCGGCTTTGGCTCCAACAACGCCAACACGGGAGGAGCTTTTGGTTCCACCAATAACCAACCATTTGGGGCTTCTGGTTTCGGAGGTGCCAATAATACTGCCACCTCTGGTGCATTTGGTGCTCAGAACAATGCATCACCATTTGGTGCCAGCAACACCAGCAATACCTTTGGGCAAAATAATTCTTCACCTTTTGGTGCAAGCAATAATACCAATGCCTTTGGTCAAAATAACACTGCAAACGCAGGAAACGCATTTGGAAACTCCAATCCATTTGGTGCTAATAAACCATCTGCTTTTGGTTCGAGTACTAGCACAGGGTTTGGATCAAACAATTCTGGAGGTGGACTCTTTGGTGGTGCAAACAACCAAAACTCCTCATCACCATTTGGTGCAAGCACAGGTGGAAATGCATTTGGTCAAAATAATAACGCATCACCTTTCGGTAGTTCCAACAATAACAATAATGCATTTGGTCAATCAAATAACTCACCTTTTGGTGCTCAAAATAACAATCAATCTGGAGGTTTGTTCGGTTCTTCCAATAACAACACTAGTAACGCTTTTGGTTCCAATAACGCTAGCAATGCCTTTGGTAGCTCCAATACTGGAGGTGGTTTGTTCGGTGCTTCTCAGAATAACCAGACAGGATTTGGTGCTAACAAACCTGCAACTGGTGGATTATTTGGGCAAAATAACACCAACAACACAAGTGGAGGTTTATTCGGTCAGAACAACAACACTTCCAACAACTCCGGTGGATTATTTGGCAATAACAATAACATGAACAACAACAACACCAATACCTCAGCTGGCTTATTCGGTAACAAGCCAGCTGCTCCATCTGGTGGTTTGTTTGGAGGAAATACTGCATCAAATTCCAACACTGCTGGTGGACTTTTTGGAAATAATCAAAATAACAATAACACTTCAGGTGGCCTTTTCGGTGCTAAACCAGCGGGTCAAACGGGTGGATTGTTTGGGTCAAATAACAGCACAGGTGGGTTTGGAAACAACACTGCTAACACTTCGAATACTCAAGGTGGGGGTTTGTTCGGTAATAAGCCTACTGCACCAGCTCAAAGTGGAGGTTTATTTGGATCTAACAACAATACTGCTGCACAATCCAGTGGTGGGCTTTTTGGTAGTAATAACACCTCTGGCGCCGCAAGTGGTGGGTTGTTTGGAGGTAATAACAACACCAGTACACTTGGAGGTACCAATTCAACTGGGGGTGGGTTGTTTGGTAACAAGACTACATTAGGAGCTTCCGCCCCATCAGGTGGACTCTTCGGTAATAATAATGCAAGTACCAACAACAACAATCAAACAAATTTGCTCGGAGGTAATTCTTTGCAAATTAACCAACCACAACAGTCATTGGCAAACATAAATTCTCAAAACCCATACGGAAACAATCCACTTTTCCAAAGTCTTTCAGTTCCTCAATCTGCCAATGTGGCATCACCAACTGCCATTAAGACAGGTGGTTCAGTGAAAAAGAAGGTATCATTGATCGCACCCGTTCAGATCCGTCCATTGTTCCGCCCTACTTCTATGCCAAAGGAAAAGAAGGAAAATCAAACATCCGAGTTGGTTATTCCAACCAACAAGTTGTTCTCAGCTCAAACCGATGCTGCAATCGCCTCCTCCGAGATATTCGCACCAAAGATCAATTTCAAGAAATTGGTGGTCGATGTATCTAAAGAGAACGATACTAAATTACTCACTCAGGGAGGCGCAGATAGTAAAACAGCAAAGAGAGTTTCATTTTCAATTTCGGTTTCTAGTGAGCCAAAGAAGGAGGTAGAAAAATTGGAGAACACAAAAGCAGACACGACGCCCCTCAAAGCAGCACCAAGTGTAGAGAAGACGCAAGCCATTGAGGCAGAAATTGAAACTGACGACAATGGTTACTGGACTTCACCTTCATTGTCCGAATTGAAGAAGAAAACTCTCTCGGAACTTCATTCAATCAAGAACTTCAAGGTCGGCCGCAAATATTACGGGCAGATAGAATTTTTACAGCCAGTTGATTTGTCAAGTTTTGTGAACTTGGATGATCTTGCAGGAAACTTGATAGTTTTCGGTACTCGTTCATGTGTTGTCTACCCAGATGGAAATGCTCCTAAATTGGGCGAGGGGCTTAATTTGCCAGCCCAAATCACGTTGGAAAACTGTTATCCACTTAGAAAATCCGACAAGTTGCCAATTGTGGATCCTAAGAGCGAGATTGTGGCCACCCACATCAAACGTCTCAAGAGCTTGCCTGCAATGCAATTCAAGAGCTACGAACCCGAGAGTGGAAAATGGATGTTTACAGTGGATTCCACTGTAAGCGAGGAGTAAGGGACCGAGGTAGAGGAATGGATAGCCTGTCAAGCAAAAGCGTTGGCTGAGAAGTTATGAATATTTTATGCAACCTTGACGAGCAGAATATCGTGGCTCATTCAACAATCGCAATATTCCATGGACCAATTCCTACATTAATCAAACTCCTAATACCCTCCCTTGTCCAAAACCTCGGAGTCACTGATCTGGACATGCACGAAGTCCATGTTTCGTAAGTATAGCATCATTTCCTTCGATGATGGCCATGCCCCCACGTCCCTCCACATTGCCCCATGCAGTGTGGGGGTGCGCTATTGTTGGCCTTGGCCGGCCAGGGCCCACCCAAGGGCTCGCAACCCTCAATCCCAACTGATAAGCCCGACCTCCCTATGTACCAATTATCCCTAACAACCTTTTATCACCCTGTACTAACCTCCAGTGCCAGTACCAAGTACCAGTACTATCACTCCGAGATCTTGTTGACATCTTCTGACTTCAAGCACGTGTAAACTCTTCAAGTAACGCAAAGCTGGCATATTTCCCACATCAACAAACCTCTACGGGCCGCCTCATCCCCTCAACAAAACTTCTCAGTAACTTCAAATCAAAACAACAAGTTTCACAGCAACCTCCAACAACAACCTCAAAAACAACAAACACCCGAATCAACACCTCCAAATATCCAACCATTATAGCTCTCAGTCATGACAAAAGCGTTCATCACCCTCTTGACTCACGAATCGTACGTTGCTGGCGCATTGACCCTAGGGGCATCATTGAAGCATTTGAACTCCGTCCATCGCTCCGCGATCTTGGTGGCCACGGAAAGCCTTTCCGAGAACTCCAACGAGCTCTTGGCCCAAGTGTGGGACGATATCATCCCCATTGATGATAAACAGCTTTTGGCACCATTGGAGGCCGTGGTGACCAAGTTGGGGCGCCTGGAATTGGCAGTCACCTACTCGAAGCTCTTGCTCTGGGAACTCGAGCAGTACGAACAATTGGTCTACCTCGACAGTGACACGCTTCCATTGGTCAATATCGACGAGCTTTTGGAGAAGTACGCCGATGTGGCGCCCGAGGCCGTCGTGGCCAGTCCCGACGCCGGCTGGCCCGATATCTTCAACTCCGGAGTTTTGGTTCTCAAGCCAAACAAATCAGTTTTCGAAGAGTTGTTGCAATTCGTCGAGAGCCAGAGCAGTTTCGATGGAGCAGATCAAGGATTATTGAACGAGTACTTCAATGTGGCCAGTGGGGGCCAGCAATGGATCAGGTTGCCATTCGTGTATAACGTGACCCCTAACATTGGCCAACACTACCAATATCTTCCAGCCTTCACCAGATTCTTCGAAGATATCAAGATCTTGCACTTCTTCGGAGCATCCAAACCTTGGCACCTGAGAGGAGTCTTGGACGCAGACACCCACAATTTCCATCATTTGTGGTGGGTCCGGTTCAACAAGCTCTACTCAGATGCAGAAACCAGAGCCAAGGTATTGCAGGTTCCTCGCGGTGAAGGGTACCTGTTGAAATTCGACAAGTACTCCAACGTTTGGGACAATCTTGGTGAAAGTGTGAGTTCTGTGGTGGACACGGCTCCATACTCCGAGACGGAGAGTGCATCGATTTTCCCATGGGAAAAGAGAGAACAGAGACACCCAACTCGTGTGTTCAAGAAAGCACAGAACGAGCACGATGTTCAACGTGGTAAACCATCGTCCAAAGTCAATTCCGACCTTGCCAAAAACATCGAAACTTTGTCAAATGTCCGTATCGGATCACAGAAGTGGTCCAAAGCCCTTCTGAAGAATTTCAACACTGAGCAGAAATTCGATCCTGAGCAGTCGCTAGATGAGGTGTCCAAGATCCCACTTCGGTTTTTGACTAAACAGTCAAGCAAGAAGGAGAGTGGCCTGGATTCGAGCAAGAAACCCTGATCCTAGGGACCAATGTGCTTAAATTCAAGCAGTTAGATTTATTTCCTTGTTTAGATCGAACCATATTTAATTCGGTATATACGGCGCACATTATTAATTACTTGACAATATCTGATCGTATTATATTATTGCCTTCATTGAAAAGAGTTCCAAAATTAGTATGAGAGATGAATTGGAAACCCCAAAACTGATCAATACTTAGCCCAACATTATGATTCATTGTTATTGACTTATTGGGTGCTCTACTGTGGTGCTTATGGGATTATGGTCTTGGATCTTAAATAAGAAATGCGTTGTACAGTTTGAATGTGGTTATCAATTTTTGAAAAGTCATTACTTTGTGAAAAAATCATCAATTTGTGAAAAAAATAGCAAAAGGTTCAAATCAGCACCAGAATAATTTTCATTGTAGAAGATAATCTAGTTTTGCGCTGTTCTTGTGTATAATTAAGGTGTAAAAACAAGCATAGAACGGGGATATTTAGTAGTGTCAGCTCAGTAGTTGATTCCATAGTGTCTGAAATATAAGAATTTCTCATTGGGTAAACCAAATACGAGAAAATTGAATACAACCCCAACCGAGGTTGTTCTTGCTAGGCTGAACGGAGCAGTGATGTGTAATCAACCTTTTAGTCGGTTCTATTATGTTCTTATTCCCAAAAAATTAAATTTTGCCGATCCCAGGAATCGAACCTGGGTTTGTTCGGCCACAACGAACTGTACTAACCACTATACTAGATCGGCATCTTGTGAAATTCGTGAAGTGCACGGTATTTATGTCATATGAGCTAGATAAGAACGACTTCAGGGCATATTTCTTCACGGAGGATACTTCAATGTGGTAACTGTCAACAGAGGAAAGATCACAATTAGTGACTTCAATAGATGTAATTATGGTCGAAAGTTTGGCGCGAAATGTTCCCAGAAATGCAGCTACACATCGAAATTCTTTTTATCACCAGCACTAAAAATCTCTAAAGTAACTCTATCAAGTAGAATATTCCAAAGAATACTGAATTTCATTCCCACAACTCCAAAAGAAAATTGTTCTTCCCAAATCAATTTATTCGTGTGAAAAAATGGCGAGCTAGAACTTATATTGTATTCACTCCTGTTCTTGGGCGCAGTTTAGGGTGCAAAAAAAACTAACAATCAAGTTCGTGCCAATTTTCTGATTTAATGCCTGAAATCAGGTTCTTACCACTATTACTTCCAAAACACGTTTAAAAGCGATATGCTGTTCCGCTCGAAAGTGTCCGAATCAGACTGGTCCAGAACATTGAACTGGAGCTATGCTCGTTATGAACACCTCTATTTCAACAACAAGGTAAGCACAAATAGAAAATGAAGTCCAAGAAAAATGGAGTCGAAGGATATTTCGGTTTCCAGAGTACAACATGCTTTGAATACCCAAGCTTGTATCCTCTACATATCGAAAGGTCAATTCTGTGAGCAGAATACTTATTAATGTAGTGCCAATCCGGAAAACCACCATGTGTCAGCTGGAACTTCGTGGCCATCAAAGAACATCCTCCTTAAGTCGAGAATTTGGAGTGGTCCGGCTGATTTGCTTAAGTACATCGTATTGAAGGAAGATAAGACTCCTAGTAGATCATAGATATTTAGGCATAATGATATCCTTAGAACCTCCATTATCCACGATAGACTCTAAAGGAACGGCAAGTACATCATTTACTAGGGGAAACGTTTGCAAGGGACCGCGATATCTACCGTGGCAACTCCTCCAAATATGATTCTTCCCGTGATGCCCTCTTGTTCAAAGTAAAGAGAATATCCATCATGAGCTGTTACGCCTACATCTTTCATTGCTTGGGAAAGGGTTCCTGAGCCCCAGACACCGGCGTACGAACCAGTAAATCAAGTTGAAGCTTTGTAAGGTTGGACCACTAGGGATTCCGACTTGGTCCCGTGCACCATTACCTGTTGCAATTGAGATACCAAGGTAACGTGCATTGAAAGTAGCGGCGGAATCAGCATAGGATAATGATTGCGTGTTATCAAAACCATCGTTTTACAGGCTTCTGCCTGTGACCCAAGTTTCTGAGTTATCTGTATTCACAGCAATTGGAATTATTTGTCTGCTGGAGCCAAAGTTGAGATATACCATCAAAATATATTGACTTACAAAACTTTTGATATTAAAAGAAACCTCTTCTCCAAAGTACGGACTTCAGTATTTTAGGTCTGATTTTCTACCACTTTGAAGTCTATCATGACAGTTTTGGAAGTATCTTCCTTAGCATGTTCACCGTTGTGAAAAAATGTGCCGAACCTTGAAGAGTGTGAGATAAGTAGATCGTGAATGATTCTTCGTGGCCCACAGTTGCAACCACCTTGTCATCATCATCCATGGCCGTTTTGCACATTTGACACATCTAGTAATTTGCATCCGTATTCACCATACAGTCCCAGTGGCCGAGTGGTTAAGGCGACGCCCTGCTATTAGCAGTTCAGGCGTTGGGTTTTACCTGCGCAGGTTCGAATCCTGTCTGTGACGATATTTTTGGTTTTTTTGGAGTAAAACATCTTCCAATCTTCTCCTTCCTTTCTGGACTGCAGTGCTGCTTCGTAATAATAAATAGGCCAAATCGCAACTGCTTATTGCTGTGTTCTCTTGTTCCAATAATATTGAAATAGTGTGAGAATATTATGAGAACATTTTAGTGTAAGGAAATCGATCACAGTGCTCGCACCAGCAGCCCGGGCCGAGCTCCACTGGGGTCGGACCCTGAAATTCTTCCGCGAATAAACCTCTTCAATTAAAAGCCCAGATAATTAGTGGTGCTGGTGGAGGTTCTGAGCTCTTCGGATTATTGAAGGGTTCGATTTCGCAGTCTGGCTCAGCCAAGATAAACCAGTGCCGAGATGTCAGAAAGTGATAGAGAATGGGAGTGGAATAGTGGTGTTAAGTCAGGAAGAAAACATAAGTGAAGGTTAGTTAGTAAGATATTCACGAAATGAGATAGGTAGGCATTGAAACCGTAATTATAGGGTAGTAAGACAGACACATAGTGACGCGGTAAGGTCATATGAACCAGAGAATCTTTGAGATGAAAAAGCTAGACACCCCGTCAGGACACAGGGCTAGATCTTCCGAGCATAGTGGAGGAAATAAGTTAGCCAATTTTGATGGTGGAACAAATGGGTGGATGAATTGGCCAGACTTCTCAATTGGCGATTCTTTTGCCCAACTTGGTAAATTAGTAATTAGCTTGGCTCGGCGGACATATCGCTACTGAGCAGAAATCACTCGATTTCTGCATTCGTTTGGACTCTTCGTGGAGTTCCTGGTGGTACAACTTCTTCGGTGGATGGCGAGCTCTCGCTAATGCACCCCGACACTTCAGCAGCAGTAACACTACGCGGTGTTGAATTGGCTATGGGGCCTAAGAATTCATACCAGGGAATGTCGCTAAATGGTCATAGGTGGCACCGAGTAATGCCAGGAGTGTCCCATAACCAGTATCAAAGCTTCAAAGACATCGAAAAAAAAAGAAAAAAATAGGTCCAGCACAGAACAGTTCACGAGACATATTTTATGGCATTATCCAGGGCGGATCCACAGATGGCACTTGTTTGGCCAGTACTGAAGCACGTATTATATTTCACATAATATGTCCAATTCGATAGCTGCCTATATTTTTGGAGCCTCCAGTATTTTGGGACATATTTTTGACCCTCGTAATTATGGGATGGAGTTTCCAAGAGTTCTAGTAACTTGAAGTGCCTGTTCGGGCATGGGCCCATCCCAATTGACGAGATTACTGGATGTATTTTGTATTCCGACTACGCCTGTTGGATTCTTTGCGTAATCGTGTTCTTTGCGTAATCGTGTTCTTTGCGTAGACGGTAGGGCCATAGTCGTGGCGATATTTTCATGTTGCCGCGAACAACATATCACTGGTCTGGCAATGTTTGCCAAATTCTGGCACAATCGGCCTGAATCTGGCCCAACTCAGGTGCAAAAAATCACCGCTTAGTCCTATTGTCTGTGGGGAGCGGACACACAGGAGGAACCCCCGGAGGCATGGAAACGTTTGTTGTAGGAATAATAATCAATGGAGGAACGTAGCGACACTTGGCACCAAAGTACATTGGTAGCGAGAACGTCGCGGTGCGCGCGGAAGCAGCAAATCTCAAGGCTCTGGAGACACACCTGAAGTCAACATCCAGCTTGTGTTTCAACAGAGCACTACAGAGCACTACCGATCTTCTAACAAGCCTCGAAATGCGCATCGAATCGCCCAACTCTACGAACCATGGCTATGGCCTTGAAGCAACACCCATAACAGGCAAGATCGATGGGTTGATAATCGACTCAGCATCCACGATCCGCATTTCTTCCCCGGAATCTCACGCACAAGGCCACGGCATTTACAGACAATCTACAACACCCAATGCCCATTCTGGGGTGGGAACCGAAGAAGCCGTCTGGAGAAATGCGCCAGACAGCAAGGCGCAATGTGGAGGAGCGTCCGGAACAACACCATAAATTCTTCGGGTTAGGATGGATCTGTTAATTTAGTTGATTTAATTTGTTTGATGATTACATTGCCCATTTTGTGAGCTGGTTGGGCAACCGTCGCGGGCCAGGGGAAGTGACCATGGGAGGTGATCGCAAGCGAGCGAGAGAGTGGAGGATTGGAGGGTCGAAACAGCCCCAAGTGGCTGAAGCAGAGGCAGAGGGGGAACTGGGAGAGCAGAATACCGAACAGGAGCGCAGCGGAAGTCGTCGTTGCTAAACGAGCCTCTACGACTGGAGCCAAATGCCATTGGGGTGGTGGAAAACGGTTTTGGAAATTATAAGGTATTAGCTCCCAAGATTCTCGCTAAAATGAGATTCGTACTAGGGGCGCTGGGGCCAAAGTCTCGGTGCGATTACCATCCCTACAGCACCACCAATCTATTGTGGAAGCAGAACGGGTAAAAGAGCCAATGAAAGGGTTTTTGGGCCAACGGCCTAGAGAATAGAATACCACGGGGGAGCTGCGCTGGTGCCCTACAAGTCTTGCCCGATAACACCGCCCTCAGCACTGGGCTGGCTGAGAGAGTAATCTGAAATATGAGGTAATGAGGCAGATGCCGGGGAACGGGGAATGGGACCATCGACGGTTTAGGCAACCAGCAATCAGACACCAGCCCATCCTGGAGGCAAGTCGTTGGGTAATTGCAGCTTGCAATCCGGGCCCGTTTCTGAAGCCTCGAGCAGCCACTGCTGCCTTTGCAGACCAGGCACTCCCGTCCAGCTGACCCACTGGGACCTGGAGCACCAAACGTCGTAGCTGAAGATTGTGACCAAATCTTGCATACGTGGAGGAGTGTCTGAGATTGAGGCGACGCCAACAATCTATTTTTCACGCCGAGTCCGATTTACGCGAGCGGCAAATCGGTGATGGCATACAGCTTAAGCGATTGGGGCAATCTGGGAGAGTTGTAGTGAAGTCGTTTGCAAAATGAGTAATCTGGTGGAGAGTGGGTCGAGTTATGCGGAGGTCAAATTAGCGCAAGACGCTCCAAACGAGCCATGGTATGTTCAAAGTACGACGGCATCCAGAAAATACGGAACAGCTGCGAAAAAATACCTGGGCATGGGAAAATATCCAAAGTATTAGTAGTGGGTTAGTAAGGTGACCATAGTCAGTTCCCAAGGAAAAAAAAAATGCCACAGCTGGAGGGCATGGGGCGCCACAAAGGTAATATTATGCAGCAGGAAAATAGAAGAAAATATTGCCGCGCGCAGACATTAGATCGAAATGCACCGAGTGTTTATCAAGCGTGGCAGCGAATTTATTATCGGCGTTTAGTGCTAATATTATGCGATACTTGGGTGTACTAAATGTATCTTCAAATACCTATTGTCACTACATGCAAAGTGGCACAATTTTATGCAGTGGTTGCAAAGACTGTGCTCCGTGCAGTCGGTCCATCCACCCCGAAGCACTGCGCGGGCCCACAAAATATGCACATCTAGATCAATAGATCAAGAGATCAATTGTAGTGCATCAATCTACTCCCACTGCGCATTCTAGCTTGTGCGTCCTCTAAAGCATATCGGCTACCGCACCGAGCCAGGCATCAGCTTCGGCACGTGTACGAAACGGGCCCTACGTCAGACATTCTGAGTAGGTACCGTCCGTATTGTCGGGCGCTGGAAGAGGCACAGTGTCTGACACCCCGACACCCCGACACTCCGCACCCATAGCTTCTCCGTCGCAGCAGTGCGTGGGTCGCACCAAAGCCAAAACGCCCTGTGGATTGTGCGGTATCGTTGTCGCAAGCAATGTGCGGCGAATATTTTCACTGGGGACGCCAATTGCTCGTGCCAGAGTTCCAACGGAATCGGTGGCGTTGGTGGGGTGAACGACATCTGCTTGCTTCGAAGCTGGTTGGGGCTGCGGGGAGGTACTGCCATAGCTTGGGCGGCCTCGGAGTTTAGTGAGTGCGATTGGTGCCCAGGCCAATGGTCGCGAAGAGGAATAGCGAGAAAAACCACTTTGCAAAATGCCGTGGCTCGGGGTTCAGCATGGTGGAACACCCGTACCGCAGTAGTTAGCGGTCCTCGGGGAGAGCCCCGTGAACCAGTGAGTAATGTCGCGTTCCACCGGCGTGCTAGCGATCCGAAATAGAGTACAGGGATCAGGAACTAGCTGGTTTCGGAGATCTTCTGCAGACTGTCCAGCGTCGCTGGAAATATCGACATTCTCAGCGGGCCAAGTCCTAGAATGTCTTCGTCTCTGCGATTTTCTCGACCTTACGATGTTGAAGATGTCTAACATGTCTACATGTCAACATGTCTACCTGTCTACATGACTAAATGACTAAATGACTAAATGTCTAAATTACTAACATATCGCCAGTCTATTCTTTTTCATGACCAATTGGACGGAGTTTGATTTCTACATCGTGGTTGCGGCAATCCACTGGGCCCTCCAGCTGCGATACCGTGGGACGTTCTATTGTTGTTAGGAGTTTTGTTGGACGCTAAGCATTTGTTGGAGACTCGGCATTTTGCTGTAGGTTTGAAGTCTGGTGCTGCTGCTGTTGTGTTGCTAGAAAATATTCGTGTAAACCGGAAATGTGTACAGAACAGAGGGCATTGGAAAACTAGAATAATGTGTTGAAAATACTAACAATAGATATCGTGGTAGCTTGGGGTTCGGTATGTGACCTGCACACAGTCGATAAGATAGGTAGGCCGTAGTTGAGAGCTGATAGTTTGCGAGATAGGAACAGAAGCCGGGGTTGAGCTCTGATTACGCAGTGAACCGCCTAAAGCACTACGAGGTGTGCTGTTCTTACGAACCTCTGATTTAATGTCTGAGCTCAGTGATGTTGAGATTAAGGTGGATGCAAAAACATCGGCAACTGTAGCATTGAACCTGCAATTACTGCCTACCCAGCGCCGGTTCCGGGAGCGTTTCCCAGAACGGAATTGGTGAGAATCGAGACAGGGACTAATCACAAAATCTAGGGCCGAACAGGAAAGAGGACCACCATTGGAAAGTGTTTTATGCAAGAGAGGAAGAGAAAGCTCCAATTGGGTGCCAAGTGCTGAGGTTTTGGAAACTTGCTGGACCATCATGTACGATGCGTACCTATACCATGTTAGGGATATGAGAGAATATCAAAGCCCGATCCTCAAATAACCTTCTTTTTAACCAGGGGCTGAAAAGTGGCAACGAAGGGACTAAAATGGCGAAATTCGATGCCATTATTTCGTATCTCTAAACTTTCATCTCTGCTGAGCTAAGCAAACTTCACAATTATTCGATTTTTCCGAGGCCGTTCAGTTCTAATTGAATCTTTGTCAATGTAGCCGTTCGCCAGCCCGACTTCGATATTTCCAGAGCACGGAGAAACACAGCAGCGGAGAAATATGACCATATTTAGGGAGCGTGGGGGAGACACCTCTGCTATTTTGTAGCGTTTTAATTATTTAACAAAAATCCGAAGAACGATTTTTGCACCTACGCTGTATAGGGGACAGGGGCCTTTGGAAACAAAACAAACAAAGCTAAAAATTTCATCCCAGGCGAGCAGCAAACGCCATTGGCCACTGGATAAGGATTCCTTCTAAGGAGAGCAAAACCTCTAAGGTAGCAGCGATTGGTAACATGGGATACGATCAGATCAACGGGGTCTGGAACCCCCACGTCACAAACGAGACTTGATCCACTGTCGGCCATGGTCATACACCGACACAAACAAAGACAATAAAAAGACAATACAACCAGACAGACATTCGCAAGCTGCACCTCCGCTTACCTACCTCGACTTTCACATCCGTCGCACGTAGATCTGAGGCATTGTGGCATATGCACATGCACCCCCCAATGTAAGGTTTCGTGCCCAAACCTTATGCTGGTAGAGAGTCCCACATCACGGGCTTTGTGATGTGGGCTTTGAGGCTCGCTATAGTTAATGCCTGCCATGAAGTATTATGCAATTACGATTGAGGCTACATATTAACACAAGCAGGATTATATTATTATTTGTAGTGAACTATTATTTGTGGTGAACTATTATATGGCATATTTCATTCGCCTTAGAGCTTAGATCTATTCCATCACCGCTGTTATAGTGCCAGTATTATACGTATTGTTAGGAAGAGTAGGTGGGAGAGCCGAAGACCCTGAGGTGCGATAAGGATTACGGACTGGCGATGGGGCGGGGCCGAGCACCAAGGTGTGCAGTGGGGCGGGGGCTAACACCACGGTGCGGCTCGCGGTGGGGACGCCGTATTTCAGAGGTGGTGGGAGGTGATTCGTGGGACGTGGAGCGGATAGGGGAGACTCCAATGTTGTCACTGGATTGCTGTGGTGGATCTAACGGAAGTATGGGAGAAGCAAGGCACTCTCTGTTGTATTGGTGGTGGCAGAAAACGCGGAGGATGTAGAAGCAAAAAATAGAACGTTACGTGGAGTGGTGCTTGAAAAGTTCAGTGGAACTAGCGGTGGCACACCCTGGTTTGAAATCTAGATGAAGAACGAATATTAGCGTCTTGTGGGAGCTTCTGTACCGATGGACAATGTTCGGTAGAACATACTGTATCAGTAGAGGCTATTCCGCTCATGAATTTACGATGTTGTCACGGTGGAGTATTATTCAAAGATACCACCGTATGCACAGTCTAGAAGGATAGGGGCCACCGATACCGGCCCTTTTTCAATAGCGGTGTGATAGCGGTGGTGACGTGAAGCGTACTAAGCAGCCTAACTAAAACAATAGAAAGTTCCTATACAAGCTGCTCGTATATTTGCTGGTGATCCCCTACAAGTCTATCGTATAATAACCAAGATAATAGAATCATTAGCGATAACCTTCACTACATATTCCAGTTGAGCACGATCTATTTATAATTGCACTGGGTGGTGGAGATCGCCTCGATTTCCAACGCCCACACCACATCCTTACACTTTCGTATCCGCCACGAAACGATTTGCTAATTCTCCACGTTTCGCCCTGCACCTCTTCACCACCACTGGTTCTAGTACACAACATACCAGCTCCGTGTCGAACCGCACCGGTATCTCACGTCTCCGTACCAACGTCTCTTTACTAACCCGGTTCACCTAACCCACATCCTCCCCTCTTGATTTGCTATGGACGAATTAGGATACACCTTCAAAACCCCACCTCTGCCTCTTATTAGCACATCAAGCCCGTGAATTTTTCAATACCTTATTTGGCGATTTTTCACAGAATGCAAACCACCACTTCATCACCAAACCTTCTAACCAGTCTATCTTCCAGCCTAATGCAGAAACGTGGGCGATAACAAGGTTGGCCCACGGGACTCGACGAGCTGAGCCTGAAGCTCCGGTTCTTCTTTGATCAGATCCATTTTGGCCGACCTCTGTGGCCATAATGAGCTCTACCCTCACACCCCGCCGTTCCCCATTCTGAAGTACTTGTCTGGCTGGCTAGCACTTAACCAGTGCTTCTTTCTGCCTGCTACGTTTCCCCTTTTTCTCTGTTTTGTATTCTCTGTTCCTTATTCCTTTAGGTTGCTTTGGACAATTACAAAGCTTATTTCATGGACAAACAACAAGCGTCGTATATTCGATAAAATATCCATAATTATGTTTTATTTCTTCAAGGATAATGATAATGCGGTTAGTCATGGGGAGCCAAAAAGTACCGGAAGTATGTCGAGTGAGTGGCCACGAAAATGAACCAAACCTGCTATGGACAGCGGTGTAACGAAAGTTAGCAATTTTAAGTGTGAAGTGGACATGAACAACGTCCTACAGACTGTGTTGACACCGTGCCTTGGCGCCAGAGACGCTCTGAACCGGTTGAATGCTATAGATCCTTTATGGGATTTGGGGCTCTGGGGAGCGCGTCGGTAAGCTTAGTGAGGACGGTTCGTGCTAGTTTAGCTCCTCTACAGGACTAAAGAGCCTACAACAAATTAGTTCCGAGAGTAGTAGCTTGACAGCTTCATTGGTGCTTGTTCTAGCCGTGCTAGAGGTACAAACCGGGATCCAAGGAACTAACTCGCTCCAGCCAACACGATGGGTCTTTCGTGCTCAAGCCACTCAAGATATAGGGTCCGCGTGCCATGAGAACCCCTCCTATTGGCTCCAACGGTGCTACTAGTTCCAGTCTTCCTACTCTCTCCAGTCTTCCTACTCTCCAGTCTTCCTACTCTCTGTCCCAGAAGACAAACCACATACCTCCCTCCGGTTCTCCAGTTCCCGACTCGTAGCCCCACTGCCACCGCCCACTCCTCTCCTTCCTTGTCGTACTACAATAGCTCACCATTTCTTCTATTTGGTCTCGCAGCTCATGGCCCCATGCCACTACGATTGGCGTGCCCACCACCACCACCACCACATTACCCTCCACGCCGCGAGCGCAATCTCACGCAGAACCACTTGACCCTCAAAGCACGTCCAACACTAACACAATGCACACCACACGGACGTGCTCAAGCGGTCGCTCGAGCGGATGCAACCCAAAGCGCAATTTTCGTCCCACAGCACATCCGCTTCTGCTAGTTATGGCCCCAGACCGCTGTGGCCATTTGTTCACGACGATCAATTTGCTCCAATCCACGGCGATGTCCACCGCCACCGCGACCGCCACCACCAACTATCGCCTCACCCAAGGGCACATTCCCGGGGCCACCCCCAAACCACGCGTGTGGAACATTTTGTACTATTTTCAGGTATTCAACCTGACCAAGTGTGGTCAGGTTGTTTATCAGTAGCCACAAACTCTTCCACGTGAAATAATATCCACTGGGAACAATAGACAAGCACTCATATTTTTTAGAGGACATGAAAAGTACGGGAAGCACCGAAGTACAGAAACTGGAAGAAAGGGAAGCACCCGAAGTATTAGAAGCACTTGGGACCGGAGAAAAAGACCGCCACCACCAGCACAAGATCCACTGCTACCCCGAAGACGAGAAAGCCCAGCGGAACGTTTTAGAGTCGCCAACGGCACTAAAGGTGCTAAGCTACCGGTGCGACAAGAAGCACTGGAAGTACAGAACTACAAGCACAAGTACAAGCATGTTGCTAATAATAAGCCTTGGAAAATAAAAATTAACCCTCAACTTTTTCCCTAAAAAATAAAATTATTATTAGTCAATAAAAAAAGAAATGTTTTAGGCAATTAATGTCTCCGGCTCCCGCCATCACATCATCTGTCTATCTAAACTACCTGCTCTCCCAGCATCACATTTCTTATTCTTATTTCCTGCTTCTTCTCGACTCAGCAGAGCGTAACCTGGTTGTAATTATTAACTGCTGCATTACAACATAATTTTTTAATTAATACTCACGCTTCCTTACCCTTCCAATCTTGTCACAGTTTTCTCCCAGAAAATATTATTAATATTCCCTCCTCCTGTCACCTATTATTTTTGAATTTGGGTTTTTGTCTGCTCAGTATTATATATACCTAAGTTGCACCTTTACAACACAGCACAACACTTGTTCCTACCATCATCGAAACTACCACCACTGTGAGCTCTGCTACTCCTTTCAATTCAACACTGGCGGTAGCTTCTATAGTTCATCCTTCGATCCCAACACCTACATTCCTTCACTCTTTTCCACACCTTTCCTCCACCACCATCACACCTCCCAAGACCGCTTCCTTCCCGCACCAACCAGCTTCCAAAACACTAGCGTTACCTCCACGAGTCCATCCAATTGTTTATCAGTGAAGTCGATTTCTCCCCCAGAACCTTTTAGCCTCCTCAAATCAATCCATCGTCTCTCCACTCCACATGACAAACCCATACGATAAGCTATCGTCCTCCTCCAACAACACCGCGTTCTCCCACCCCTACCCTGGCGTTCACTACATCACCCACCAACAAATGCAACAGTCGTCCCAGCAGCCGTCCCAGCAGCCTCTGCAGAACCTGCAGCAACAGTTCCAGGAGCACCAATTGGCCCAGCACTCGTTGAAAGAGTCCAACGGTGCCGCCTATGACATCCAACCACGGTTCTACACTCTGCCCATGGTCCTCCAACAACCGTCGTACTACCCCCAGAACTCCCAGTACACCTTCAACCAGTCTGTAATCTACCCGCCAAACTACCAGCAGCAACAGGTCCAGCAGCAGATGCAACAGCAGTCACTGCAGATGCAACCTCAAGCACAACAACAAGCCCAACAAGCCCAACAACAAGCTGAACAACAGCAACAGGTCCAACAGCAACAGATGCAACAGGCACAGCAGCAACAGCAGCAACAACAACAGCAACAACAACAATACTTTGACCTGATGCCCATCAACAACTACATGTTAATACCAAACAACTCGGCATCCGGTGCAAACTACACCAATACACAAACCGGTTCCAATACCTCGGGTAACACCTCGACTTCAGCAGCAGCCCCAGCCCCAGCAGCCCCAGCAGCAGGCTCCACCCCAATTGCATCAAATTCCTCCATCAATACCTTCTTTCCTCACAACTACAACCAGCAGATGGCACCACATGCTATACCTTCTCATCAGGTAGCCCCACCAGCAGCAGCAACAGCCCACCAACCCGTGGTAAAGGCCAATTCTACATCTGGGGTCTCGTCTACTGTGAATACTACCCCTGCAATCTTTTATCCTAACTTTCCAGAACGGTTACAGCAACTTTTACCTGTTCCCCCACTCTCTAGATGTGCGACCAGACCCGATATCAACCTCAGTTTGTCTCAAAAACGTGCAAAGAGAAAGTCCAAGTTTTCGAAGTACCAAGATGAATTGATTGTGTCGCTTAAGAAGAAGGGTAAGTCGTGGGTTGAAATTGCAGAAGCAACCAATGTTGGATCATATCTTGCGGCAAGAAACCGGTATCAAGTTATAGTGGGCCAACAAGGTAACAACAATTCTTCAAGTTGGAATATACAAGATAAAATCCATTTGCAACAGATCTTAGATGCTGGAGAATTGGAAAAATGGCGTTTTATCAGTTTAGAATTGAACAAGGCCACCAAGAAGAATTTTACCGCAGCAGACTGCAGAGAATTCATACGACTCATGTTCTGGTCAGATCCAGCTTCATTTGGTTTAACCGAGGATACCATCAATGAATGCTTGAAAGAGAAGAAATTGACCGAAAAAATTATGGAACAGCGTGATCAAAATTTGAAAAAGAAGTCGGATAAATCTGGAGATCAAGCATCTCTGGAACCACTTTTGAATTCAAAGATCAACAAGGAAATAAAAAAGGAGAACATAGTAGAAAGTCAAAATGTGATATCCAATTCAATGCCTAGCAAGAATCAATCATCCAACCAAATCTACGATCATCAACAAAACCAACAAGTAAATGCTTCCTCTGCTAACAATCAAGCCTCAATGATCAATGTCAACAACAATTACTTCTCGAATAACGCGAATTCCCACCCCCAACCATTGGCTCACCCATATCAAAGAGGTCTCAATGGTGCAGCTAGCTCATATCACCTGGGATCAATAAGCGGTCCAAGTGGTGCAGCTATATCAGGCGCTAACACTTCCCAACCAAACAATAACAATCCTGGTCAATATACTAACTATCCAAAACATTATTACTAATACCCTCACCAATTCAATTCAGTTCATTTCTTCATAATTCAAATTATGTGATCCTTGGATCGTGTTTACAATTTCTTCCTATGTGTGTAACATAAAATATGGGCTATGTCCCTAACGGTGTTGGTTCAGTTTGTTTTTTATAAAGATTAATCGTATATATGATATATCAATGTAATGGCCAAAGATAGACATATGTACAGATGTATTAGGGATGTTGAACTTTAATTACGTAGTAAGCATCTCAATACTGTCATCAATTGAGGAGATTTCTGCGTATCGTGAAGTCCAATTATTCTTGTTCATGTAACGTTCTTAGGTAAAGTCAGCAACTTTCTAGTCAATTATTGGTGGATAAATCAACTAAGCATCTGATATTTTCCAATTCTCCAGTTTCCATTCGAATAAAGGATCATTATCAAGACTTATTTAAGAAATGAGAGTTATCAACTAGCCTTGATTCGAGTAGGCCGACCAATATTTCACTCCAATTTCTTAAGCTTGGAGTGTACAACATCAAGCTTGTCTTGAGGACTTTGAACTTTATCAGTTCTGGTGCCAACCCTGATGTCACTTTGGATTCGGACCACACCGCTCTCGTGTAGAACCTGATGAAATTGGCCAATCAAATCCATGACCTCGTTCCATGGCCCATCAATTGTAGTACCTGCACTGTGAAGAGTGGTCGAAAGATGAGAATCTTGAGCGAGTTTGGTGATCTTGGTCACTTCGTCTGAAACTGAGGCCTTTCCAGTTCCGATCTGCGGTTAGTAGCTGTTTGAGGATTTGGACGGTGCTATACCGTGTCGCCGTATCTTACTGGAATCAAGCAAACATCTGCTAAGCAGTGAATAGTAACAGGAGCCATTGTGGTTGGATACAGAATTGTAAGTGGGATATTGTTGAAATGGAACCATTATGGCCGAAACCACGTGACTAGAAGTCGTTTCAGAGCTGGGTTTTTCACCAGCATCTGTGGCAACATAGACTCGGGGCGCAAATCTGCTGCTAGATTTGAAATCAAGATCCTTTTACAGAGAGTTACAGGGAACACCGGAGTTAATTTCCCCTAGCTACAAGGCTTTCATTCGTGGGATATGACGAGAATAGGGAATTTGCTAGCATCAAGGGTCGTGCGCGGACCACTCTCTACCTACCCCAGATTGGGAACAAAGAGCTTATCACAAGCATAAAACCCATACCGCAATAGTCTAGTCCAGTTATCTGAAAACACAGAATCTATTGTTGCACACTGAACGATGCAACACACGGGGTTGAAAACTGGTATGGCGTCCCCTCTTTTGTTGAGAGTGTCGAATGCCATGTTGTAGTCTTGCAACCGTCAGAAGCATATGATTCTTGGGGGGCTAGTCTCTTTCGTGGTTTAGTATTGCAGTATGGGTTTTTATACTGCAACAGATTCAGGTGCCAACCGTAACGTAACGAACAAGTCCAGGGATTACCGAGCCAATTCGGGGTTAAGAACGTCACAAAGCGGGGCGGCATACCATCGTAAGCGATACATCGCAGCTGGAGGTGCATGAGCCTGGGGTGTAGGCAAGATGAAAAGAGGTTGCACTCAAGTGGTGGATGCCGATCTCTCAGCAGTGGAGGTTCTCCGCTTTGGGAAGCGGATTGAGTGTAACATGAGTGAAGCAAACTACGACTCTATGTGACCATCATGAACCCTAGGTGTATAGATGTGAAGATATGTTGTTATATGTATCTGCAGTGACACCGTCTGTGGCTCCTGTATTCACATGCAATGTGATTGTTGTTTACCGTAGCCTAACAATAAGTACCTGTTACTAAATGTTAACTAATCTTTATTCAAAAATTTTTTAGCTGCAGACCTGAATCTTCGGCGAATTGGTCCACCTCAGCACTTGCAAGCCCTTGCAAAATATTCACATTGTGGATCCTATTGTAATCAAATAGTCCATAGCACTAAAAGATTTACATCCTATTCTGGATGTAAAAGCCGAAATCCCACGCAAGTCAATTGTGTTGCACGGGGGATCATTTCTCCACAGTTGGACCCCGTTGCCAGTCTTGATAAGTAAGAAACATGTGTATGATTCTCTATTATGAGCTATGACTGCGGTCAGTAGAAAATAGCTGCAAATCTCTGAGGTCGCTTCAATAGTTTTACCGGATATAAAAAGTTGTGCTTTGCAAAGACAATACATACACAGGGCTCCGAGGAAATTAGCTCACCGTATGCTAATGCCGAATGCCGAGTCACCGATATTGGGACCACATAGTCAGATCGCAGCAAGTTTAACTTGTATCTCCTTCGGAGTTCTGAATCAAAACACTGTAATTCGGGTTTATGTTCAGAAAATAAGAAATAATTCTGATTTGTGATTATCGTCTGTTCGCTGTAGAATATTTCCCCGTTCTTTACATATTGTCATTAAAGTTGAGCTAACCCCATTTGCTAGTTCCCGACACCTCTACTTCTGAGAAGCTAACATCGATCAATGATACAAGCCTGTTTACTATTGCCCTACTCATTACCTCTTTACTCTCCTCGTGTATCACTAACTTCAATTTAACCACTACTATCCACGATAGACCCCACTGTTCACAAATAACTCAATTACCCCCTAATAATTAGTTAAGCACAATTACTCCCACAAACATTCTCAATCCAAACACAAATAATACCTCCCCTTTTGCATAAGGCTTATACAAGCTTGATTGGCGTTGCTACACATTGCCACTATTAAGCCACGATAATGCGTATGTGGGCAAATCTTGTGCCTGTTCAACTTGGCATATTATTTGATTCTAATATTAATTGAATATCCTAGGGGTAGCTTCAATATTTTTTTTATGGTCTGAAGATGAATGTAGAGAGCCTGTTTATTGTCAAATACTCAAAGTCTTAATACCTCATGCAAACATAATTATTCTCTCTTCTATTCCCCTCCCTGGAAACATATTCATAGGTCAAAATATTTGAATGAATTATTAGGAAGAGCCTGACTAAAACTGTTTACCTCCGAGGAGGAACCAATTCGTGATCTTTTTGACGTTCGTGTTATCATGCCTATTCGAAGACAAAAAAAGTAGCAATTAAATATAATAAAACACCACTTCTCTTTATATCTTCTTTGTGCCACTGCATTACCAGTAATACTCGCTAGTTTAGTCTAAATGTGGAAGTTCATTCAGGAACCATCCTGTTGTTTCAATTGTACTATTGAATAGTAGCAATAAGCAGCGAATAATTGTGAACACAAAATTTATTTTTGAATATATTGTCTTCTACTTTATCAGTCATATTATTACCGATCGAAATATTCTCTAAGGAACCTTGCTCCGAAAGATGCCTACGGAAATCAATAGTCTGAGGTCAAGCCGTTGCTGCAATTCTCGAAACAAATTACAATTAATAAAATAGGAAGAGATGTCAGCAAATTGACTATTTGACAGTGAACGGAAGGCTTGGATTTCTGACTGTGAGGGAAAAAGTGAATATTAGTCTCATCACCACATACAAGGTGGTATTTGCTAGAATCTACCTCCAACCAGGTCCATACTAAATCTCCTGCTGCAATCGAGACTTCTCATCTTATACCACTATTCTCATACGCCCTGCTATTAAGAATTTCTTCTTTGTAAAGTTGAAATGTAATTTGTTGAGGATTTACAAACAATTCAAACGCTCTATCAAAACTTTCCTTTCAACTTACATTCCTTACAATAATCCAGCACCCTATAGTACTTTGGTACTGTATACTGCTCGTTAGTCTGTAATCCATTTCTTCTTGAGTACTGTATACTAATCCATAGCCTATTCGTTAATTAATTACACCATTTCACCATATTCTTCTGTAAATATACTCCCACAATTTGTACATGTCTACTGTAATTCCACCTACAGTATTCTCAACCATTAAACACTATTTCAATGTCGAACCAACTCTCTTTTCCACAATCCATATTGATCAGTGTCGTCATTGACACTTCAATATCTGTTCATTGACCTCTAAGAATGGCCATACGGCTCGTCCTCAAGCCCGAACTGTACCATCATCCCAAACAGCTATTCATCAGTAAGCACACCAACCATGATTTCTCAATTCCATTAGGGTTCACCACTACTTATCTTCCGAAATACTACTCGGAATTCCCTCTACTGAACTTCCAACACTCATTTTCCCATTCTCAAAACTTCTTCACTTCTTTTCTCTACTTCTACAGCTTCCTCTTCTTCACTTCCAACCTGACCTCCTGATGTTCGGTGCGCGCACTACCTTGCTCCCCTAGTTGGCCGTTTCTCGCCTTCAATCCTTTTACAACATTCACTTCCCCATACTTCCAACTTTCCCCAAAATGAGCGATAACATGCAGATCGATTCGCCCTCTCCCAGGGAAATCGACGAAGGCTTATACTCCAGACAATTATATGTCTTGGGTAAGGAGGCCATGTTGAAAATGCAGAATGCAAACGTATTAATCATCGGCTTGAAAGGATTAGGTGTGGAAATAGCAAAGAACGTGGCACTTGCCGGTGTCAAATCATTGAGCTTGTACGATCCTCACCCAGTAGAGCTCAAGGACTTGTCTTCACAATTCTTCTTGGACGAGGCCTCCATCGGAAAACCTCGTGCTGAAGCTTCTGCCTCCAAGTTAAAGGAGTTGAATAGCTACGTTCCTATTTCTGTGCTTGACTCCTTGGAATTGGAAGCTTTGGCCCAATTCAAGTGTATTGTTTCAACAGAGATCTCATTGGAGGAGCAAATCAGAATTAACAACTTCACTCACGCCAGAGGTATCGGCTACATTCATGCTGATGTTAAGGGTTTGTTCGGATCCATTTTTGTGGACTTCGGAGACAAGTTCACCATCGTTGACCAAAACGGTGAGGAGCCATTGACCGGAATCGTCTCTGATATCGAAGCAGATGGTACCGTCACTATGTTGGACGATAATAGACATGGCTTACAAGATGGTGATTACGTCAAATTCACTGAAATTGACGGAATGCCCAAGCTCAATGATGGAAACCCTCATAAAATTGAAGTATTGGGTCCTTACGCGTACAAGATCAAGATTGATGAATCATATGGCAAATACATTAGAGGTGGTTTGTACACCCAAGTTAAGGTTCCTAAGGAAATTTCATTTGAGCCATTGGAGAAGCAATTGAGCAACCCCGAATTCGTCATTTCAGACTTTGCTAAATTTGATAGACCTCCTCAATTACACTTGGGTTTCCAAGCTTTGCAAGCATTTAAAAACAAGCATGAGGGAAGATTACCAAGACCATACAACGATGACGATGCTAACGAACTTTTAACTTTCACTCGTCAAATTTCCGCTCAAGCTCCAAATGTTTTGGGAGAAGCTGAGGTTGATGAGAAATTATTGAGAGAGTTGGCTTATCAAGCTACTGGTGATATTCCAGGTATGGCTGCTTTCTATGGTGGTTTAATTGCACAAGAAGTGTTGAAGAACTGTTCATCTAAGTTTGGACCAGTCAAGCAATGGCTCTACTTCGACTCTTTGGAGTCTTTACCATCTCAAAAGGAATACCCAAGAAATGCAGAAACTACCAAGCCTTTGGGAACAAGATACGATGGTCAAATTGCTGTATTCGGAAAGGATTTCCATGAAACTATCAAAAACTTGAAGGTGTTTTTGGTCGGATCCGGTGCCATTGGTTGTGAAATGTTGAAGAATTGGGCTATGATGGGTCTTGGTTCTGGTAAAGATGGAAAAATTATCATTACCGACAACGATTCGATTGAAAAGTCCAACTTAAATCGTCAATTCTTGTTCAGACCAAAGGATGTTGGAGGAAACAAATCAGAAGTGGCTGCTGTAGCTGTCTCTCAAATGAACCCAGATTTGAAGGGCAAGATCGAAGCTAAGTTAGATAAGGTTGGAAATGAGACTGAGCATATCTTCGATGACGCTTTCTGGACGTCATTAGACTTCGTCACCAATGCTTTGGATAATGTGGACGCAAGAACATATGTTGATCGTCGTTGTATCTTCTACAAGAAGCCATTGTTGGAATCTGGTACCTTGGGTACTAAAGGTAACACTCAAGTGGTTATTCCAAACTTGACTGAGTCATATTCCTCGTCTCAAGATCCACCTGAGAAGTCTATTCCATTATGTACTTTGAGATCATTCCCAAACAAAATTGATCATACCATTGCTTGGGCAAAGTCTTTGTTTCAAGGTTACTTTGCTGACTCTCCAGAAAGTGTGAACTTATACTTGAGCCAACCAAACTTTGTTGAACAAACTTTGAAGCAAAATCCAGATATCAAGGGTACGTTAGAGAACATTTCCAATTACTTGAACAAGCGTCCATACAGTTTTGATGATTGTATCAAGTGGGCTCGTGATGAATTTGAAACAAAATTCAACCACGAAATCCAGCAATTATTGTACAACTTCCCTAAGGATGCTAAGACATCATCGGGTGCTCCATTCTGGACCGGTCCAAAGAGAGCACCAGAGCCTTTGATTTTTGATCTCAAGAATGAAGACCATTTCAACTTCATCTCGGGAGGTGCTAATCTTTTGGCAGCTATTTACGGATTAAAGGCTCCAGAATCATCATACGAGGTATTTGAAAAGGTCTTATCGTCTCACAAGATTGCTGATTTCAAACCCAAGTCCGGTGTTACCATTGCTTCCAGTGAAGCTGAAGCTGAAGAACAAGCCAAGGCTGGTACCGGCTCTTTTGATGACCAGGATATCAAATCGATTGCTGCATCATTACCTGAACCTAGCACCTTGGCTGGTTTCCGTTTGAGTCCCATTGAATTCGAAAAGGATGATGACACGAACCATCATATTGAATTCATAACTGCCTCATCCAATTGCAGAGCTTTAAATTATTCTATTGAAACTGCTGATGCTCACAAAACTAAGTTCATTGCTGGTAAGATTATTCCAGCCATTGCCACCACCACTGCCTTGGTTACTGGGTTGGTTAATTTGGAACTCTACAAGGTTGCAGCCAAGAATGACGACATCGAACAATACAAGAACGGTTTCGTCAATTTGGCCTTACCCTTCATTGGATTCTCTGAGCCAATCAAGTCTGCAAAAGGTAAGTACAATGACAAGACCTTTGATCAAATCTGGGACAGATTTGATTTGAAGGGAGATATCACTTTGCAAGAGCTCCTCGACCACTTCGAAAATGAGGAAGGTCTCGAGATATCTATGTTATCGTATGGAGTGTCCTTGTTATATGCTTCGTTCTTCCCACCTAAGAAGGTCAAGGACAGATTGGGCTTGCCATTGACCAAGTTGATCAAGGAAGTCAGCAAGAAGGATATTCCTGACCATGTCAACTACTTGATTTTCGAGATTTGCTGTGACGACAAGGAAGGCGAAGATGTGGATGTTCCATTTGTATGTGTTAAAATTTAAGCTTTGATCTTCGGGGCTTCAAGTGATATGCCCCTATAAAGTATCAATTCAGTGAAATAGCGAAACCATAAAATATTGAATCATCAAGTATGCAATAAACATCGATAGATTAGAATTCATGAATACGAACTCTGTCACGAAGAGTTTCATCTAAAAATGACAAACTTTATTGAGTCCATCTTATCAGAAAAAAAAATTCTATGTAAACTCTAATCAGATGTAATTGAACAAAGCGAATGACACAAACCTTTTTTATTCCACAACTCCGAGAATTCTCGTATTACCGCAAATCTTCAGTCACCGCAATCAACGCAATTACCGTAACTATCCCATACCCCTAAAAATGATCACAAACACAAAAGCTCCACATTTCCACCCCTAGAACCCTTCAATACTTCAACCCCTCCAACCGCCATGTCCTAACTCTCCTAATCTCCTCATGAAATGACAATTGAATCGTGGCCTAGACCCCTCTATTCGGTTTCTATGTATGACCTCGACTTCCTACATAACTTCAAATCCCGTGTCTTATCATTCCAAATTAAGCTCTATGTGTAATTCTGCATAATTCGCCCTGCAATTTCATCAACTCCTCGTAAGGACCTTCCTCAGCTTTCGTTCCATCTTCGAGTACCACCAACTTGTCGCATATACGCATGAGTTCTTCGTCATGCGTTATGATAACGATGGTAATGTTTCCTTGAAGAGTCTGGATCGTCTCCTTGATTAGTGAAGAATTGTAGCCGTCAAGGTTTGAAGTGATTTCGTCCAAGATTAAGAGCTTGGGACTTCTCAAAAGTCCTCTCGCTACACAAAACCTCTGCAATTGTCCTCCGGACATTGATGCTTGACTGATTCTGGTGTTTAGACCTTCGGGTAAGGAAATCACGAAATCATGGAGATTAACCATTTTGAGCACTTTTCCTATTTCATTTATTATATCACTTGAAACAGAATCGGTACAGTGCTTATTTGATTTCCCGTAGGTTAGATTCTCTACCACCGTTCCCTCGAAAATGGTGGGATTCTGAGGAACTAAGTGTACTTGGTTTCGAAGCCATTCAACGTCCCAATCTTGAATATTTTTGCCTGAAAGTACCACTGATCCAGGAAATGGGCTCGCCAAGCGAGTCAATAGAAGCCCGATGGTTGATTTTCCAGATCCCGATTGCCCCACAATCCCGACTGTTTGGTTTTTGTATACCGAAAAACTCACGTCTCTTAGTGTGAAGTCATGACCCTTACTGTACTTGAAATGCACATTTTTTAGTTTAATAAGCTCTTTCGTTTGAGCATATGGTCTGGCAGTACCAGATACTTCAACTGGAGAAGAATCCAAGTGACAAATACGTATCAAATGGCTTCCTGCCCTCTGGCCACGGGTTATTTCCGGCATTTGCGCCAATAAATTTTCAGTGCTAGTCAAGGTAAATGTTAAAATCGTTATTACATGAAACAATTGGGAACTGGTAAAATCTTTGGTACCAACTAGGTTCATACCATAGAAGAGAATTATTCCAACTGCCAAAGCGACGCAGAACTCTGATATCCCCTGGCCCAACCCGGTATATATCGCCCTGTAAACCGAGACAGCGTGGAGCGTTTTCAACTTGGACTCCAATTTGCTCTTGAAAATGGCTTGCAAGTCTAAACTCAAAACCGTTCGGATTCCACTTAATACTTCGTCCATACCCGTTTCCACTTCGACAACCTCATCTTTATAACTTGTCTCCCATTTCAGTATCACCATTCCATATACTCCTGTCACCAAAAGGACCAAAGGAACAAATGCAATACCCACGAGTGCCAATTTCGAACCTCCTACAATGGACCAAACTACCCCAACAACCACTAGAACAGCCATATTCAAGCAAAGAGATATCAATTGCGATACCAAGCTCCTCAAATCACGGGTATCGTTCATTATTAATGTAATTAAAGCGGACGGTGTGGACTTCTCGAAATAGCTTATATCTTGGTCCATAATTCTTGCGAAAACATGGTTTCTGAGGATAACAATCCAATTTTCACTAGCGTAAGATAACAAGTATATTGAAAAATACTGTAGCAATCCATTGGCTAAAGCAATTCCTATGACAATTAACGACCATTGTGTCAAGAGGTGATTAACATTCTTTCCGATGTATGCGTCCACTATAAGGTTCAATAATTTCGAAAAAGTAAAAGAGAAAATAGGATTAGCAGCTCCTTCTAGTACAGACGCTAATAAACCAAAATAAAACGCGGTTTTCAGATCCATCTGTCCAAAACAGAATTTCAAAATTGCCCATATTGATAAGATCTCTTCATAATGTGAGGGAACCATGTTATCAAGATCTTTAAGAATCGCAGGATTCGTCAAGTAATCAAGCTTCGGACGAGTATAATTTCTTTGCTTTATGAGATTTATTTGTATTTCTTGGTCTGTTGCCCTAAATTTCGAAACTTCTTTCAAAATTATGTGTTTAGCTGAATTCTCAAAAATTGTTGAACTTGGTTGGGAAGTGGTCGAATTTCTTGGAATTTTGGCATTATTTGAATTAAGTTCGATTGAAGTCTTGATACTCTCACTCCTGAAACACTGAGAAGTGACGACCCCTCCCAGTAACTCCACCACATAATCATCACCTCGTATTTGGTTGAGTGTGTGAGTTATTATAAGCGTGGTACGACCTTTTCTCCACTTTCTTAGGTCTTCGAATATACTCTCACTAGTACGGTTATCAAGGGCACTAAAACCCTCATCTATTATCAAAATAGGCGAGTCCCGTAATCTAGCTCTAGCTAAAGCAATTCTCTGAAGCTGGCCTCCCGATAGTGATATTTGACTTATCGAGCTATCCCATCCATGAATTTCTTCAATAAGCTCATTTAATCGAGCAAAATCGCAGCTTTCTTGTATCAAGGTAATGGGAATATCTTGAGAACTATCAAATTTTGTGAGGCCACCCAATCCGATATTCTCTCTCAATGACATACCAAATACTGACGGGTGTTGTTCAACAATAGTGATTTGGTCCCTCAACCATAGCTCATCTAATTCCAGAGTGTCCACTCCATCGATACTGATTGAACCCTTGGTGGGAGAATAGAACTTCAAAAGCAATTGGCATAGAGTTGATTTCCCGCTTCCACTCTCTCCAATTACAAAATTCATTCTCCCTGGTTGGAATTTGATACAAATGTCCTGTAATATGTTGGAATCCCTACCTTGATACTTGAAGCAAACATTTTTAAATTCAATTTGTCCTTCAGTTACCCCTGTTTTGGACTTCAGTTCAACAGACATATTTGTTTTGTCCGACTGCTTGTCATGAGGTGAAAAATGCTCAATTCTTTGGATCGCAGCATGTGCTTTGTTTAGAACGGCAAGAATATGGTTGAAACTTGCCACATTGGAACCCAATAATAAGCAGGAACTGAAGCATGTAAAAACTGCACTTACCGATAACTTTCCTTTCAGAACCATATAATTCCCGAACCAAAATCCCTGCACGAACATAAGCAAAATTAAAATCTTTAATATTGCAGAATTGAGTGCTATTGCATTGGCTAGCTTATAAAATGCAGAAACCGAAAACTGAAGAGTTTTCTTGAACCGAACCAATTCGACATCTTTTGCACCCAAAATGCGAACCAATGCTCCGGACACAAACGACCAGTTCAAGATATTGGAAGCTTCAGAACTGTAATTGTTTTCTGATTGGGCTGAATTATATGTACGAACACCAAAATGCCACCCAATTAGACCCATGAGGGGAGTTCCTGCCATGATCACTAGAGTCAACATCCACGAGTAATACATCGCAGTAATAAAGAGTGCGAGCACTGAAGCGAAAGTGTAGACTAACATCGCCATAACTTCTGAAGTTCCAGCACGAAGCTCTTCGATACTTCTATTGACTTGGTTAATATCCCCCATAATATTGGGATAGGTATCATACCACAGAAACTTTTTAGCTAGAAGAAACGTCAATACGTTCCTTCTTGCTCTGTACTGCTGCTTTTCCCCTATCTTCATCCATACGAAGATCCCTAAAGAGGTGAATATCATTTGCAGACCACCAATAACGATCATTAACATGCAGTTTAACCTGGACTCAGCCATAAAATTACTTAAGGTGAGACTTCCACTAAGGTATAGAGTCATGTTGGAGAAGATCTTACCATACAATACTGATTGAATTGGAGACATTGCTGCTGTCGCACACATGAATATAGTGGCCGGTATGATTAACGGTAAGTCTGTCTTTTTAAAGCAGTGAAAAACATTCACCTCAGACTCCATCGAAACTTCTTTGATTGATTTTGGTGCAATATACGCTTCGTTTGACTTTCCATTGGCCCGTTTGGTAAAAAATAGCTGGTCCAATTCCACTTCAACACTGCCATCAGAACCATCTTGGTAGGCCGACTTGTCTCCAAAAGGTCCGAAGTTGGATTCCACAAGAGTAGTGGGCGAATCTTGTATCATCTTCGCCTTATCAAAGTCAATTGACGTTCGAAGTTTTTGAATTGTTAAGCCTGTGCTGTTTCGGGTTGGTTATATAATGTTGTTGGTCTGTGATAACCAGTTGCAACCGCATTTCCTGTTTGGGAAGGAGCAATGTACACTGTGAGTCAAGTGAGTACTCCATGAACCTACAATAACTAAAAGTACATCAAGAGAAAACAGAAGTGGTTTATTGGGCCCACATAGATTATCATGAAACGATTCTGGCCCAACATTGGATGTCGATATGGTTCTGTAATTAGTGGGAAATACGGAGTGGAGTTTAATGTGTGAAAGGGACACAAAGGAGTTGTGAGAAGTATGCAAATAATTGAAAAATTTGCTAAACCCACAACAATTTAACTCTGTAACATGTCAAAAATTGTGGTTGTATAAACCCACGAAAAAAGATATAGCAAAGAGATGTGCTATAACAAGTCAGAGCAGTACCTATTAAACTCGGCATGTTCAAAATATTAGTACAGCAAAAAAAAGGTGTAGAATGTAAATTTAAAGCATTGATACATGTATACTCCATGTATATCAGGTTCAAGAATTTCTAAAATACCATCCAAAAATTAGATAATAGGATACAAATATCAGAACAGTTTGATGGGTTACAAAATTATGTAAACAGGCGATAACTTAGAAAAATCATGCTTATCATCTCGAACAATTAATCTTGAGTTATTCAGCTCGTAAATCTAGTGCCCTGACTCTGAAGCTTGAATAACACATAAAATACAACACTCATTCAAATTTGATAATAAGCCTTATAGGGCCACTGCATTCATACCCATTAAGGGTTCTTCGTATAATTACACTCAAAAAACTATTAACTGGTCATTTAACTTCATCAAGCGTTCTGAGAACGGCGACGTTTCGCCACTAGTGGAGAATCAAAAACGTGTGGAGACTGGAGCGAGGTGGTCATTGCTGTAGTGCTGTTTTGGCGGGCAAATGACTCTTCGTAGTGGACTATCAATGCGTCCTTCTTTCTGAGCTCCTCTTGGAGCTTGTCGATACGATCTTGGGTGCGGGTGTAAGAGAGTCTGTAGTTGCGGAATCCCACGTTGGTGAGCACCAAGGACCCAAACACCGTGGCCCCCATGAAGATCAACGACTTCCAGCTGATGGGGCGGAAGAATCCGTTGACAATTTCCGCAAACGTCTCGGCCGTGATCTTGGATTTTCCAAGGGCCTGAGGGTCTCTGTCCATACATTTGCTCCATGCGGTACAGGCTCTCTCTAGTGCGGGAACTCTGGTATGGCCGTCCTCTATGGAGCACTTGTTGCGGTAGTACTCTCGCGTACAAAGGGAGATTTCCTGGAGGGCTTCGGCAATGTACATCAGCAACTTGTTGTTGATGTCTGCCCTGATGGTTCGTACAAACACGTATCCAAAGTAGAGCACCACCGCCACTATCACCACGTTAATGAAGAGCTGGAGGTACATCAGGAGCACGTAGGGGAGCGAGGGGTCCTGGAGAAGTGCGAGTCCCTGGGGCCACTGGCGTCTTCCTGGTGCCCCATGCGTCTGTGAATTAGAACCGGTACCTGCTCCTATGGCTGCTGAAGTTCCACGATGGGAAAGGGGATAATTTCTGGAATTGTTTCTGGAGTCGATAGAGGAAGGGAACTCTCTCTGAAACGGGGCTATATGGGCAGATCCTGGCGAGAACATCGCTTGTGCGACCCGCACTGGGTTGGCCCTGCTATTGTTGTTGAAGTTGTTGTTGACGTGATGATTATTAAAGTTGTTGTCGTTATGACTGTTGATATTGGCGTTGACGTTGTGATTATTGGTGTTTCTGTAGTGGTTGATCTGAGTCAGGTCTTCCTGTAGCGTATCGTCTAAGCCATCGAGCACCATCTGCTGAGGAACGTCAGATTCTGTGTCTGTTCCATGATCCAACGGTTCTGTGTTCATCGCTCCAAGGGGGTCCACATCGTACAGGGCCAATGGCTCCATGCCATGGCCACTGAGGGGCGTGGAGATCTGGCGGATCCCTTCCTTGGAGATGGGCGAGTGTGCTAGCGTGGCCTCATAGTACACCGACGTGTTTTGGGACATGATAAGAGGGCAGACTTAGGGAGACGAAAGTTGATATGAGCTGATAATTACGGTAGCAACCTAACGGGACTGTTAGGATATCAACCGGAGTCCAATGAAATAGACCCTGGGGAAGGGTTCTGATGAGGTATTGATGTAGGACGAGATCCAGTATAGGCGTTTTGAGACTTTTCAATCCACACACTGAGACCCCAAGACGGCAGACGGCGTGTCAGTATCACTGCTGGGAGCAATTGGGGTATAACGAATGCGATGGTGGAAAGAAGAAAGAAACGGAGTGTAGGAAAATACGTCAAAGTCTCAACTTCAAACTTAAATCTTTATACCGATAATGTTGAGAAACGTTGAAATTATTTATTTTCCCTGGAGTAGATGCAGCGCGGGGGAGAGAGATGAGGTTGGAACTTGAGGTACCAATGGATCGCAGTGTACGAGATAGACTCCGGTCCTTTCGGTATGAAGAGGAGGACAGTGCTTCCAGCGAGACCAATGGTGGAGCTAGTGGCGTTGATGGAAACAAGAGCATTGACAACCCAAGCTTGGAACGGCCCAAAAGTGCCCTCAAAAAACCCAGTACTCTGTTGAACAGAGGGTCCCCAACAGCTTCGGAGGACAAGACTCCTCCGAAGTATCCGGACCTCCCTCCCTGTATCACCTCCGAACAGCAGGTTCTCTTCGTGGGCTACAATCCTGGAGTGGAGTCGTCGATACAGCAGCACCATTACGCCCATCCCACCAACCTCTTCTGGAAACTTTTCAACCAGAGCCAACTCCTCCAAAAGGTTCTCGAGAGGGTGAAATACGACCCCAATGACCAATTGTTGAAGCTTCTGGCCATAAAGGCGGTCCATGATATCGAGTTGGTGCGTTTCAAGATCGGTTTCACCGATTTGGTGCTTCGATGTACAAGAACAGCACAAGAATTGACGTTGACAGAGAAACTAGAAAACGTCCCTCGATTGTTCGAAGAATTTCAAGCTACTTCTTCAAGATTTATTGTGTTCATTGGAAAGGGAATTTGGGAGATAGTGATGAAGTACATGGCCAGAAAACTAGGAATACGGTTACGTCTCACCAAGAAGAACTTCCATTGGGGCGAGCAATTGGTCCTTAGTGATTCTTCAGAGGAATGCAGGTTCTACTCCTTTGCTATTAAGCATTTGAAGAAAAATCTTCCCAGTCATTCCCGAATTTTCGTGTTCCCAAATACTTCAGGGTTAGTTGCATCCATGAGTTATACTGAAAAGCTTGCTCTTTGGAAGAAGTTGGTCGAGAGTATTTAAAGAAAATAGAAGCTTTACTAATGTATAAAACGTATGATATTTGTAACTGTTATCGAAAAGGTGCCTATAATACAAGATATCAAATTTAATCTCTCAAACTACAAATTATTATTACATTCGATCGCTTTGTCATGAAAGCCTAGTTCATAATCACTACAAAATCAAATTCCTGGGATATGGTAACCTACCAAGCATCCTATGTTTTATTTCTTTATTGTATTAATTAAATTATCTTGATCCTATTTACAGTCTATGTGTAAGAGTTTGATCCATATTAATCAGTTTGAATTTTTGTGAGTCTTTTGATGAGGTATCTCGGGCTCAGCTAGTTCTTCTTGATCTCACCTTCCTCTTCGAACTCGTTTTTAGTTCTGCCTTCAAACTCTTTCAATTTTCCTAGCATTTTTCGTTCTTCCTTCTTTTGTAGCATGATGTACCTATTACTTCCAGATCTTATTGAATGCTTTATCTAAGTCTTTGTCAAAATTCAATTTGGTGATTTCGTTCATCTCATCTCCATATTGGCCGAAATTTTCTGTGAAAAGCTTATCAATAACGTACCGTATCTTGTCACATTGCTCAACACTTACACAGTCATCATAGTAGAGCTTCTTCAAAGCTTTATTTTGCATTTCAACACACGCAGTGTTCTTTTGGATCTCGAACTTGCACAGGTTGGTGGATGACATGTTGAAGGAGCGGAAGCAATTCACCACCTGCTGCTGGATTTCAGCACAATTTACAGCAGCAACCACTTGGGGCTTCTCGCGCTGTTTATACCTGTCCATTTCATAGGAATAAGCATCGTTTTCGTGTTTAAGCAACACTTGGTTTACTTTCTTCTGGTGTGGAGTCTCTTCGAATATAGAATGGTGCTTTGGGTCGGGATTGTTTTCTTCAAAAAACTGTTTAAGGTTTTCTGGGAGCTCCTTGGTAAGTTCTGAGGTCTCCTTGCCTTTATTAGAAAACGGCCAAACCATATTATCACGGCAGAACTGGAATTTGGAACTAAGACTTGAAACCAAGGCTTGAATCTAGGGTAATTATTTGGAGAAGGTATCATAAAATTGACTTGCGCACTACCTTCTACGTTTAATTCGAGTCTTTCATACTATGGCATGAAACATGTAATTCGGTGTCCGGTGGAGCAAAATGAAAAAAAAGAAAGATATTGCAGAATGGAATACAAGGCGATTGAAGAATAGTATTGATGATTTGTAATTCTGAATCTCGATATCGTATTTCTGTGTACCTCAAAATTAGATTTGCATTATTTCGCAGTCATATCGTGTTAGCAACAACCGAATGTGAATGAACTACATTTTTCAGATACTATGTAATTATCATGAAGTGGTGTATATTTGAATAGTATATATTAGAATTTTGTTTACCAGTAAAATCTTCCAATTTCAAGTGGATTGGAGACTTACTTATTATTGGTATTAGATACGAACCTGAACCTAACATGTTATAGATTTGGTAAGTTACTTGAAATTTATTACATTGTGAAATAAAGCACATAATCATCAACTATATGAATTCCACATATACGATGACTAGTACTCTTGGATTTAATACCTTTATGTTGTCTTGGATGATCGCAACTTTTATGTATGTAATTGCTGTGAGAGGATTGAACTCAATTGGTGAAGCTCCTTTATGCCAAAAGTTGGAGGAGTTGAAAAGTTTTGATGATTTTGCTTCCTCCTCATATCCACAACTTCAACTTCTTTCGAGAATTCCTTCAAATAAACGTCCGATTTCTACATCGAGAATGTTCAAGAGGTCTTGGGACTCCAGTTCTTTCGACATTGCTGCATTTCTTTGCAATATCGCCCTGTTAATCTCCAAGGAGTCAATGATCTGTATTCTTAATCGTGAAACAATCGGTATCAATCTCACCAATTGAGTACTGCTTAATTTTTCTGTGTTGGGTCCGACTTCATAGCCATCGATCAAGAGACTCAATTTAACGTCCAAATCTCTAAAGAACTCAAAGAATTGAATTAATTTCGAGCGTTCGGTGGTATCAATGATTGGTTTTTGCGACTCCAACCTGAAGACATTTTTATAGTGGGCCAAGTAGTCTTCTAAATCGCCCAATATTTTGATAAAGTAATCCGCTTGACCAAATAGAATATTTCGCTTCGAGATGGAGATCCATAATATTTGCATCACTTGGGATAAGTCTGCCAATATTTGTGCCAACGAGTACGTTTCCACAGTATCAGACTGGTCCTTAATGAATTTCCGTTGGACTTTTAAAAGGTTTTCGTCAACATAATTTATAAGCTTGCTTTGTTGTGGTGGAGTGATGATTTGGGGCGTAGCCAGAAACTGCGACTGGAGAAGCGTATAGACCGAATCAAAGGGAAGAGTCACTGAAGGGACTTTGAATTCCGATTCTGATTCTCTGTAGTGGGTGATTGGTGACTGCATAATTGGAGATTTTGACTTGCTTCTGGTCTCATTTTTCAAATTAAACATAGACACTTCTTGCTGAGACATGTTGTTCAAGTTGGAAGCAATGGAATAGGCTTGGGACTGAGGAGGTGACTTGGATTGGGATTGGGATTGGGATTGGGATTTGGGTTGAGGAGACTCCAGAGCTTGCGTGGAGCCTCCGTTCTCCACGACTCGCCTCACTCCGCTGCCCATACCCGGGAATGCCTTTTCGTCTTCAGGGTCATCTGGATGTGGGTACTCTATCACCATCTGATGAGGAGCTGATGTATTGGAGATTGCGGGCTCAATGGTGCGTTGTGGTGGGTCTTCATCTTCCAAGTCGGGATTCAAGTCGACGTCCCAAGGCTGGGAATCAGATTGGTCAAATTCTTGACCGTCATCATTGGCATCCATTGAGGTTAGTGGTTCATGGTTTCAGAGTTGGCATTATTTTGTGCGATAAGGTGAGATGTAGTGGAAGCACCAAAGTGTGGAGTGAGAGGGTCTACTGAGAGTTGGTGGTACTAGATCTGTGAGATTAGTGTGCGATTAGCGAGAGAATAGTTATAGTGATACGATAGAAGTGTACGTATATTAAAAGAGGATCAGGTAGAGAGTATCAAATGTGTCACGGGTAGGTTGAGTCGAAGTGCCCCATGGAAATAGTGAGATTATAGAGAGAAATAGTGAGATTATAGAGAGAAATAGTGAGATTATAGAGAGAAATAGCGAGAGCATAGAGAGTATTGAGAAAGTAATAGAGATTGAGAAAGTAATAGAGACACTTATGATTAGCTACAGTAAGCGATAACGAAAACTGCAAAGTAACTCCAAAGCACAATGCAAAGCTACAATGTCCCCTAACTCCACTATCCAATTGTCTCTGCCCAGAACAGAGCGATCCCAGATCTATCAATAGTGACTAATATTTAGTGAGCAGATCAGACCCGCGACTCCCTAGTACAGTGCGAGGACCAAGAGGACTAACATGAACACTACTCCAACAAACACAACACCAAGCACCACGAGCTCAATAATATGGCACGCCACTCAACTGAACTAGTCCACCATGATGTCTATAACTCTTCACCACCTCACCACCTTTACTACTCCAAGAACCTCTCAGAGCCCCGTCCCTAGCCAGTCTTTGGGCCGGGCTCTGCTTCCACTGTGGCTCCGGTACCACAACTCGCAACTGACTTCCCCGTACTCGCACTAGGTCTACCACCATTCTCCCTGCGTATTCGCTGCGCTCTCACCGCATGGCACTAATTGTGATCGGACATGTTCCCGCGCGAGCCCATCACGTCACTCCTTGTTGTTGCTTATCGTCACTAACTCATTATCTACTTCTTTTACACTTCCTTTGTGCTTCCTTACTTGTCGCCTTCTCGCCGTTTGTCAACACCACCTCCAAACACTCCTTCCCTTGCCACCCTGTTCTCCACCTACAGCAGCTCAACCACAAACAACCACACCTCCACCAAGACCGCAACCTTATCGTTATCAATAGCATTGGCTCAAGCATTACTGGCATCACTACCATAACCTCCGTCGTATTGCCCCCATAAACGCTCGGACCCCGATGCCCGTCACTGAATCAAGGACTTCCCAGGACCCCAAGCGGGTCTGTACGATCCCCTCTACCGATACAGGCAGCTTCATCTTCGAAACGTCGTCCAGTCCTCAGCAGGAGGCGCCTACCATCGATTCCAACGCCATCTATGGCCTCCAAGCGGTAGAAACAGCAGACGATTCCAATAGCGCTGGCGCTAAGACCGCTGTGGCCCCAGATACAACTTCCACAGTTGCACCAAACCCAACAAAACCACCGCAGCCGTTGGGGTTTGATATCTCTCATTCCAAAGGCCTTTTGTCGCGAAGCATGGTGGACCGTTTTGAGCATTTCGCTCAACCTGGCGAGTCAGGACTCTCTGCAGCCACCAACAAGTACCTTCGCTCCAATGCCACGTTCGTTGGAGAGCAGCAGTCCGATAAGCGGTACCATGTGAGGGTGGAGTTCAAGACAGTGGATCTTGTGAACTCGGTAATAACGGGGTTTCTTCAAATCTCGGGCCTTACACCTGAGCATCCCGAGATCTCTACTTGTTTCAAAGGAGAGATCATCAACAATCCACTCCACAAATTACGGACACTCTCCAAGCGAGACTCTGAGGACTCCTTGTTCAAAAGATACTGCTTTATCACCGAGAACAAGCACTGGGGATCGTATCCCAAAAACGACTTGGAACACTGGCGTATTTTGTCATCCACCTCCAGACAGGATCATGAGAGCATTGACAGGAAGGATACCGATGAAGGTATTCTCAAGAAAAAGCTTCACAATATCCAAAGTGGAGTAGAGGATAGTCAATTCATTTACATGAGGTGGAAAGAGGAGTTCTTGCTACCAGACTCTAGGGTCAAACAGATCAGCGGAGCTTCGTTCGAGGGTTTCTACTACACCGTTCTTAATATCGGAGGGTCTGAACACATCAAAGGCCAATCTAATAGAATATCACCAGGCTCCATCAATGGATTATATTACCACAAGACCTCCGAGCAGCTCCAATCGCTTAATTTGCGTTATGTCGGTGAAGATACGGTATCTGACTCGTTCGATTTCTTATAAAGCTTGCTTTCAATGCCGTCACTCACCACACTCTTAATACTACCATTTACTTCTCAAAACCACTACTCTTCCGTTTAAGTAACATTTCGTATCATCTATTAGAATATATTTTGAATAGAATTGCCCAAGCAATCCTTAGCTTACTCGTTCTTCTTGAGCTGGTCTCTTTCAGCGTATATCTTAGCAGTGAATGGCTCTTCGAACAACAATGCAACCTTGTACATCACGAACACGAATCCGGTGACTGCCAATCCGGCTGGTTTTCCGTACCACAAAGCGGTTCCTAAGAAACAGAGCGAAGAACCGTTGTACATCGGGTTGTCGTTGATGTTGAATGGGAATCCAGTGACTCTTTCGTTCATCAAGATTCCGAAGTAGTCTCCAAGGTAGGTACCGGTGACGCCCAATGCGTACATGGAGCTCAAAACAAGAATGTTACCGAATCCAAACAGCACGATTGCCGCTGCCTTGACGATGTCCGAGTCCAAAAATGGTTGGTACGTGGGTTGGTTCAAAAGGGCTGCATGGTAGACCAGGTCTCTGTAGATTCCCAAGCTGAAGATGGTAAAGGCCAACAAATAACATCCCCTCTTGGCTCCTCCAGCAATCTTGGTGAGGAAGTGGGTGTTGTACTCCAATCTGGCCACGATGTTCCAGAAGACGGGGTTGAAGGCAATGGTGGCCAATGCGTACGTCAATTCTGGGGAACGGTCGATGTAGGAGTCGAAGTTGTTGGCCAAGTAGGTGGAGTCGGCCACCAATTGCTTGAATTCGTCTACTAAGGAAGCCATTGTGGAGATTTGGGTATGAGGAGTTTCGAGATGTTCGATTTGTGGAGAACTTCCGTGACTTTGGGGTAAGTTGGCTGCTAAAGTTGGGCAGATGAAGCGCACGGTAAATCGTTGATTTATATACGGTTGGTACACGAGCATGTGATTTTGAAATGTTGAACAGTTTGGCACCCCAGGCTGAAGCCTGGGTAACAAGACCGTTATTGGCGGAGAAGAGCCGGTTGTAGGTCGGGACGATAGGCAATGGGTACGGGGGACCAATGGCCCCCATAGGGAAGAGTGTGGTTTAAACTTTTTAGCCGCTTACGTAAGCACCATGAAATAGTTGGGCACCGATGGATCTGATTAAGCGTCAAGTGGATCTGGATGGGGATATAGAGGGAAATGAGACGCAAGTGCAAATGAGTGGAATTTCTTACCTTGAGTACGTTTAGAAAGGGAACACGGTCTATGACGATATAGTCTCCGTACGAGTGACTGAGAAGCGTATTAGCGAGAAGACGGTCTTTGCGTAGGGTCTTGATCCAGAGCAAATAGTTTCAATGTCATTCGTTACTGCAGACGTGAGTGTACTCAAGAGTTGATGAGAAGAGCAAATGGGTCATAGGTTCTGACAATAGAAGTCATCATGGAACTCACCTTAATGAAGTGTGGGTATTAGCAGTGTAGACGGTGTGATCTTGGTCCAATTGTATGTTAATGAGTCCGTACTGCCATTTGGACTGAAAGGTGTAGCATGGGTTTTAATCCGGGGTTGGGCTCATGCCTCAATTGCTAAGAAGTGAAAAATGTGTCTACTCTTAGTGAGAGAAATTTCGATCAGTGGCGTAAGAAGTCTTGAGTAATGAAAATCCGTACCTGTGTTGAGCAAAAGGAGCCACAGACAGTCTGTTAACATGCTAACTTGGCTCGGCTTTACAGTTGATGAGACCTTGCCCAAGTAAGTGCAGTGAGGACTTGAATACCTTCTCAAAGTATAGGGATTAGTGAACAGTGAGAATTGCGAATAAAAATCATTATCTGAGAACGAGTAAGGCAAAGATGTTACCTAAAGATACAACGTTGTGTCTTTCATGGGCCAACTGAGTCACGTCCTCTCAAAATTCTCATTTGAGGACGTTGCTAGGCACAGTGAGTTCCATGGAATAGCTATCCATGTCAAGTTTCTTTCACACAGGAGCATTTCTTGCCTACTACAAGACTTCAAGAACCTTCTAGCTACTTTGAAGGCTTGCGGCACGGGTCTTTGCAACATCTCCAACTCACGTTCGATCCCCATGGCTTCCATGGATGACAGAACGCACGCACTCTAAGTCCGAAGTGAAAAGTCGCGCTTAGCTATCATTTCCCAATTGGACGATGACTCTTCTTAACCCCCAGCAAACACCAACGAAACGTCCAAATGGACCTCAAGTTTCACTGTATCAACGCCACTGTTGTTATGAGCGTTTTAAGCACTTCAAGTTTACCAAAAACCCACCGTCTAGGGCCAAAATTCACCATGGCGCTTGTCTTTCCTAATCGGGAACCCCGATAATGATTCATGATAAACCACCTGAAAAACTATATATTTCAGTCGTTGCCACTATTTCTGCAAATCCCATAACACAATGGTTAAGTAAGTGTTTTGAAGCGGTTTGCACCTTCATTGCTAACATCCAGGAACGTTCTCTTATTAGGTTCCGGCTTCGTTGCCAAACCCACCGTCGATATTTTGGCCAAAACCCCCGATGTCAAAGTGACTGTTGCTTGCAGAACTCTCTCCAAGGCCCAAGAATTGGCCGGCTCTGTTGCTAGTGCCATTTCCTTGGATGTGACTGATGAAGCTGCCCTTGATGAGCAAGTGGCCAAGGTGGACTTGGTCATTTCTTTGATTCCTTACACTTTCCACGTCAACGTGGTCAAGGCTGCCATCAAGAATAAGAAGCACGTTGTGACCACCTCGTACATCAACCCTCAATTGAAGGCATTGGAAAAGGAGATTAACGACGCCGGCATCACCGTGATGAACGAGATCGGTTTGGACCCAGGAATCGACCACTTGTATGCCATCAAGACCATTGAAGAAGTGCATGCCCAAAACGGTAAGATCAAGTCGTTCTTGTCTTACTGTGGAGGTTTGCCAGCTCCAGAAAACTCCGACAACCCCTTGGGATACAAGTTCTCGTGGTCCTCCAGAGGTGTCTTGTTGGCCTTGAGAAACTCTGCTCGTTACTGGAAAGACGGAGAAATCGTGGATGTGAAATCCGAGGATTTGATGGCTACTGCCCAACCATACTTCATCTACCCTGGATTTGCCTTTGTTGCTTATCCAAATAGAGATTCCACCACCTACAAGGAGTTGTACAACATTCCAGAGGCAGAGACTGTGATTAGAGGAACCTTGAGATTCCAAGGTTTCCCTGAATTCATCAAGGTTTTTGTCGACCTCGGTTTCCTCAAAGATGAATCCGTTCAAGTTTTCTCTGCTCCAGTTGCCTGGAAAGAAGCTACTGCCAGCTTGATCGGCGCTGCTTCCAGCTCCGAAGAAGACTTGGTGTCTAAGATTAAACAATTGACCAAGTTCAAGTCGGAGGATGACGAGAAGCGTATCATCGCTGGTTTGAAATGGTTGGGTTTATTCTCTGACAAGCAAACTACCCCAAGAGGAAACCCATTGGATACTTTGTGTGCAACTCTTGAAGAGTTGATGCAATACGAAGAAGGTGAAAGAGACTTGGTCTGCTTGCAACACAAATTCGGCATTGAATGGGCTAATGGCGAAACCGAAATCAGAACTTCTACTTTGGTTGACTATGGTGATCCAAACGGTTACTCTTCCATGGCCAAGTTGGTCGGTGTTCCATGTGCCGTTGCTACTCAACAAATCTTAGATGGAACTTTGAGTATCAGAGGATTGTTGGCCCCAATGAGCTCCAAGATTAACGACACTATTATGAACACCTTGAAGGACGAGTACGGAATTTTCTTGGTTGAAAAAACCGTTGGTTAAATTCAATAGATTTGATGAAACTGAACGTACTGAATTATTGATGTACTGAAAAAATTAATGTTGTACTGAAAAAGCTTGTAGAAAGTTCAATGACATGTATGATAAGATGTAAGATTCCAAAACTCTCGATTATTTCTATATAAATTTTTAGATAATGCTGAGGTTCTGTGATTATGAGAATACAGGAACAAATTGTGAAGAATTGAGCTAGTTCGTCGCATTTTATGAATGCTGGGTTTAATCCTCATCGCTATAATCGCTATCGTCGTATCCCATGGTATACTCATCAATGTAGCCATTGATTTCTTCAATCAATTCTGATTTATCCTCAAGAATTTCTAATGCTTCTTTTTGACGAGAATTATTCACAACAACTTTAAAACCTTTCAAGGTGTCTTTGAACTTAGTGCTTACATTAAACTCGGTATAATATTCGAAATTTGATCCGTTAGAGAATATCTTCGAAGGAAATGTTTCTGATTTTAAAATATCGCCCAAGTACAGATTGGTGTAAACATTTCCTGGGACTCCATCCTTTGATAAGGATTCTTTTATTTCATTAGTGGATGAAACAATGTGGTTAGTGACAAAATATTTCAATGTGGTTGGCTTGACTTTAACAGGAAAGTTTGTCAAGCTCAAATCAACGTAATTCTCTTCTGCAGTTCCAAGATTGGTAAAGTCAGATTGAACTATATTCGGTTGAGCCAAGTTATAATATGCATTGATATCCACATTAGACATTATGTTGGAAAGTCCTTGATTTTCGTTTTCATCCTTGTAAAATTTGATCTCGTTGACAAATTTTCTACCTTCGGTTCCTCTAAGTAAGTTTTCTTCTATGGTTCTCATCGACGTAGGATTCTTTTCTTGTGTTTGTAAGCCCCATATTGAACTAATGTATAAAGCCGTTACGGCAGATTCATGCCATGGACTATACTTGTTGTAGCTTTCTGTGAAAATTGATGATGGAGAATGAGATGGACTTGAATTAATCGGGAAGAATAATGTTGAATTCTTAGCCATTTCAATAGTTCCCTTGATTCTGGAAACTGCCTCGAGCGGTTTTGTGACCGTAGATTTATATAATCCATAATACCATATCTTTGTCTTAGAGTTGTTGATCCCTCCGTTAAAGTACTCGTCAATAATGTTTTCTGTTAGTTCACTGGCAAAGCCACCCCATGCGTTATCCATTTCTCCGATGACATTAAGTCCGGCAAACGAGTCACATTGTTCAAGATAGAAGCGGAACCGATCAAGTTGGTCGTCCAAGTCGTTTTGTCCAACTTCGTCTTTACCCTTGTCAAATGTATTGAATTTGAGGTTGGCGAAGTTCTTGTGGACTCCACCGTCCCCATTACCGTCTAATATGTAATTTTCAAGTGCAAAGAGAGACTTAGGATTATAGATGAGTTTATTGTAGTCAGACCAATACCTGGTGTTTTCGGTATTCAATACGTCACCATCGGTAACACCTCTGTCTAAATTGGTCTGATATTGATTCTTGGGCTGGACCTGGTGGTATGTGGTGATTTCGTCTGCAGAAAAGCCATTGAGTTGTGGGGCTTTCTCGTGGTATTCGAATTTGTTCAAAGAACCTAAACCACCTTTAAAATCATATATCAATGCTCTTGGGGCGTAATTGGTGTGCAGACCACTTTTGGAGGTGGTCAAAAATACAGAATTTTTATGATACACTGGTGCATTCTTCTTATATGGAATGTGTGACTCCTGTGTGTTGTACAAATGAGTAATGACATGACCGGCTTGCTGTGACAATCCTATGGAGATGGCCTCCGACATTGTGTGCAGATAAACAGAGGCCCAAAGTAGGGATCAATGTCAATGCGAAGGACTGTCGAAAGCATTAAGAGCGTATAATGCGTGGAATGGCCAATTTCCAGTACCAAAGCGTGTTAGTGATGATCCCTGAGAATGAAAAGTTCAAGTGCTTTTCCAGCCCATGCACGTAATTAATCGCATTAGGCAATATGTAAGCAGTAAATAAATTACATGCATTAATACGGATATGACACCTCTGTATGCAGCGTAGTAGACGAGGCTCCTTTAAGAGCGCTCAATTTGGATGTTTATGATGGATTCGTGTGTGTATTCGTTTCCCAATCTGATGAGAAGGAACACCGAGGGTTGGGAGTGACCATAATAGGACAGTATTTTTGAAAATAGAGGGAACTATTCAGGAAACTGAGTAGTTGCAAGCAAGAAATTAGATATTTTTGAGAAGTCAAGGAGCCAAAACATCCAGAATGGATCAATAAACTCTAATATTTCGAAACCAAAACTAAAAATACAATTCTGGAAGGACAAAAGTCAATAGACCGTCCCCAAGAGGACAGACGAACTTCCTCCTCAGCCGTAGACATCTTCCAAAATCCCCTACAAACAAAATACCTGAAATCAACCCGTGGTACCAACATCTATGTTTAAGCCTAGTTTTTTAGTCAGTTTCAACAGATCGTTCCAGTACTTGAAATGAGGTCTTACTGGCTTTATCGAAACCTACAATCATACCCAAAACATGAAACTTCGTTACAGTTCGGCTGCCATACCCTTCGGGCAATAGCAAAATACGGGGTTTCAAAGCAGGAGAAATAAGAACCCGTGCGTTCTTCGCAAGCATTCTTTGAATCTGATCCATATCAGTTGAAATCGCCCACGATCGTAGCTTGAGATGGAAATCAACACACCAGCACCCCCAGCGATAGCTATAGCCAGCACTGTGCTTTGTTGTGAGCATCGAAGAAAGCAAGGTATTATGTTTAGACTAAGAAAACGAGGATTAAATGCCTCTTGATTATTCCAGGTGCGCCCTGTAATTGTGAGCGATACTACAGTATAATAGAGGCAGTACTCCATAGCATTGTACGTGGATTGTGGAGCCTTCTTTGGAGCCCACTCTAGAGCCTGAACTGCACCGCATTACAAGGAGCAGCAGCAGTATTGTGCACACAGTGGATTTCTATTGTGAGGTTATTATGGGCTATTGTAGTAGGAGCAACCACCACGGTAAGCCACGGCACCGCTACGAATTGTCGCGATATGCCTCGAAGAGGGAAAATGATCTACGACTCTTCCCTCCAAATCCCCCATTTTTCAAGGAGCTACAAACTCACCAAGTACACCGGCTCACGAGGGCTCCTCGGAGCTGGCCAAGCCTCCCTCCACAGTCTGTCTTGTGGAGCTCACAAGACAGGGCTGATAGGGCTAGGTGAGACAGTGCGCTTCTAAGCAGTTGTTTGAGGACCAAGGGTTGAAAAGGGCTTGAGAATAGGACGAGGGGCAGGAGGGGGAAGATAAAGGAGCCGACAGGATCCTCGGGGGATTCGTGGATCCTTGAAAGTTAGTAGAGGATCTGAAGGAGACGTTAGGGTGGATGGAAGGGGAAATGGTGGGAGCGAATCTATAACCGTCGCCCCATAGGTCACTAGGGAAGGAATAAGAGAGCGGATATCGCGGTAGGGACTAATTGACAATAAGGAGTATGAGCAGTGCTGGGGCAGGAATAACGTCGGCATCACGGCCAGTAAAACGGCCAATATTATGGCCACCGGGATCAGGACCGGCTCAAATGCAACATGTTTAGGGCCTCATACGAATACCACCTCTGTGAGTCGTTCCTTCGTCGCACCCTCGTAGCTCCGTAACCACCTCTGTTCCTATTTCTTTTACTTTTCAGAGACTTTTCAGAGACTTTTCAGAGACTTTTCAGAGACCTTTCGGTGATTATTTCTCCTACCACCCTACTGCCACTCTGCGACCACTCCGCGACCACTCTGCGACCAACCCTATTTCCACTTTACACCTCTGCTCCATTTCCACTCCGTTTTCTATTAATACCTCCTGACTATCTCCGCAAGACCTCCCATACTTCGCGTCTCCCCATTCGTCCACATATGACTAAATGGGTATTTCCACCCCCCGTTGACCTCCCAATCTCCTCGCCAGCTCTGAAATTGTCCTGTAGCTGCACTTCACAATCCTCCCTCGGGTCTCTTACAATCCTCGTTCATTTTTCCTACAATCCTCCTTCATTCCTACACAATTAATCGGCGCTCGCTAGAACCCCCCGGGCTCGCCTTATTCCTTCACTGCCACTTCGGTCGTATCTGTGCATAACAATACCACCGAACCAACTGAAATACGTCGGCCGGGTAACACGACGCGCATCCCCAGTAAATGGAATCATATATAGGAGTGCGATTCTCATCTTCCCTCCATCACTGTTTATTCCCCGTACACCCACAAGCCCCTGCCCCTTCCCCTTATACCAGAACCTCCTCCATGACAGACGTGTACGTGGGCTCCGAGGTCCAGAAATCGCCCTCCGTGTCGTCCATATCCTCCAATGGAAGCACCAACTCCACCGATCAGCTCATCCAGAAGTTGGAGTCCGGCGGCACCTCCTTGGCCACGCCTGTGTCGCCCACGGTCGACACCGTGCCTGCGGTGCCCACGCTGCCGCTCTCGCCCACCTCCATCAACAGCGTCGACAAGAAGAAGCCGGTCAAATTCACCGTCCGCAAGGTGTCTCATGAGGCCATCACTTCTCCCACGCTTGGAGCGGGCTCCAAGAGTAATGGCAGTGATTCGGGTCGCACTGCAGAAGTGAACAAGCGGATGTTGGCACAGGCGAAATATGACCGTTGTGTGTCCAAAATCAACAAGATCGATAAGGAAATAGCGTTCTTGGCCAAGTTGGTTCCTCCTTTCAACGTGGAAGTGGACTATGCTACACGCAACAAAATCTCCAATGCCATCGAGAAATTGAAGATGAAGCAAGATGAAATAGAAAGAAAGAAGTACGGCTTGGGAATCACCATCAGTCGCTTGTGGAGAGCCCATGAGGACAGCGACATCTGGGTGCGGCAATGCAGCAAGCAGTAATCGTGCTAATAGTCATCCGATGCATATAAGAAATTGTTGGTGACTAAAAGTCTCCATGCAATTTTTTGAGCTTCTCAAATTGGCATCTCCTCACCCAATGGGCACCAATAGCAAAGCTAACATAGCATCCAGAAAACTGTTGATCTACAGATCAGTATTCTGGCTCGTGTTGTATACAAAATCTCCACATAATTGTGAACACATCTGTTCTCGAAATCTACAGATTTTTGAGAATTGTGGCTAGTTCCTCATCCATTCGTTTGTCTTATTCCAATTGAGTTTCTGATCAGAGAACCCTGGTGATTCTCTTATCTAAGGTATTCTTCAAATTGTGTACTATATTAATTCCGGGAAATCTTTACATTCATATACTCACCAGTCTACCAATCTGATATTGGGAGCCGGAATTGCAATGTTGTATATTTTACTAGGTAACAATAAAAACGTCATCTAATTGACTGTAACAAATGAAGATGGGACTCTATGAGTTCCAACAAGCAATATGGAGCCAGCAAGTTTTACGTATTATCATTAGTGAAGTAAACTAATTTAGGTCAACACATGATACGTTCATCGAGTTACAATAAGATAACGGATGATCGATTCTTTTAGGATCTTTCAGAAATTAGTTTCAAAGATGTCAAGACCTATTAAATTTAAAGTCCCAAGATGGCTTACATTGAGTTCCAAGTCTAAAGTGACTTTGATATTTGGGTGTGTTTCAAGAGTGTTTCAATGTCTCAAACTAGCTTAGCTTAGGACTTTCACGATTTCTGAAAAGAGTTCTGCTCGCTTTATTTGATTTCTGAGGAATCTCATGAGTACACTTACTGTACTTCAGTCAAGTAATCTTAAACGATTAGTATCATGAAGTTTCCATTGGTATCGATGATTCTCGAATATAAACTAATTCAGGTACTGTCAATTTGGTACCTGTTGAAAGATGACCTTATAACCGTCAAATCATTTCCTGTAAGGAAATGAAGCCATCAACCTGATGAGGAAGCGTACAACGTCATGATTTTCGATTGATTCCTATTGAAACAAAGGATTCCAAGTCTTAATGACCCTTGCTCGCTTCAAACTCCTCTGACTTCTAGATCTGTACCAAGGAAGTGGCTATTACTCTATAAGAGAGAGCACACCCCTTCACTAGACCCAATCCACATCAATCTCCAAACTGCTCTCTCCCGTAGGATTTTCACTTTTACCCCATATACACCAGTCGTGCCCGCACCACCTTTCACCAACCACCACTGTGTACCGCATCCTGTATCAGTAACACCTACACCACCACCACAGTCCGAGTTGTTCCTTTCTTACGTAATGCCAGTACTCAGTTCCCACAAGAGGCCATCTCGCTAGAAATTCTATAGTGAGTAGTCTCCCCCACATCCCCACTCGATTTACCCGTAGATCCCACGCATTCCGCTCGTTCCACTCATCTCCCAATTCTCCCTAATTCCATTAATTCCATTAATTCTTTCCGCACTAGCCTCGTGGTGTCGTGGTTGTGGTTTCGGAGTTTGTTATGACATCATACCGAGAACCCTTGTGCTGGGCTCGTGTGGGAGGAATGTGTCTCGGTGGAAAATTCCGCGGTGTGAAAAATGCGAGAAGATGCGTGAAAAATCGGTGAATGTTTTGAGTATTCGGTACCAACCCTATCACCAAAATCACCACCAAAATTATCCAATAAATGGAGACATACTGGTCACGATCGCCGAATAGATAGTGGGGCATTTGGTGGCTATGGGTGGTTTCGGGGCTATGGTGGTGAAATGTGCCCAGACCTGCCAAGTAAGTGTCCAGTGCTATTGGCTTGGTGAGAGAAAATCATTGGCACCGGTGCGCGCGTTTCCCCAGCACTGCGGACTTGACAGATGAAGCAATTTGACATAGAAGGTGAATTCCACCGTAGAAGACGCCCCACCTAGGGAAGAATAAGAGGAGCATATCCGGGTAAAACACGGACGACTTACATCTTCTATTATGGCCAGTTAAACTAGTACCACCACCTCCTTTCGTAGCTCTTTTGCCACTCTGCCACCAGATCTATCATCGCTGCTACCCCCATCACTATCGCTACTTCCACCGCAGCCAGCACCGCAGCCAGCACCACCACCGCGACGCGCATCGGTTCCTGGCCCTCCGTCCCCCGTTGCCCTGGAGCTCCAGGGCCATTCCAGTGCACCCCTCCGGAGCCCACCGAAGCCCTGACCACGGCACGGTGTTTCTGCCGTGCCATATCTTCAATGACCAAGACATGCTTATCCCGGGAAGCCGTTTCAACAAACCGTCACACATTCACCCAAATCAACGGCAAAGAATTGTTCAGTGTCTCTCACTAATTCCCCAGTGCGTCACCAGTGGCCTTCTCATTATTCCTACTGTATCTCCCCTGGGTTTCCAACGCTTTCTCCCCTTACTATCACTCCGAGCTCTTCTTCCTTTCAGCATGGGCTCACCCGATTCTGCTCATTTATATCACCCAACTCTGTTCAGTATACCTCCCCAATGTGCCCCTGATACCTTCCCAATCTTTCCCTTACCTCTCCCTATGTCCTTGCCCTCACCATCCTCTTGCTCTGCGGCTTATGCTCAATTACCACTGCACTTGTCGTAGCACACTGGCTCTCCCCATTTCCACTCGCACTGGCTCCTATCCAGCAAATTTTTACATGTAGGTCGCAACAAACACCATCTTTAGCTTTCCTTCTAACCAAGACCAACTCCCTCCCTTCTCCAGTAGGCAGTGTCATACATTACTGTGAGCCGCCTCAACACCCCACTCGATCAATTCTCAACTACTGGTGGTCGTATTCCCAAGCAAGGTCGTTTCGTTCCATCTCCATCTCCTCCCAGATTCTTCCCCTGGACCTGTGTTGTAGTGTCCTTACACACTCCATTTTATCCAGAGACCACTAGAAACGTCAACATTAGAGGTTTTTGGGACTATTGATCCCTCCATAAACTCCAAGTGCCACTTTCTACGCATCTTGGGTGTTCCTGGGTTATTTTGCACTCATTCCATAGCAGTCAATCACTCATTGAGCCTCACACCTATTCTTTGAGCTGATACAAGTCATTAATTCACGGCTTTCTCAAACAAGTATCCTTTCCTAACTGTTCAATTGACTTTGAGCTTAACTTTTCTATCAGCTAAAAGCTCGACTAGGCCAATTCAACGAAGAAATATACCCATTTCAATATTGAACCCATATACCACATCAACTTGAAAATTGAGCACATCCCAAAGTCATTCACAATGACCCAAAAGAACCCGAAACATGACTCGCAGTTCTACTTGTATGATGACACCGATGAAGAAAACCCCATAAATATCCCCAAACGCTCCTACAAGCCTCGAAACCAGCCATTGTCTTTGAATTTACCGAAGAGCTCAAGGCGACCTTCTTCATTCATCAACGATCCCTTACAATTGACTCCCACAACCTCCAACAACTCACTCCTTGCTCCTACAATCTCCAATTCACAGAAAGAAGGTACTTTCAAAAATCTTGAAGACATCTTGAAATTCCCCATAGAATCTTCGCATGCATATTCCTATGCTCATTTATCGCCGAATTCTTTGGCATTGAGATTGAATGTGTTGAAAAGATCATTGGAAATTTTCAAAGACAGACCTCGTTTACTCCGCTCGATCAATATACTAAATGAGGATGAATCGACTGATGATCACCAGAACAAGAGGAATTCCGTCTACAGTCTTCAGTCAAATAATTCTGCTGCTTCTGTGAACCACGTTTCAGAGCTTGAGGGATTTCAACCCCCACCATCCAACCCCCTTTTCAAACACACAAATAACAGCTCGGAAGTTATAAATGATCACAGCAAGAAATACAATCTTCAACCCAATGCATCTAATGCAGCTCTCGCTGCATTTTTCAGACCCCAAATTCGCAGGTCGGATAGCTTTCCAGTCAATCAAATGTACGGAAAAGATGAAACTGTCAGCAAGCCCAAATATCATGACGATAATTCAAATACAAATAGCAACATTGAATCCAATTTCCGGAAAACGTCAGTTCCGACCTCTTTCACACCAAATCCTCATGACTCCATATTGAATGATGACTTGAAAGAAATCATTGATCTCCTTGAGAACGACAACGAGTCGTTGTTGAAGCATTCCGAAATTGCTTCAAATTTGCATGATTTGTCCCTTTCCACCAATCATCCAGATTCAGAGCTCCAGGTTAAGCAAGATTTACTCAAGAATAAGCTTTTGTACGCTTTGGCCACACCATTCGTCGAAAACGCTGTTGGTGCTTCCATGTTATTATCAAACACAGGAACAAATACGCCTACCAGAACTACACCAACTTCGCATCCCTCTTCAGTTGCTTTAAATGCACTTGCTTCCAATGCGACTACTTCAACCAACAATAATAGACCATTCCATTCAATTTCATCTGGAAAACATGCACAACCTCAATCTGTCTTCACTGTTGAGATAGATAACCCATGGAATGTTAAGGCTGCAAATGATATGGCATGTTTGATGTTTGGTGTTCTGAAAAATACAATCAAGGCATTGACATTGATGGATTTAATTGCGCCTCAGTTTAGGAATTTTGTCACCGAAAGACTCACCAATTACATTTCAAGAAACTTAGATCTATCATTGAGACTGCGTAAGAAGCCTCAAGGGAACCAAGTCACAAACAATAATATTTTATTTGCAGGTGAAATTGTTGCAATTATACGACCTGGTGACCAAAATTATGCGTGGACTTCGATGTGGGCCAAGAGAAAAGGAGATTTGATCATTTGCATGTTTGACCAAATACCATGTGATGCATTTGATGTGGTTATTCTGGCCAAAAAGTTTGACAACCAAGTACCTAGCTCACCAGAGGACACGCCCAAATCTAGAAAGAGCTCAATATCTAGGTCCTCATCTCTTAATGCAGATCGCTCCTATCGAATCGATTCGTTCACTGATGTTGCAGGTGATCTTATTAGTCAAGTTGATATTTCCACCATTACAACTCTTAAGGAATTGAGTAAATCATTGGATAGAGAAGTCAGCTTACACAAAAGATCAAATTCTATGTTCTCCCAAACCACAGGTGAATATTATTCAAATTTCGAAGACGAAAAATCTCTAGTAAAAGATGATGCTCATGAAGAAAACAACGATGACGATGACGATGACGATGTTCTTGACTATTATGTTTCACAGGATGTGAAGGATAGTGAGAAAATCAATCGTAAACGTTACTTCACCTTGCAATTCAATGGAACTGAAAATATTCCATGTGCTATATCTTCCAATCCGTTGGAAATTGATAAAGAACGCTGTGAGATAAAATTAAAAATCCACACCTTACCTTACATCGCAGGTATTTTTGTTGTGGATTGTAACAGCTTTAAAATCTTGTCATGCAACAATGCAATTGCTAAGAACTTGTTCGGAAGATCCTCAGAAGAACTACATGATCAATCAATAGACACTTTGATTCCTAATTTCAGCAAGATATTAATGTGTGGTTTAGAACATAACAGTGTTTCATTCCAATTGACACCAGGTTTAGTCTTGCCTGAACACTTTTTCAGAAGGTATGATGCATACCTCAAGCACAAAGACGCTCCGGAAAGCAATGTCGAGGAACTATTCTTCAAATCCCATGGTGTAGAAGGTTTGCACAAGGATGGTAAAATGATCTATGTTGATATTCAAACAAGGGCTTCTACCAATGACACATTGGTGATTTGGATGACTTATTCTCGTCTGATCAACAAAAGTAATTTGAGCAAGGAATTAAAGAAATTGAGCAATAAAACATCATCGATGGCCGTTGAGACGTTGAAAGGGATCTCAAAATTGGAGCCAATTGATCTGACAGCACTCTCTGTTCCCAAGGAAACAAGTACTACGGTACGAAAACAATCACCAGCCCTAAAAGATGTGTTAGACAATCATAGAAGAACACCTACGGGAAAAGGGACGCCTAGCTGGCCATCACAATTGAATTTGTTTACGAAAAACAAACCGGATAATATCAACTTCGCGCCAAGTAGTGATGAAATATCACGTCAAAACAGTACCAGGAAAGCTAGGAACGATTCTTTTGGAATTCCAGTCTCTCGCTTGAATTATGCCACAGAAAAGCCACATACCCTTACAAAACTCTATGATACAAAACTAGAGAAAGAACAAGATATTGTCAATGAAAGATCAAGAGTTCTTTCAGGTAGCACAGCTACAGAATCATTAAAAGAGCTGCATGATTCTTCAACCTCGGCACTGTCAGGTGATGGACTGGAAGCATTTGTTCAAAGTCCTATTAAACCAGGCTACAATCCAGAATACAAGAAGTTTTCAGAATCTGAAATTCTTAAGGTGGAAACTGAATTATTGAACGAGAAAATGAATAAATCCACAAACTGGCCAAAGGCTGTGGGACTTAAAAGAAGGACTAAAAAATTCAGCGAGTTCAAGGTGATTAAGAATATGGGTGAAGGTGCATATGGTAAAGTGGTATTAGCACAACACTTGGATGATCCTGTTTACAAGATTATTATCAAGTGTATCGATAAGGAGAGGATTTTGGTTGATACGTGGGTGAGAGACAGGAATTTGGGAACCATTCCTTCTGAAATTCAAGTGATGGCCTTCTTGAATGACAAGCCTCACCCCAATATCATGAGAATCATCGATTTCTTCGAGGACCTGAAATACTACTATTTGGAAACACCAATATTTGGAGACCCCCCAGGAATCGATTTGTTCGATTATATTGAAGTCAAGAAAGATATGACCGAACTTGAATGTCAATTCATTTTCAAGCAGATCGTATCAGCGATCTATCACCTTCATAATAATGGTATTGTCCATCGTGATATCAAGGATGAAAATGTTATCGTGGATGAGAATGGAATAATCAAACTTATTGATTTTGGAAGTGCAGGGTATACTAAACAGGGACCGTTTGATGTTTTCGTGGGAACCATTGACTATGCTTCTCCAGAAGTGTTACGAGGAGAGAAATACGAAGGAAAGCCTCAAGATATATGGGCTTTGGGTATCTTATTGTACACAATGCTCTACAAAGAAAATCCTTTTTACAATGTCGATGAGATCATGGAAGGGGATTTGAGAATTCCTTACATTGTCAGTGAAGGGTCGATGGCACTTATTAAGAAGATTTTGGTCCGAGACATCGATCAAAGACCTTCCATCACCGATATTGTTGAAGATGAATGGCTTCGAATTTAATCTTGAAGTATTCAATAAGATTAGAAATGCCGAATGAATGATCACATTGGAGCTGGGTAATGAAAACAACAATACACACTGAAGGAACTCGAATGGGTATTTGGTATTTTCTGGAACACATCAACGTATATCAGTATCGACATCCAAATCAAGAATTAGCTAGTGCATCATCAACAATTACAATTTTAATAGAGAAACTTCTAGCACATTTCCATCAACATCTGCAATAATAACTATCTAGTTCATTAATAAACTAATCAGCATACTTACTATTAATCATAGATTATATCAAGATACCACGAAATTCAACGAACAACGTAGAGGCATTCCCCGTAGACTTTCGTGAAGTCTTTCACAAGATGTCGCTAAAGTAAAACTTCAAATACTTCCATCACAACTGTCACTTTCTTACTTCTCCAAACCACATACTCCAGGTTTTCCTTTCTGGGTTCGCACTTTAATTCCAATACTAAAATAGGATCCATCAAGTTCCTGTAACCATCTATTGATCCTCATGATTGATCATACTTCGGTGCTTCCTTTAGCACTTGAAGTATCATCGCTGATCCACTCACATCCACTCGTCATAACGGTGCTTCAACCACTTCCAAACCTCAACCTTGACCATATTCCACTTCCTCTATTCAGCTTATCATCATCATCGAAGAACAACCATATAAGTCGCAACCAACGCGTCTTTAGAAGCTCAACTCATATTCATGACACTTTATCCTCTCTTGAAAGCAGATACTTCTTTGTGAAGGTTCAGAAAAGTTTTCTGGATAAGGAACACACGTTGGGCCTTCTCATACACGTCCATCTCTCCTTTTACCACCTTTCAGAACTCCCATATAACGCCAGATACAGAGATTTGCAAATCATAGAACAAAGTACCCCACCTCACATACAGGCCAATCCTTTGAATCCAGAGGATTGGGTTTCAAGCATTATCCAAATTTTTCAAGATGATCAAATTCCAGTACTTTCCATCGACCACCAGAATATAATTAACGATTTTAATATGAAACCTCCAAGTGACAGGACAGGGCACAAGAGAGAACATTTATCACTTCACCAAGACCCTCTAGATTTTTTGCACGAAAGATATTACTCAATCTTATACACATTGAACACTCCATTGAATTACTTTCCTAAAACAGCACTTACGAGACTAGCAAATTTATGTGAGAATGATGAAAAAGTCCTAGCTAATACTTTGTCGAAATTGGTATTTAAGATCGAGATAATGGATCAGAGGCATCAACTGAAATATGGAGTGTTGAGCATAATGCAGAACATATCAAATGAATTTGTGGATTCGTTGAATATTCACGAAAAAAACGCTCAAAGATCATTTATTGCTAACCACAGAACTACACTACAAGATTTCATAAAAGTGACGCTGAAGCGGAACGACTCATCAAGTGAAGAAACACTTACAGCCAAAGAGACTACGGTGGAGCAACAAGGTCAACGTTTATTTATGGAATTAAAAATACGTGAAGCACAACTTCAAGTTTTGTTAATATTTGAACTATTGAAGGTATGGAAAATTTCTGAAAATGAGTTCCTAGAGAAATGTTTCAAAAGCAGAAACAAGGAAATTGCCAAAAAGAACAAAGAATCTAAGCAGGGTTTAGTTAGAAAAAAGTCGAAGAAACCAAAGAAGATAATACCCACATTCTTGGGAATGGGGATGAATATTAATCTGCAGTTGGAAAAGAATTCAGATCAAGGTTTTATGGTAGATGACTACACTCTCTTCAATAACCTTGATATAATAGTTGATAAAATGGGGGTATGGGATACTTTATTAGGACGGACCAAAGGAAATGATAACGACAGCGCATATGGATTTTTGGCATTTGTTCTAGTGCCATATTTCAATAAAAAGTTACCAGTCTTAGTAAAGTTCATTATTGACAAAATCAAGGACCTGAATATGAAACTAGTTACTAAATCGTTCCGGTCCTTTGAAAAAGAATTAAGCAAGAAGTCTCCTGAAGATGACACCACTCCCGTTTCCAATGAAGAAGTAGAGAGCAACGTCACCTCAAAAGAAACTAGTAGGCCGTCAAAATTCAGAAAGACTTTATTACATCAAAAAGTTCCTAGTCTTAAAAAGTCGGCTACTATTGATTTATCTGAAGAAGAGAACTTGCGGCCAGCATTTTCTTTGAAACGTTCCAAATCGAATTTATCCTCTAAACATTTGCAAAAGAGGCAGGTGGATATATCTCTTAACACTGTTTCAAAATCATTCAAGGATTCAAGGAAGAGCTCTGTTGAATCAGGAGCCAAAGAACCTGAATCCTCTTTCATATTCTCCAAGATGAACAAAATCAAAATAGCTAAACCATCGAACTCTACTTCAACTAAATCTTCCATTTCACAAGTACAAGCAACACCTACTAAGAAGAGAATTCTAGATATCAACATTGAATCCAGTGCCCAAACAAACATTAAATTTTCTTCACGATCAGACGACCACAAATTGATGGCCCCTTCACAAATTAAAAGCACACCTATCAAGATTAATGGAAATTTAACTTCTTCATCCTTCTCGCAAATAAGAAGCACTCCCATCAAAGGTAATGAAGCGTCCCAATTGTCCTCATTTTCTCAAATAGTCAGTACACCAGGCAATAGGGGAAAAGTCTCGGATTTTCAAAATATAATCAATACCCTCGAGGATAGGTTTGCAAAGCCGAATTCAAATTCCGAGAATAGATCAGGTTTATCTCAAAAGTTGTTCGAGATTGCCGAACAACCCTCAAATGATTCCACATCTTTCAATAATGAAGTATTTGATGCGGTTATCGAGTCCCCTTTGAAACATCTAGAGACTCCTAAAGAAAACATTATCTCTTCACCAATGTCAAGCTCCAGGAAGAGACGTCCAGGAGAACCGATATCGATACATGAATCACCTTTTTTCAATCCAAATTTAGAAGGGTCACCAATGATGGGAGGCATCTTTGGTATAAGGAACAATAAGTCATAACTCCCATGTAATATAATATAATGTACATTAGTGTAGTAAATAATACTTACAATTTATGCTCAATCGATCTGGATTTCTTGCAATTTTACGTGACATAGGACTTGAACCATTTCAAACAGACATCTCACCAAAGAAGAATCCTCTTACAATACTCTTAGCATCACTTTGCTGCAAAACAGCATCCGCCAATGGCTCTCCTATTCTTTCCTTTAATTTATCTTTTGCTTCTGTTGAGATATCTGAGTCAATGTCCATATCATCTTCGTTGTCTATATCCACCTTCAATACTCTCAAAGTATCAATGGTGGTATTTAACAAAATATTTTGTTCAAAGTCTGGCTTTCCATCTTCTGTTATCAGCTTATACCAAACTTTCAAGTTTCCAATCAATACTAACTTTATAACTTCACTTCCCATGTTCTTCAAACCTAACAATGCTCCAAAGTGAGTGCCTGTGGGCTTTGAAGAATCCAACAATGCGCGCAATAAAGTTCTTGTGACTCTAGGTCTCAACGTTGAGTATGAAGATCCATAAACTGTGATGATGTGTTTCAATAATATAGCAGCGAACTCTCTAACAGCAAGTTGATGCTTCAAAGCATCCTCTGCCTCCTCTGTGCTTGTTTCCTTCGTGATTATACCAATTCTCTTAGCAAGTAACAAAGTCAATATACATGGCATCAATGAATGAACATAAGGGTCCAAGAATATTGTCTTGTTGTCCGCGAGAGCACTAATCACTTCCAACATTGTGGAAAGAATTTCAATGTTTCTGAGTTGGTTTGTAATTTGTTCTGCAACAAATTGAATGAAGTATGGCACCAATTGGTGCAAGCCAGGATCGTTCTTCAACGAAGTCAAGGCTGCGTTTCTCAAATGTTCCTTTTCTGGATCAGTTGAAACGAGTACTTCAACCACCTTGTCAAAATAGAGTTTGAGCTCTTTGGATAACACATGTTTGACAAGTGGTTTGACTTCCGAGTCTTTCTCGGCTTTTTTGTCCTTCGAGGTGCCATTAGAAGCGTCTTTGTTGTCCCCACTTGCCAAGCTCAATATATCATTACCCAACATTGAAGAGGTTGCACCTCTCATGATTGGAGGCAAGCTCTTAATTTCGGAGGGAAGAGGATTTTGAGGAACCATAGGTTGTACGCCTTCAATTGCAAGCCAGTGTGCTGTAAATGTGGTCTGCCTGGGGACCTTGGGGAGTTCTTGATTGATCAATTTTTCAAATTCGATTTCATGATCATCTATGTAGTACAATGTTTGACCTCCAGCACCCACCAACGCTTCTTTGAATGCAAGAGGCTGCGAATTGTCGTAACCGTATAATGGTTCTATGTTCAAGATCTTCAAAGCATGATTGATGTCGCTTGTCATGAGGAGCTTTCGTTTGGAGTGTCTCATGAACTGGATGGCAGTTTCCAACACTTCATGGATACGATACTCCACATCCATGGCGAGATTTTTGGCGGCATCATCGGGCAAGTTGATGCCTAGCAACTCAGCCACGTCCCTGACCGTGTCATGAGGCGACCACAACGAATGGGACAAGGGAACCTTGGAGCCTGAATTCATGATGGTTGGTTGTTGATGTTGAGTTTTCGCAGAAGTAAAGCTAATGGTCACGTGCGTTGTCACGTGCCACTTAAATCAGAGCAGTTTCGTACGATTCCCCACACCGAGCCTATTCTTCGTGGTAGGCGTTGGACTTACTGAGGAGCTCGTGGTTCAACTCCAAGAGCCGTTTGTTCTCGTGGGCCAAGAGCTCCAATCTCTTGTTCTTCTTGGCCAATTCATTCTCGTACATCTCGGTGCGGAGTTTCTCCAGCGCCTCCTGATGCAACTTTACCGAGTCCTTGACGGCGGCAATGGTTTCGTCATCGTCCCTAGCACCGTCCTCTGAAGCTGGGGCGATAGCCCTATTGAAGCGAGTCCGTTGTTCCGCTTCGTAGTGTTCCTTCGCAAGGTCCGAGAGGACCTTAGCGTCGTGGCCCTTGAGCTGGTGGAGCTCGTAAAGCAAGAACTGGGATCTGGTGGTGTAGATATCAATCGGGTTGGAGCTGGCGCCACCGAACTCTGCGTTTCTTCGTCTTAGGTCCGCGGCCTTGATGAAGTCTCGTTCGAGTTCCTCAAACAATTCCCGGACGTAGATCCCGTTCAACGTGGGAAACTCCACCGGCTCGTTGGCGGTGTCCTTCTCAAACGCCTTGGAGAACTGATAGTTGTTGACGTTGATGGCCACGATCTCCCACTTAAGATCTTGTTCTTCTCTACTCCATTGGAAGTGAGGCAAGTGCGTGAGAACTTGTACTAGGAGAGGCTCTTCGATGAGGCTATTGATCCGCTCTTTCTGCTTCTTGAGGTATGAGCCGCCTCCTTTGAATATGGCCTTCATTGTCCAAGGGCTGAATTGGGTTCAGGGTCGAAACTAGTATTGGGCTGGAAGATAGTGGAGGTGTTTGCCGAAAGACGCCGTGGACTATAGGCGAGAATTTGTACTTGATGGTGCGCAGTGCGACGCTACAAAAAGACACCAGGAGACAAACCACTAGAGAAGAGCTTCGACTAACGGTGGACCGGGAACTTACAGAGGCTTCTATTCGGTGTGTTTTGGGGTGTTATGAATTTTATGAAGCAAAAGAAGTGTATTTCAGGGGTATGAGACGCTAACACCATGACAATGTGTCAGAAGTGGTGACAATGTGGCGCCAATGTGGGACACTCTAGTGTCACTATTTTGGGGGACCTTCTGATTGGGTTCTGTTGGTGGATCTATGGTGATTTGCTGGCGGTGGTAGCAATTGGTGCGAGCTTGTGGGTGGTAGTGGCGGCCCTACCGGGTCTGACTGCTCGCAGGGAGAGTTTGAGCCCACTGCCCTGCTCTCCCTACGGAATCATCGCCACTATAAGTTCTTGTCCTTACGAGACATATGGTTCAAGTCCTTCAACCGGTCCTTGCTTTGCTTGATCTGGGCCTGCTGCTTGTTGTAGCGCTCCTCGGCGGCGTGGGCCACCGCCTCTCGTGCTGAGAGCTCGTTCTTACGCTCTTGTTCCTGATCCTGGTCTTGTTGTTGTTGTTCTTTTGATCCTAAACGATGACCTTGGGAGGAAACTCCACTGTTCTTTTGGGACATCAGGCCGACCTTCTTGGATGGCTTGGAAGCGGCCTTCGCTGCGGGTTTGGGCGCATTGGTCGATGGCCTGGTACGAGCCCCCGAGCTGGGGTCGGGGTTCTTTTCTTTGGAGGTACAATTACCCATGTGGTTGTATATATCGTATGTACAAGTGAGATTAGTGCGATCACGAAGTCGCGGGATATGGACTGGTGGGAGGTGGTGGCTGGGACCGGGGGCTGCCGCGAATAGCGACGCTCTGCCATGTAAGTGGCGGTGGAAGTGGCGGTGGGTGCTGCGGGACGTGCAGGCCACAATATTTGTGGTGGGAAATGTGGGGTCTAGCGAGAATTAGGGCTGTTGTGTCCTAGCGAGAAGTACGGGTATTTGTAGTAGCGAGAAGAGTACGACTTCATTTGTAGCCATGTTTCTGGAGATATTTCCATGTGAAGAGATTCAACCCCACGAATGCTTAGCTAAAATCCCTAACAGCTTCTGATGCTTCGTATTCAGGCAGATTCACTTCCATGTGCACATTATTAGTATAGAACCCATGAATCATTCGAATTGTTTCACCTTCAAGTGGTCAATAAACCATATTTTGGTTTTCTGTTCGAAATGTGCTTTCAATTATTTCCATGATCTATGTTTCCCTATTTCTGATTTAACTTCTCTTGTTAGAAGTGATTTCTTGAGTGATGTCCCTGTAATTGACGTTTTCTCTCAAGTTCTGGAAAGGAACATGTTCAATTTGGTTTTCAAGTCCAAACTGAACGTTTTCCTCGGTGGTGATTCTAGCAATGTCCTTGTAATGTTCTGGCTTGTGAGTCCAGTTTCCAAGGAATCTGAGACATGACTTTCTATCTTGCATGTAATTCTTATAAGCATTCAAAACACTCAAATACAAGTCCTTTCTCTCGTTGGCGTATGAAGACAAAATGGTGGCATCTCTCAATGCGGCCCAGTCGGCAACAGGAATATAGGTATATCTTTGAGCATCAAGCAAGGCCAAGGATTGGTTCCATTTGGTTAAAATTTCTTCGGATGAATATTGTTCCAATTCACCAACCTTCTTCAAAGCAATACGGTATGAAATAGGAGAACGCTTCACGGAGTAGACTCCATAATTATCAATCAATTGCTCAAAAACAGTCTTCTCTCCCCAGCTATAATTGTTGATGATGGTGTTTAAGAAGGTCTCGTCCACGGTTTTACATTCAGAATAAACTGCAATAATTTCTCTCAACTTAGCCAAGGAGTCTTCGGTCAACTCTAGATACAACTTGAAGAATATCAGGAAAAAGGCATTGTTCAAATTAGAGTAACGCGAATTCAAGGAGTAACTTTGCTTCTCGCTATTGTAGTGTTTGATGGTGGAAATCCAGAAATACATGATGCTTTCAATTGGCTCTTTGGTGGCGTATGCATTTTCCAACAAAGAAACCACGTGAGGAACCTTCAATTTTATGTCGTATGGCAATTCAAATTGAATAACCTTATCAAAGAAATGCTTGGAAATCTTGATGTCCTTACACTGGCCAATGAAACTCAAGTGCAAGTCACTCAAGGACTTCAAGACCTTCAGCTGATCATAACGGGTGGTCTCGTAAGCTTGGAGCAAATCTTCCAAGCAGTCTAATCCACGGGAGTAGTCTTCGGCAACGATGGAGATCTTACCAATGGAAGCAAGAAGGGTGTGGTTGACTGGCTTATCGGGCTTTGTGTTTAGCTCGTAGATTTGTAACACTTCTTCGTAGTTGAATCTGCCGTTATTGAAAGCGATTGGAAGAATCACGGATAAAATGTCTTGATTCAAGTACAACTCTCCTACAACGTCATCATTGACACCATTTTCCCACAAATTAATCATTTCTGGGTAGAACTGGTATTGAGCCATGGCGTAGAAGAGCATTTGCAAGGTGTAAGTGGTGAGTGCTTCTTTGAGTTCGCCACTGACCACCAACTCACTCAAGTTCAAAACGGCACTTTTCATGGCCATTTCATCCACGTAGTTGGAATTATAGCGTTGGTCCTTGTCTCTGTTTCTGTCGTTAGACAATCTGGAGGATCTGTTGTGGTATACGGACATGTTTAACAATCTGCTGTAGTTGCTCAAGTCATTCTTGGACAATTTCTTCCTCAATATCTCATCATCAAACATCTCGAAAAGGTGCAAAACGGTGGCGTAGAATCCTTTCTGGGAGGCAGGACTCTTGTCACGACCCTGCTGTGTTGCCAAAGTCAATGATTCACGAAAATGAGTGACTTTGGTGTTGTCACCATCGTGCACAACATCACGTAAAATAGGGTCGTTTCTGGAAGAGTTGATGAACTTGTCGATCTTGGCTTGGGTGGATGGTTTGGAAACATTGATGGAGTGTGTGGAGTTGTTGGAGTTGGATCTGGAGAATGAAGTGGAAAAGAACTGGCTCTGGGTCACGGAGGTGGAAGAGTTAAGGGCAATGGGTTTGTTCGCCCTCACCTTGAGGAGCGCCGGTCTAAGGGTTTGGGATGTGGGAATAAGTCTGAACATCTTCGGATTCTTCGATGGAAGGGGAAGGGAGTTTCAGGAACTGGAGGGAAGTCGAGATCCTTTATACGAAACCGTTGTAGGGACTTTGGAGAAACGAAGGGAAGATATGTCGTGGTGCAGGAAAATTTTTCGATGGCTACACTGAGTGGATGGTCACGTGATCCAAGAAGGCGAAACTGGCTGGTGGGCGTGGAAAAGGGCCATCAAACCGGCTCAAAAGTGGTCGTATTCGAGGTCTGGACTTTCCAGGGGGTAAGGCGAGGTCATTCGAGCCCCAGAGACACATTACGGTATACGACAAGCCACAGAAGTGGTAATTTGGGGGGAGTCAAATGCCCCCATGGCTCAATCCTATGGTGCGAATGTTGGGTGCTTACGGTACGATAAGGCAGAAATCGGGTTCCATCAGGGTCTTTTCGGCGAAAGGTATGGACCATTGGGAGCAATTTGGGGGATGCAACCGATAAGATCAGGCACATCAGGCAAGGCTGAGCAGTTGAGTCATTTCTGGCGGGTTCGGGTACTCCGAATCCATTTCGGAGAGGAAATCTCCGAGACCACTTGACCATATTTAGCGGTGGTGTGATGTGAGACCTGCGAAATATAGTGAGGTCTGGAAGTCCCATAGACACAAATGGTGAGAATTCCCAAAGAGAGGCCAGGAGAGCAAGTTAATGAAAGGGAGGGAGGCGTTTGGCAAAGGAATTTTGGGAATTCGTCATTTGGGAGTGTTGTGCATTCATCCATGGAGTCAATAGGGGCGGTTTGAGACGTTTGTGACGGACGGTTGTTACGTGGTTGTTTAATTTGTCTTTTCTGCTCGTAGAAGAAGCCTATATGGCTTGGTAAATGATGGAGAGGTTCCAAAGTGGAGTAAGTGCACCAAAAAATGGCTAGGGGCCTCTAGTCGCTTCAGAATGAAGGGAGTGTGTTGTCAGTCTGGAATCGTGATTCAAGTTTTGATACTACTGCTGTTAATATCGAACCTGATGTGTACGTTGTGACACCAGAGCACTGGCAGTAGAATGGTGTAGACTCATTGGTAAAGGTATCCCAATTTGATCAACGTTTGCTTTAAGAGGGCTCTGTGTTCTCCTTGTACTTTCATCACCTTCATTGGCTTCTTCCACTCAATCCACTGTGTAGCGGTCTTCAAATGTCACAAAGCCCGTTCTCATGATTTTGCACCTATTCCACCAGTAGAATTGAACCCTGCGAAACTTGACAGTAAATATCATCAGAATTGCGAAAAAATGAAAATTGTGCAAAATACACAGGATGAAGTTCCACTTCAATTATGTGATTGGATCGGGTTACGGACTGTGGTCTCATACAGTGTTTTGTATAAGAGAGTGGCACGAACGAGTATCATGATCAGTATTAGAAGCCACACAACATTTAGTACAGAGGCTCTATGACCACCAGGCGCTTGCTGTATCGAGAAACCAGTGAAATTGTGATACAGATAAAAACTACAGAATACACTGGACGGTGAAAAATTCCCAGCCCCCAAATCCGGATTTCTTCTTTCGGTCGCTCAAACTGTTTCAAGCCGAGTAGAAGCATCCAAAGCTGCTCACTAACGGCTCATCGCGAGATCAGTGAGAGCCCCAATTGTAACCAAAATCATTTGAACATAGCACCAACGCACCAAGTGACTCTATTCTTCCAGAAAAATTGATTTCCAACACATGAATCATAAACAAGGAAACCAACTGTTCCTGGTGACTGACAATAATCACCACACACGGCAGCTCAGAAAGTCCCCCATTCTCTATGATCGTTTCTCAATATTTTCCGTATTAGAGCTCGAAATGAGGCTCAGGCTTCATTTGCTGATTAAGCCCTGATTTAACGAGCTTCAATGAACTGTTCAACCTTCAAGGGTCTACCCATTGGATTTGAATAAGAACTCTTCAAGAAGAGCCAAATGCTACGGAGAACCACTTGTACCCAACAATATCGAAGTTCGCCCGAGTAAGATTTCCCTTTTCAAATTCTCCCCTGATACCGGCCTCGGCTAAGATCTTAGGCTTCTCTGCTTGTCTTGCATATAAGTAGATGATAAGCAAATCATTCTTTCTCACGTTTTGAACCTTTGAACTACTAACCACTTTCTTCATTGCTTCCACACTCTTGGAGTCTTCCAAATGACGTATCCCACAGAGACTTCGGTCCTTCTACCGAAGAACCGAAAGAACAAAGTCAAGAAGAATGAGCAACCTTCAGGTGCCAAACTCGGGACCTTCAATGGGGTGTTTCTCCCCACTTCTTTGAATGTGTTATCCATTTTAATGTTCTTAAGATTCGGGTTTATCATAGGCCAGATGGGAGTCATGGGAACCTTCTTTCTCTTGATTCTCTCCTATGCCATTGATATCCTTACCACCATGTCCATTAGTGCCATTTCCACCAACGGAACCGTCAAAGGTGGAGGTGCCTACTATATGATCTCTCGGTCTTTGGGCCCGGAGTTCGGTGGTGCCATTGGTATCATCTTCTTCATCGGGCAAATCCTTAACTCTTCGTTGAACGTCGTGGGTTTCATCGAGCCATTATTGGTCAATTTTGGTCTGGGAAAGGGAGAAGTGCTATCGCTTCTCCCCATCGGGTTCTGGTGGGAATTCCTCTATTCATCCGTGCTATTGGCAGCTTGCACGGGTGTAGCATTGGTAGGTTCTCAATTGGTATCTCAGACCGCCTTCTTCTTGTTTGTTATCCTTACGTTGAGTACTCTTTCCATCCCATTCTCAACGTTTTTTGTCCATCCTTTCAACCCATTGCCTGCTCCACACGACAATCTCTGGTATTCAGGGTTATCCTGGAACACATTCATAGAAAATCTTTGGCCATCGTTTACTAGTGGTGCTGCTGGCTCAGTGCAACCCCCAGGTCAACCCGAGACTTTCAGAAACTTGTTTGGGATTTTTTTCCCTGCTACAGCAGGAATTTTTGCCGGTGCTTCAATGTCTGGAGAATTGAAGAATCCTTCCAAAAGTATTCCCGAAGGTACATTGAAAGGATTGTTCATTACTTTTATTCTTTATTCCTCAGTCATTCTTTCATTAGGAGCTGCAGTTCCTAGAGAGCTTCTTCATACGGATATAAAAATCATCCAAACCGTCAACCTCCTGGGAATAGTGGTCATTCTAGGAGAGTTCTCCACTTCATTGTTTTCTGTTATCATGGGTGTCGTTGGTGCTGCATCTATGCTTAATGCTATTGCTGATGATAAAATTATCCCAGGATTATCTATTTTCACTACTTTGAAGAAGTCAAAGTCAGCAAAGTATAAAGCACAAGTTGCCAGTATAGGATTGACTTGGTTTATTGCACAAGTATTCCTTCTCGCTGATATCAATCAAATTGCCACGTTCATTACCATGGCGTTTTTAATGACATTTATTGTTACCAACATTGCTTGTTTCTTACTCAGAGTGGGTTCTGCTCCAAACTTCAGACCTTCATTCAAATATTTCAATTCCAAGACTGCATTTACGGGTGCATTGATGTGTTTGGGTGCCATGTTTATTGTTGATGGTATTTCGGCAACTCTAGTTATAGTGTTCTTGATGCTTTTAATCTTGATGATTCACTACCTGACTCCTCCTTCCAAGTTCGGTGACATCTCACAATTATTGATTTACCATCAAGTAAGAAAGTACCTTCTTAGATTGAAATTGAATATGGGTGTCAAATACTGGAGACCCCAAATATTGCTTCTTTGTGACGACCCTAGTACATCTTGGAATTTGATTGGTTTCTGTAACCATTTGAAGAAGGGTGGTCTTTACATTATTGGTCATGTTGTTATCATGAATGATGATACAGACCCCAAATCATCGAACAAATCATTCTCTGCGGATTCTTACAAGGAAATCAGAGATCAAAAACTGGCGTGGAATAAATTAAGGGATGTCTCCAAAAGTAAAGCCTTTGTTCAACTTGCATTAGGTCCTACTTTACCATGGGGTGTACGTAACATTTATCTTGGTTCAGGACTTGGAGGAATGAGACCAAATATTACTGTCTTGGGATTTTATGACTTCGTTAAGCATGGTATAACATTTCCTTCAATTGGAAATTCAGCCTTAAAATTACCTACGGACAACTGCCGTAAGGAAAGAAAAGTTTCTATTAATCAATGGGTTCAAATTGTCGAAGATTTGATTATCTTGCAGGCGACTGTTGCAGTAGCAGCCAATTTTAGCAATTTGGAATTGCCAAAAACTGAAGGTAAGCACGGAGTTTTGCACAAAGCCAAGTTTTGGGAACGAGAGCAAATCATCTTAGATAAAGACTCAACGAAAAAGTATATCGACTTATACCCAATTCAAATGAGTTCAGTTAATCAACTAGACAATGGAAAATCTGTTTTGTCGACTAACTTTGATACATATACCTTAATCCTTCAACTTGGAGCCATTTTAGTCACGGTTCCAGAATGGAAGTTGAACGGTTATGTATTAAGAATTATTGTTTTCGTCGAATCTAGCAACGAAGTGGATGATGAAAGAAAAAGATTAGAGACTCTTTTGTCTTCTTTGAGAATTGAAGCGGAAATCAAGATTGTCAATTTTGATGATGGTAATCTCAAATCCTACAATTTTTTGGTCAAAGGCTACAGCAAAAACATTGCAAATGATGAAAATTATAATGAGATTCAAAGGGTTTTGAAGCATGACCAATGGTGGAAAAACCTTTGCAATGCAAGAGAAACACTCAAAGAGATTGAAAAGCAAAGATTGAGAAAGCAGCAAATCAAGCAGTCTAAGTCTCAATTGCAACTTCATCAAAAAGCAAAGCTTGATAATAGTATGTTTAGTCCATTGAACTTGAACTCTTCTTCTCCACCCCCAGCTCCATTATCAAAGAGTATCAGTAATAGGAGATACACCATTTCCAATTTGCATCAACAAGGATTATCAGTTTCTCTTAATATGAATACCCAAGGTGTGGATCAATTCTACAATTACTCTGATCCAGTTTATTCAAGTGATAGCAGTGATAGTGAGAAGGATTATAACTACGAAAGTGATGTATCTTTACATCATAATATTACAAAAGAGTCTTCTATGACTCAGATTCCAACAAATGATAGCTGCCATTCCGAATCGTTAGCAAATCTGAAAAATGTGTTGCCAAGCGTAACCCCAACAAATAGGTCTGTTAATACGTCGCCTATTAGTGCACCATCAGGTATCGAAACTCCAAAAGGAAGTGGAATCTCAAAATTGAGTGAATTAAGACAGAATCGACAATTGACGGAAGATCATATTAAGAATCATCGATTCTCGAATATAGATACAGATTCTGTGCACAAAAAATTACTTTCTAGGGATGATCTCTCGATTAAGTCATCAAGATCCAACTTGCGTCCTAATTTCCTGTCTGTGAAGATCCCCGAATCTCAAATCAATGATGACGAAGAGGATGACGACGAAGAAGTAGATGGGGAAGAAGCAGAGAATAAGCCTTCCATTCAATTTGTGGACGAAGAGGACGATGAAGATGAAGAAGACGAAGAAGATGAAGTTTCAGATGAGGAAGTAGCAGAACAACACGAGAGAAACGAAAACGATGAGGAGAATAAAGGAGATGATAAGCCTAGCAATGAGGATGAAAGTAAAGGAAATAGAAACTTCGATGGCTTGAAGATCGAAGATCTTCGTTCTAGAGCTCGTCAACTTCGGGATCAGAATCTGGCCAATAGTTCTAGAGCGCCCAGTAGAAGTGCTTCCAGAAAAGCTTCCAAACGGAATGCCCTTCTATCACCCTCTATCATTACGAACGACGAGGAGATACTCGAACAGTTTAAGAATCCACAGTTTTTAGCAGGGGAGGAGGAAGAAGAGGATGATGAAAATGATAAGGAAGATAAGAGACCTACACTCAAGTCAGAAAACTCATTGAAAAGTCCGTTCACTTTGGCTTCGGGATCTGCTACTTCAAGGTCAGAGACTTACAAGAATAAGCCCAAGACTTTGGAGCCAAAAGTGGAAGAAAATTCTATCACGTATAAGCAGTTGCAAGAAGAAATTAAAAAATTGAGCTTCAACCATATTCCTGCCAAGGGCCAACATATTATTTTGAATGAGTTGATGAAATTGAACTCGCCCAAGGAGTCTACTGCAGTGATCTTCTCGACATTACCAGCACCACCGATAGGAACTCATTTAGATGATAAAGAGTCATTTGATTATACCAACAATTTAGCCATCTGGCTTGACGATTTGCCACCCATGCTCCTCTTGAATTCACAAACCGTCACAGTCACTACGTCCTTGTGATGATCAGGCACTTTCTGTCGATCACTAATTGTTCAGTCAGGATCATAGTCATTTTGCACAGTGGACCACAACCACTAAAAGAACATAAAATTAGCATATTAATTTCTCAAAACTATATAGTTTCTTCACAGGCTGGAGCAATCTTGTTAATGCGTTTTTTTGACGGCTCCTTCCATTACAAATTTAATTGAATGTAATCAAATCGATACCAAGGGTCCTTATTACATGTGTACACTCTATATGCAGGATTACGTTAGTATTATCTCATCTCAAGACATACACTACAAGTAACCAAAACCACTTAGGATGTATGGTCCCAATAATGCACTGGATGAGAAACCTACTAACATAAGCCCGAACGATGAGACTTTATCCAAAGATGAAAAACGCCGGAAAAGAATCGAGCAGCTAACTGCCTGGAAGCTTAAGAAAGAACAAGCCAAAACAGGCGAAGATGGACCAAATAAACCAAACGAGCCAGGTATGTCGAACGGTTCCGATCAGCCAAGTAATTCAAAGAATCCATATGAAGTAACTGGCTCAAACAATCCAAAATATCCCAATCAACCAAATCAACCAAATCAATCAACTCAATTGAGTGTGGAAGAGGAGAAGAAGAGGCGATTGGAGGAGTGGAAGCGCCGAAGGGCCCAAAATGGCGCCAGTTCAGGTTTGTTAAAGAAACAGTCAACTGACGCCAAAACAACTATAAAAATTGTCAGCAAGAAGATCCAAATTCAACCCAAGAAAGCAGGCTCAGTCAAGAGAAAGGCGGCGTTCGAAAATGATGATGAGGATGACCTGGATAAGAAGAGACCTGTATTCAAGGCGCCCACATTGGGCAAAACCAAAGCCTCAACAAAGGAACAAGATGAAGTGGACGAATTGGACGCTTATCTCCAGTCTCTTGAAGAAACCTCTATCAAGCACAGGGTAATACCGACAGAAACAGCTGATCTTGATGAAGTGGACGTTGAAGATAATCTCGAGGAGGAGCTTGAGGAAGAAGAAGCAGAGCAACAAAGGTTACTATCTTCAAAGTTAAAGAAACAAAATAAGGAAAAGGAACTCAATACAATTGACCACGAACTTCAACCCTATAAACCTTTCCGTAAGGTATTCTATTGTGATCCAATGCTGAAAATCGCCAAGGAAAATCCAGAATTACTTGAATACCTTCAAGAAGACTTAGGAGGTATCAAAGTTAGGGGAGAGAATGCACCAGTTCCTGTGCATACATTTGCGCAATTGGGTTTGTCAAATGCATTCATGTCTGTTATAGAGGAAAAGCTCAAGTTTTCGAAACCTTCTCCAATTCAAGCTCAGGCCCTTCCTTCGATAATGTTAGGACGTGATTTTATTGGTATAGCCAAAACAGGTTCAGGGAAAACATTATCTTTTGTTTTACCTATGCTTCGTCATGTACAAGATCAGGAACCACTTGCAAAGGGAGATGGACCGATTGCATTGGTGATGACTCCAACAAGAGAGCTTGCTATACAGATCCATAAAGAAGTGAATAATTTTTCACAGAAACTAAATCTTTCTTCTTGTTGCTGCTATGGTGGCTCTCCGATAGAGCATCAAATTGCAGAGTTGAAGAAGGGATGTCAAATTGTAATTGGAACTCCGGGTAGAATAATCGACTTGTTGTCCGCAAACGGAGGTAGGGTCACCAATTTGCATCGAGTTACTTACGTTGTTCTTGATGAAGCAGATCGAATGTTTGATATGGGATTCGAGCCTCAGGTAACAAAGGTCTTCAGTCAGGTTAGACCTGATAGGCAAACCGTGCTTTTTTCCGCCACATTTCCCCGAAAAATGGAACTATTGGCCAAAAAAATTCTTCATGACTCTATTGAAGTGACTGTTGGAGGTATCAGTGTTGTGGCCCAAGAAATTGAGCAGAGGGTGGTTTTGTTCGACTTGCAGCAAATATTGGAACCTCTTGAAGAAGAGAAATTTGAGAAGCTTCGAAAAACTATTTCGGATTTCAGATCTACAGACCCCAATGGAAAAATCTTAATTTTCGTGGAGAAGCAAACTGGGGCCGACGACATGTTAGTCAAGCTATTAAGTGCGAATGTTCCTTGTAAAGCCATTCATGGAGGAAAAGATCAACTTGACAGGAAGGATGCAATTAAGGAATTCTCGTCTCAGAGCAGTGGGATTGACACTTTGATCGCTACTTCAATCGCTGCAAGAGGCCTCGATGTGAAGAACTTGAACATGGTGATCAATTATGACGCCCCCAATCATATGGAAGACTATGTTCATCGGGTTGGACGGACCGGTAGAGCCGGTAACAAAGGTGTCGCTGTTACGTTTGTGTCCTCTGATCAGCATCGTGCAATAACGGACTTGGTGAGAGCCATGAAGTCAAGTAAGATGTCCGAGGATGACATTCCGCACGAATTGGTTGAAATAAGTACAAATTTCCTCGAGAAGGTCAAGAGTGGTAAAGAGAAGTTTCAGTTCGGTTTTGGAGGAAAGGGCCTTGACAACTTGCAAGAGAGAAGAGATAACAGCAAAGATTTACAAATGAAAGCATATGGGGGAGATGTTGATAATAACAAGACTTCAAGCACTAAGAAGCTTGATGGCTCGTCCGCGCTGCACTCCGATATGGATTCAAAGTTGCCAGATTTTCAAATCATTGAAGGAAGAGCTCCTGAAACCTCAGGTCCTGATAAATGTAAGTTCCACTCAAGAATCACCATTAACGATTTATCTCAAAAAGCCCGGTGGTTGGTAGTCAACCGAGAAAGTTTGTCGAAAATTATCGAGGCTACTTCAACTTCTATCACTAATAAGGGCCAGTATTATCCACCAAATTCTATTCCCAAGGCAACCAAGAAAAATGGTAAAGAAGTGGCACCGCCCCCAGCATTGTACCTTTTGGTTGAAGGTCTTACTGAAAGCTCTGTACGGGAAGCTAACAATATGATTCGTCAACGTATGATTGAAGGTTTAGAAATTGCAGCTAAGGAGGAGAATATGGCACCTACAGGAAAGTACACTGTCTAGAAGTCTGAACATTCCCCTACTAAAATTTTTAACGGGATATAGAGTAGCCTTTGCTTTATTTTATCCTTCAGTTCTTCATGTGACCTTTTCATGAAGGCAAAGTGCAAAACTTTAGTCGATCGTTACTAGTGATTGTTGAATCTGGTTTTGATGATCTGATCTGATTTAACAGTTGCGAAAAACAAGATTCAACCATTTTGAAATCCAATTACACTTCATGGGAAAATTACCTCAGTGGCCTCCAAAAACTCATATGGACCTCATACTACCCTTGAGAGCTCTAGAGGTCCTGAATTCCGTCACGTTCAGTTGGAGTCAAAACCTGTTGATTCGTGAGCCTTTTCAATCGCTAAAAAATCCTGGAGATCTCAAATGAGGTGCACAAGCACCGCATCTGCACGCATTGGCTCTTTGTCACATTACCGTCAATCCTCACACTATGTTAGATTATCAAATTAAGGTTGCGCTACGAAGTTCCATATCACCGTTTCATGTTCTCAATAGCAGACGATATCACTGTGGCAGCTTCGACAACATCCTAATTCCGTTCTTTCTCCATTTCTAACCATTGAGAATGCAGCTGCGTGAAAGATCTGCTATGATACACCAGAGCACCACAAGTCGATTTTCTGTTGAATGAAGCGCCCCACAGAACAGAATCCAAAACAGTCCATGTCCATCCAGCGTATCAAGTCAAAACAACTCATATCATTGAAGTCCCAACCAAGTAGGTTCCCTCAATCTTTGAGTTCCGCTTATGGACTGTTCATCTTGTGCGATGATCCATGCAAAGTAACGTAACGGTTTCATATGCATGATACGACCTCCCCGCATGAGTATCGCAGATCTCAAAGCACCACTTAAATACGATTCATTTCACTTCCTTATTCAATACCACCAGACACTTCGTTCCTCACATTCAAGACCACATAACTCAAGTGATACGGACCTCAGTCCTCAGACACTTCGTACTCCTATCACTTCACAATTCCATTTCCCTTCCCTCGCTTATCATTCGCATTTCCATCTCACTTCTTCCTTGCACCATCGCGGCCATACCATGTCCCCTGCCAGTGAACTAGAGAGCCTCTACAAGTTCAAAAGAGTGGTCCAGATGGATAAAAGACGGGTTTTGATAGGTAAAAACCCTCTCTGGCCGGTCAATTCCAATGCTAATAGCGTTTCCAGTGGTTATTTGGAAGGACAGGCAGTGCTGGCTGCGTGGCAGACTCTCCCTCGTGGTCTGTTCAAACTTCAACTGGTTCAACATTACGTGGTCAGATCGGCTTCCACAGATAGCCCGATCCGATGGGATGTGGAAAATATTCGAGACTCCAGCTTTGAGCATCTTAGGTGGGTTAAGGGCTTCCAAGGGCCTAAGAAAAAGTTGGTTTTTGTTGCTAGCATGACATTCAGAACTCGTAAATCCCAAATCGGAATGAAAAATTCCAACTCTGCAAATTCGTTGGAATACCAATCTCTGCCAGGAGACCATTTTTGGGCCAATAGAACCGCCTTGGAATATCTGCGTACAAGAAGTATGTGCCATGGGCAATTGATACAGCTGATCAATACCATCGAATCTTGGGATCACAAACACGACGATAATTCTAACGAAGTCAAGATTAGAGATCCTTCAGATAAGTACCATGGGGTCTTTATCAGGTGCCGAGAACCATCAGCCCCAGCCAAGGATGTCACAAAGGCCAGAACTCTTCAGCTCTCCCTCATGATGGATCCGAATATCATACTGGAAGCTGTGCTTCCAGTCGGTGTAGTTGGAAACGTCAACTGCACACATTTGAGCTGGGTCAATCAAAATACGTTTGTCCACGATTCCAACTTTGATCCCAGTCAATGGCATTACTTAAGGTATTTATCGCCGTTCTACGCCGAAGGTCGAGTCATAATTCAGTGTAACGTGTTCAACTTGGGTGGAAAGATCGTTGCTCTGGCCGTGCACGAGGCGATTGTGACAGTAAAGTCACAACCAGACAACAACGCACGAGCAAAATTATAAGGAAAGAACATAGAATCAAGTACAAGGTCTGTGCAAACATTGAGTTTACGGTTGACAATAGAAATTCAACGATGAAGAAAAATAATAGTGAAAAAGGTCATCGATTGAATGTAATAATCAACAAATATATTAGAGATTATAGAGTCTATTGAATGAAAAAGGGTAAAAGAACAACAAGCATATAGGATAGAATTTAGAAAGAATCAGGTAAGAAATAATAGAAACATCGGGAATGAGGGTGAGTCAAAGGAAAAGAAGAAACAAGGGTTGTGAATAATGAACACATATAAATCGATCTGATATAAAGATAGCAGCATAGTCGTTAAGATTATTCCTAAAATAACTTCAGAGAATGGGAGTTCAATGCTCAAATTTAGGAAACTCATGCAAAGCAAGAAAATCGAGAAGTCATAACAGCATGAAAGAATAGAATGAGTTAGTGTGCGATTGAATAGGGAGTCAAATTTACTTAATAAAATGTTTCATTAGAATTTCACAAATAAAAGGGTTTTCAAAATAGGGAAACAAATAATATTCTGCAAACTTCTCACCTGAACACATAAAGTATTTGGTAATCGCATGAATGTGAAATTCAGACTTGGATCCCTCACCTCGAAATTACAACATTGACGAGTGCATAACGAAGCCCTGGAATCGCTGGCATTTTTTGGGAAAAAACATACCATCTGGTTGAAACTCGAGGGGGCCTGATAGAACATTCTATACATAAAACGGTTTGGAGAGATACTTTTTTGAATCTTTTACAGATTGCAACGAAACACGAGCATGAACTCGAGCTCGTGAAACAAACCTTTATTATTCGTTGGAATTGAATATTGGAAGAGTATTTTCTCATCGTGTGACCATTGAAGTACTACTCGTGACTGCACCACAAGTATGTCGAATGTATTACAATTGTGATGTGATATTACAATTTTCTCACTGAAAAACACAACGGTCTATATAAAGCTATAAAGGTCTATATGAAAACGAAACAGTGTAATAAAAATGTAATGGTCTAATCAAAAATACACGGCTGTATCGTAATTCGTATCTTTCACTTGACGAATATAAAGTTTACTTTTCGCCAGTACCTCATAATCCGTACTTCATAATTCACATACATGGCTGTTATTCACATTCCAAGTTCGTCTCTTGATGCTTCATGCCTCCTGCCTTATGCTTCCTAATCCACATCTTTTACAGGTTAGGCATCATCTGCACCACGGTAATATAAGCGAAGTGATGCCCCTCCATACACCGAGAAGTATATTCCATCTATTAATGAGCCCCGATCTTCGTTTAAAAATGCAGACCATACATGAAATACTTGTGAAAGTTGCAGTGGACCTCACATGGAGATGCAGACCACACATGGAGATCTTATTTAATTTTCGTGCAGACATCTGAAACTCGGTTAATTATTCCATAGTACTGTAAACATAACCGGTTGAACGTTTCGCGATGTATTTGAGGAGTGTGGAATGTGGCAGGTGGAATTTGGAATTCGGCTCTGGATTTCACTTGGTCCTGTGCCCTGAACTGGAAGTATACCGGGCGTGGAAAGTGTACTTTCAATAAATTAGAATTGACAGACCCTTCTAAAGTGAACGAGTAATTGTTATCATGGTCGGTGCAATTAGGTTGTAGTAACTCCATGATATTTTTGATTGTTGAAATGACCAAATTGGGTGGGTTTGGTGACGTCGGCAAGAATTGAAAATGTCATGAACCATGGAGCCAGGCTAAATCCAGTTCCGGATATTTTGGATCCATTCGGAAATCGTTTTTATAATAACGAAGATTTTAAATTCGAGAAGCTGTAGTATGGCTTGGTAATGTTATACATGAGATGTGTTGTAACAGAATTGAAAGAATAAACTGCAAGTCTCTAACCGAAGTTCATGAGAATAATTACGTAGTGAATATTTTTGCCGTTTGAACAAAAAGTACATAATCAACAGATTATAGATACCCGTTTTAAAAGTATTCGTGTGGGTGACTAGTAAAACCCATGTTTTATTCATTATTCTAAGCTGAACACTTTATTTTGTTTTACGGTTATTATTAGAGTATCGATTCTTTTCCGTACACAATTTGGATCAGTCAAAAAGCAGACATGGAACATATATCCTTACAGCTAAAGTATCATTGGAGGTAGTATGACAATTCATAATTCGAATCACCAATATAATTACCCTTTTTTCTACAACCAGTGGCTTAGTACCCGGTTGGTAACAGATTGCACTCAATCTTCATAGGACTTTTCTCTACTACGAGAAGTCAACTATCTAAAATCAACTATCTGAAATCAACTGTGAAAATATAGTAGCAAATCAAGGTCATGAAAAATACCATTAAGACACCTCTTTATCGTTGGTAGTCAAACAAATATGTGAAACTTAAGTTAGAACTCGACTCGAACCTCATTTGCAGTATTGTTCAACTTTATTCGGAGCTTTATGAAATGTTAACAACTGAAATAATTCAGAATGTCAATGTGAGAAATTAACTATGTGAGAACTTAACTATGCAAAAATTAACTATGTAAAATATTCATTCCAAGGAAAATGACACCGTAACATTCCGTAGTTTGTAATAGTTTGTATCACTTTGCATGCTTTGGGAGCTGCCTTTGACTTCTTTTCCTCTCTGCTAATTCCCTACTATCCTTTCAAAATCTACTGAAGCGATATAACTGTTATTCTTTCGGGTCCTGCATATATCTCAAACTTGGAGATGGCCGGGTAACCCGCCATGAAACCCGAAAAGTTTTAACCTACACCATGACTACACAGCATGTCGTTTCTTGCAAAAAGACCTTCCGGGGTTCGTGTTCTCCGGAAATGCTCTCGGCCTGTTTCGTCCTCATCCATAGCAATACCTCAGGAACTTCTCCGGGATTCAGAACTGATTTCCGCCGCCACAAAGTCTCCTAAGATCAAACATTTGATAAGTCAAATAGCGTCCAAAGCATACCTTGATTCCTTTAACACCGCCTCAATTGCATCTACTGTTTCTACCACCATCACTAACTCACAGAAGTCCATTATCAGAAGAGAAATCTACCACCTCGTAGATAACAGATCATACACTACTTTGATGGATGTCCTTCTCCAATGGTCCACAACAAGCACCACACCTATTTCCAGTATCCTTTCTGCACAAGAAATTTCACATCTCATCAACGTCATTGTGAAGCATCAGCTTTCACTTTTGCACAAGTATGTCATATCAACTCCGGTGTTAAAGTCTCAGAATAATATCAAACTCAAGGATAAGTTGGCAAACAATCAGAAAGATGCCGGATTCGTACAGTCTAGGCATTTGATTTTCAAGATTCGTGACTTCTATAGCAATTTGCTCTACGGCAAGTCTGGTGAGTCCATTTACGACAAAGATAAGAGACTTGATTTATATGACTCCAAGAATTACACAGGTCACAAATTGCAGATTACTGATTATGAAAACTTGATCTACATGGAACTTCACAATATGAAGTTAGACTTGGCGTCCAAGTGGTTTCAGAGATTTGAAGCTCAATTCGGGGACGATATGGTGAATTCCATGACGCAGAAATTATGGATGTTGAAATTTCAGGTGTACGCTGGGGGTCTGCCGGTCCACTGGATACTTCGTGAAACGGAGTTGAATGGTCAATTTTATAATCCTAGACAAGGTCCATTGAGCCACGAAATGCTGTTTGAAAGCTTATATCATGATTTCTTGAAGCATAATATGCAACAGGGGTCTACTCGTTTCATGATGAACAATGAGATGGTAACCACTCTTATTTATTCGATGGGATACACTGGAAACATTGATGCCCTTACAAAATATATAGAAGCCAAATGGGGCATTAATTCTACAGGAACCATCAAGCCAGACTTCACCATTCCTACTTCAGATCAAATCAATTTCCCGGATCAATCAATACTAAGAGCAGTTATGCTTGCCTTATCGTATAACGGCCGGTTTTTTGTCTCCCTCAAGTACATCAACACTTTCCAAGATGTTTACGGAATCGATATTTCTGGCCTTGGATCCAAATCATTCTGGCAAGACTTATTCCGTTGGTGTGACATAAGTACACTGTTTGAACCTAAAAAGGCATTACAAAATTACTTGAAGGAAAACTATTCTCCAGAATTAAGTCGTCAAGTAGGGAGAAGTGCCACACTCAAAGAGGTCCAGAAAAATGCTGAATTTGACTACTCTGGGTATTTGGGTTACATCAAAAATTTGCAGCAAGAGCGATACAATAGCTATGCTGCATTGTGGATTTTGTATCAACAAAATAATGGAGTATTCTCAAGTTATATTTACAAGCGTTATATTGACTTTTTAACAGAAGAATTGGAGCCTGAATCCTCGGAGAAAGACTATTATGGAGTTTTAGAGAACTTGGCTAGTCAATACCGGAGCTACGAAATTTCATCATGGTCGTTCAACAAAAGAGAAATTCACGTCAATAAGGTCGCATCTGTGGATAGAGCGATCTATGCATTATACATCCGCACCATGAAACAATTTATAGAATTCAAATGTCGTGGTCTATCAGGTGGACATTGTGTTCCTTTGATTGAAAAATGGTCTCTTGACAAGCCGATGAGTGCAGAATTGACCAATTGGTTCAATACGGTGCAATCGCCTAAGTATAGAGATTATTTGGAGAGGAAGAGAGAAGAGGTTGTTGCGCGTATGAGTGAAGTTGAAGAAGACAAATTTTTGGACTTGATATAATGAATCCAAAAGACTAATAGACAAGAATGGAACGAAACAGTCCTATTGGACATACTTCAGATACCCAATAGGTTATTTATCATTATGTATAGAGATCAAGAGTCATGAATGAATAATAGCAGACTAGTATATTGAGATATGTAAGAATGACATTGAAGAATAAAATGAACGTCTCATAGTTTTCCGCCAATGATGGGAATTCAACTTGAGATGAATTCTTTTTATACTGCTCCGTTTGGATTTACAGACCAGCTCTTTTGGAGCTCCAAATAATCCGACACATCTACTCCATTAATTACTGTGTCTCATATTCTTTGGCCAAAGGTACTCCGAAATGTGATGAAAAATTCACGCACTACTCACATAAAACATCCACGGAATTGAACGATAAATTTCAATTTCGACACTTGTACCAGACACTGATAACATCATGTATACACTTTCCTTTACTTCATCAACGCTAAAAGTTTCATACAATAATTACGTACTAGTTTCTTGATCTGTATCACAATTAGTGGCCTCTCTCGGGCCCGCCTGTTCTCGCTGTACTGCGCGCGGTCCCCAAATTACCGTGCCGACTCACACTTACCCCGGTGGCTCATGGCACGTGATGTGGAGGCTCAACGTCCACGCTCACTTTATCAACACGTCGTCCATTACAATTTCTTACTATCTCCAAAATGGCAGCCGAAGGTTTAGAAAAGCTCACCGAAGTCCCCGTCGAATTCTTCAAGGACGGTAACGCTTTCATTAAGAAGTGTCAGAAGCCAGACCAAAAGGGTATGTTCCATAATTCGAAGTGTGAAGCAGGATTGCAAGGCGTGAGGTGATTATTCAGACGTGAACACCACTACCATGAACACGGCTCCTCTAAAGGACGGTTTGTCGTGGTTCAAGTTGCTCTTCTCCTTGCGCTTCTCCTTTCCAGTGTCTTTTCCATGACATTCATACTAACGTCGTCAGAATACTTCAAGATCATCAAGGCCGTGGGTGTTGGATTCATCATGATGGGTGTCGTTGGTTACGCCGTCAAGTTGGTGCACATCCCAGTCAGATACTTGATTGTTTAAACAGAACAAGCTTATTGTTGATTCCGAGTGGATTTAGAAGGCAGTCCATACTCAAGCTCCGTTGGCCTCCATATGTTCATATTCATTCCCACAGCTTATCAAAAATAACGCCATTCTGCCGTGGTTCAATACTACTAGTTCATACTGGTGGGCTCTGGGATCCCCGACGTGGTACGTGTTGGCCATGCCCGAATACAAAATATACGTAATGTGAAGTCTGTGTAGCACAGTGGTGCTGTTCTGGTGTTGAAGTCTCGTGCAGATGTGAAGAGGTGCAACGAATGGCCATAGTGAACTCCTGATTGTCATTGAAGGGAGTATGTCTCTCCAAGTGAAGATCTCTTTGAGTGCTTTTTGGATCATTTGACTTGTAAGCACCTTTCTTGCCGCCATCCAGCCATTCAACAGTAATTCTACAGCGATCGTAACTACATCACAACTCGTGTATGTATATGTGTCACGTGCACACGCACGTGACGACATACTCATCGAATTTTTCACTCCACGAAAGTACTCAATCCCCAAGTCATGTCCCAAACCTCTGCTTTCGTCAAAAAGTTGGCTTCCAACGAGAAGCCAGCTAGGGAGGCTGCTTTGGAATCACTCAAGAAATATCTTGCGTCGAAATCCTCAAAAAAATTGTCTCTTTTGGACATGGAAAAGTTGTGGAAAGGTTTATACTACTCGATGTGGTACTGTGACAGGCCCAAGGCCCAAGAGAGATTGGCCGAAGGTTTAGGGCTGCTCTACTCCGAAGTCGTGACGGCTGACCAGTTTCCATTGCTTTTGGAGGCGTTCTGCTCCATTATGATCAAGGAATGGCCCACCATAGACCAATGGAGAGTAGACAAATTCTACCTCTTGATCAGAAGAGTGCTCAGACATTGTTTCAAATTCTTGCAGAAGAAGAAATGGAGCAACACCAAGAAAGCCCCAGTGGTGGACCTGTTCGTGGACGTGTTGAACAGAACGTTCTTGAGCGGTGAAATGACCATTCCTGCTGCCCTTCCTTATCACCTCTGTGACATATACCTCGATGAGCTCGAGCACGTGATGTTCGAGAAGCTTGGAGGACTCCAGGCCGAAGTGGACGATTCTGACGACGAAGAAGAAGAAGATCAAGCCCGTAGCGCCAAGTTGCAGGAGCTCGTGGCTAGAAAACAGGAAATTGCCGAAGACGTGCCAGTTTCTGAACTTATCTCTCCATTTGTGAGATTGAGCACTGAGGCCAGAGTGAAGACTTTGCGAGAAATGTGCAAGAATGAGTTGTTGGAGGACGACAGATTGAAGATCTGGGGTGTTGTCGAGGACACCGCCGCTGCCGAGGATGGTGAGGAAGGTGCCCAAGACTCCCTGGATGACGGCGAGGAGGAATGGACCGGGTTTTGATAGCATTGATGTATAGTATAAGCATAGAAATTAGTCATAAATTACGTAAGCGCGGACATTACATCTGGAGGTGCTCTATACAAGGACCTGATGAATGGCTTCGAAAGACCCCAAAGACCCCAAGGGCGAAGTCAACCCTTACATCCCTAAGTACATCTCTGCCGCTCCATGGTACCAGGTAGGGGAGACAGCCAAGGAGAGTGATTATCTCGCGCACCAGCGGAAGAACCCCGAAGTCGTTGTGGATTACGGTGAATCCAAACCTGGAAATGGTATTCAAGATAATTTCGATGAAGCAAATGGTGTTAGAGTGAAGAAGAACGAAGACTATGACTCAAAAAGGGATCGTTGGTACGGTTACGAGGCCAAAGAATGGGAAAAAGTCCTTAATAATTGGGAACAATTGCACAAGAAACGCAGGACTCAAACCCAGTTGAAAAATAGTGAAGAGTATGATTCTGATGATACGGATTACGAGCTTGAGTTGATAGAATTGGGATTAGACAGGAAAGACCTCAAATCCAATGTTAAGGAGGATCCAATGGAGAAAACTATCAGGGATAGACTGGATGTGCCCTCATATATTTATAACATCACCAGTAATCCAGGCAATAAGATCCGCATAGACTATGACCCTAAATCCCGAGTAAGCAAGGATCTTGCTAGGGGGTTTGTCAATGATGATAATGAATTTGTCAAGAAGTCTTCTGGGGCCGAAGTTGAGCTCAAGCAGATGCAGCAATTTTCATGGGAGAAGGACAGGAATTATCATAAGTCTCTCTTGAACAAGGAAATACGATCAGGGCAGCCAGTTCCAGAGACCAATTTGGATTTCAGTTTGGAGGCCAGTCCAACTTTAATGATGCTACAAGCTAAACAGCATAAGGCAGAACAAGTTCAAAAGATGGAGGAAAAGAATAGGAAACTTGCTGAAAAGTATGGCTCATCGGGCACATCGAAGCCGGTACAAGTCTTTGAAATAACACCGAACTCACGTTCTGAAGATGTGGATGAGAACAGGCTGGATAAGAGTTAATACCAGAGACCAAATCTTATGGTAAAAATAAATTTTGATTTTCCAAAAGTACTCCCCAAAGAGGCTCGAAAAGTAGAATCCAATGGATGTTGCGTCTACCAAATAATAATTAAAGAAATAATAGTTGGTGTTGAAGATCGAAACTTCAAATTTTGGATGCTTAGCAATTAAATCTTGAGCATCATGGAGATGCAATTAACAGGTCGAAGGACCTCAGAATGCACAGCGCTGTGGTTTCTTGATACTGGGACAACACGATTTAAAAATTAAGGTATGCCGGGAAGCAATAATTAAAAAGATATGATTGACAGTAATGTTCATGCTTATCGGCATTACAGAGAAAAACACAGCTTCAAATACTGTCACACGACTAACAAGAAATTTCATATTCCAGTTATTTCAAGAATTCAATAGTAGGTCACCCTCAGTAAGAAGTTACAGAGTCTAGGTGACGCTTCTTTGATCAGGTATTCGAAAGGAACTTACAGGTTAAGTAAAAGTTTCTATCATGTTTTAAAATTTCACATTTACAGGTCGTCTTTTGTAGAGGTAGCAACGGTCATACAAACTTTGCCTGTAAGGAATTGTAGGTATTGTGCTGGATTTGCGGTGGAATGAACAAAGGCTATTCTTTTCACCTTGCTCTTACCTGGTAACATAATTCTGGTACCAGGGTAGCAAACTCTGGGGTATCCATTCCAGTAAAATCGTAAAACTCCGTTTCTAGGACATGTTTCTACGAGAACTAGATCACCGAAATCTCTGATCCACCTGGAAATATCTTAATCTAGATCTCGTGAGTGGAAGAACTGAAAAATTTGAAAAATTTGAAAAATCGCACAAAATTCATACTAAATAAGGACAACACTAAAGAAACAACAAGAACACACTTTACTGCCCACGATGTCTATTATTATGAATACACGACGACTCACTCTCCGGTAATACCATCAAGGTTCACTCTTTGAGACCTGCTTCTCATATGTTCACAACTTTTTCGTCTGGGCCCAATTTTCTCCACACAATTACTGATCTCATCAAGTCTCCCCGTTACCAGGTGCGCAATTCGCAGAGTAATTACCGTGGTCTCTCTGGTTACCCTCCATAAGGTAACCAAGTACGGCATGGGCTTCAGAATGTCACACTACCACTAGTCGACGATAGAGTGACACTATTGAATAGTAGCAGAGGAGAGTGCCCCATGAAGAGCCATAGCAAAGAAGGCTTAGGCTGGGATACTGGCCAAGGCTGAAGCGCGACCAAGTCTTGGAAGGTCAGACCATAGACAAGAAAACAACAACAAAAGAGTAAGAAAAGAGTAAGAAAAGAATAAGAAATGACCAGATAACATCAGAAGAGGGCAAGGGACTTATACAGGGCCGTTTCAGAGTCAACCCAGCCAGAGTGAAGCAAGGTTGAGTGAAGTATAGCTGAGTGAGATAAAGAGCAGATTCAGGCCAAGTAGAGAGAACTAACGCAGATTCAGATATAGCGAAGTAGCGTATAGAAGCAATCTGATGTTGTTTTTGCGTCTTCGAGAACAATCCCGAGTGATCTAATAAATTGGGTGCAACAATAATCACACAAACGGGCAGCTCCAATCCACAGACTATAGTGCGGCATGGAGTTTCCACTAGAGGAAGATCACGTCCATCAATAGGTGGCAAAGTAGCACATACGTCACCAAAAAGCTTAAAAAATCCCCCCGATCTGAAACATACGGTTCGTAGGGTTTCTACTCTCCCCACGAACCCCATTTCTATTGTGTTTTCACCGATATGCCCACGCTCTGATCCATAGTATTACTGGATCCAGTACGGTTCCAGTTCCACGCACTCGCTGCACCCACCGCACCCAACGTATTCCACCCACATGTCACCAGTCGATTAGGAACAGTTGCTCCGGCCTGTCTTCCTTTCTGGGGGTCCTGGGGGTCCCTGGGGTCCCAACACCAATTCCATCTCCTCTCACAAGCCACACTGTCAAATTAGGGAGAAGCTGTCTCGTGCCCCTCCTAGACAATACCAATTTTAAGGTCGCACGAGGCCCACGGGGGGCCACACATGGGCCCTCGTGCGGGAGGCCGTGGTGCAGGAAGAGGAAGAGGAAGAGGTCCAAAGGACAGAAACGAACAGAAACGAACAGAATGAACAGAGTCTGGAGCATAGCAACCATCATTCGATTCCATGTAGACACCTGGTCTACATACACTTCACCCAGAGCCGTCACAGAGAACAGGGCAGCGGAGTGCATGTAATTATGTGCTAGGTGACGGCGATGCAAATACCACAAGAATAGTAAGCACTGAGCCAGTGACTGGAACAGAGGCCCATGGACCCAGCGGACTGCTGGTACCATGGGCTCCTCTTATCACCACAGCGGCGGTCCGTTCCGCTTCCTGGGTCGAGATCCCCTGTGCCTGATCGCCGGTGTTGGGAACATTCCTTCCCTGGCCCTACTATTCCGTCCCACCACTTATCTCATGCCATCGACATCGATCCCCCACCACTGGTCGGTGTAGCTAATAATGCCAGTCCCAGGTCTGCTCCGCAGCCCGAGGCTCTGCTCCGCAGCTGGAACGCTCCGGTACCCGGAACGAGCTCCCAACACTCCCGTCCACCGTTCCACCGCTCCCACCACCTCTTCCAGTTCTGGCTCTTCTCTTCTCTTCCTCCTCTTCCCTTCCTTGCCTGTCTCCAGCCTCGCTCTGCTCCTGCACCGTGCCGGCTCATCAATCTTATCACACGTGGGGAAAATCACCGCCTAATCACTCGTGTGACAACTGCACATAACGGCACACGTTTATTTTTTGCCAGTACGGCCCTAAACGTGGGTCTCCCTCCTCTATATATAGGATGGACCAGAAGGCGTATATAGTATAGCCCATATCCGGCGTCCACCCCGTTCACCACTCCCTCCACTATGGCCCCGTTGCCCAACCCCCCGGTCCTCAAGACCACCATCATCCAGCTCAACAAGGACTTGGACTCCGATGACCAAGGCTACGAGATCTTGACCAACGACTACCTCAACACCCCCAAGGGCTCGTCCGCAGACTTGTTTGCCAGCGGGTCCGGGACCCTTCTGCAGCAGAAGAAGAAGCGCAGACGGTCGCTGGCCAACGTCGACTCCCAGGAATTGGCCAAGCGCAAGCACGAGACCAAACAGTTGCACTCCATCATCGAAAAGCGTCGCCGCATCAAGATCAACCGAGAGTTCGAAGCCTTGAAGTACCTCATTCCCGCGTGCAGGTCCACCTCTGCCACGTCGCCGTCCACCGTCAACAGCCCCAAGATCAAGCCCAACAACTCCAGCGCCAGCTCGGGTGCTGCCAATGGCAGCAACAACGGCAACAAGATCGACGGCATGTACAAGCTCACCATCTTGAAGGCGTCGGTGGAGTACATCCTCTACTTGCACCATGTAATCCAGCGCCAGAACGAGATGCTCGCGGGAGACCAGACCGCAGACTTCGACGTGTCGTTTGCCCAGATCCCGTTGGACGTCAACCAGTACCGGAACATCGACAAGGAGTTCAACTTCAAGTCGTTGTTGGCGGAGATGGAGTCCAGCAGCTTGCTCACACCGGGCGAGGAGCCCAGGAAGAACTACAGCTTCAGCACCATTCGCGAGGAGAACGAGCACACCGAGAACGGTGAGAATAGCGAGAACGGCGACCACCCCGAGCACTGGAACAAGGATGGCAGCAAGGACAAGGCTGGAGCCAGCGAGAAGAGCCAGAACGAGCACGCTGGCGTAAGTGGTGAAAGCAGTGAAAACGGTGAAGGTGGTGAAAGGAGCCACAAAGAAAGAAGGACCAACGTAAATAGTGACAAGAACACCGGGGACGAGGTCCCCTCGGTGGTGGTGGGCGACTTTTCGCAGCCTATTTCTCCCATGATAACCCCCGACATGGCCCCAATAATGACCATCTTGAACAAGTACACCTCGGGGTCCACGTCGGGTCGCAAGCCGTCGCTCCCCGTGTCTCCCCATACCGTGTTCCTCCATTCTAACGGTACGTCGCCGTACACCGAGCCGTTGAAGTCGTCGTTGAACACCCCCAAACTTGGGTACGGAGGGTCGCGGTTCTCCAAAGTGACCGAAACACGGTTTTCCTTGCCGGACCCAGCAGTGAACCTGGACGTGGAAGTCAGCGAGCCTCCTCGCAAGAAGTTCTTCAAGTCGAAGCCCTTGAACAATACCATCGTTTTTGGAGCCTCCAGCAGGAGCGGATCGGTGGAATACGAGGCCAAATTGTCGGACCAGGATGCCTCAAAGACATTGCTCGCACTTCGAAAGTCGAGCATCGACAGCTTGTTGAACTGAGGAGGAGATGAGTAGGGGACAAGTTTTAATTCTGATAATTGACTGGTTTCAATTAATGTTATATATGCTAGATGACAAGGTTAATAGAATGATATAGAATCAACCGTATGTATCGAATGCCGAGAAGTAGGATTATTGGGACCGCTAAAAGTAGCCCAAGAAGTTCAGAGCGGGAGTGCTCGAAGTGGGGCCCTGGAATTAGTTTGGGAAGAAGATACAGAAGATTGGAGGGAACTTCTCGGAACAGCATTGAAATTCGTGGAATGAGCAAGCGGTATTCAATTTGACCGCTCATCTTTTTTGTTTTGTTCACAGCTAGTAGAAATTCTCTATTGTCGACAAGTAGTGACATGAACGGAAACTGAAATGCTCTATGATGTCTTTTATTGAACAAGAACTGGAATTTTGAAGCTGTTTTAGTGTCGCGTCCTCTAAATAAACATTCACAACGTAGTATGTTGTGAACATATAGTTGCATTTCCGTCACCGTTGTCCCAACGAGAAAATTTATACAGTTTCTTGATCTGCAACTTTGTTACAATGAAAACAATCATTGTTCAGCTTCCTTTTCACGAATATATTCAATGAACTCATCCATTACGCTGGGCCATGCTGCCATCTCATCATAGTCCTTAAAAGCAATCGGGTCAGTCACAATAACCTCTTTGAAAAAGAGGTAGAACATGGTCCAGCTGTCCTTTGAAAATGCTCTTTTGTACTCATTGGTCACGAACTCAAGCCATTGACTGATTCTTAATTCAATTTGTTTCGTAGTGACGTCGTCAGGCACATCACTAACGGTGACGACAATTGGAAGAAGCAACTTCCAATATTCGCATGCCAACTCGACATCAAGCAATCTCTGCCTCTCCAGTTCCATCAAGAACCCGAAGGTGAAGTTGTATAATTTCTGGAAGTTTTCGATCCCCTTGTCGCCCCCTCTACTATAAATGGTGTTCTGGTGAAACTCTTGAATAAATGAGCTCATACTGGATATGTCTGACGCCCTACCGCTCCAAGCATCGAGAAAAGCGTCTTTCTTAAACACCCCAACACTCGGCGACTTGAGAAGATACGCCAAGGTCAAGCTAGTGGCGTCCTCGGGCTCTATATTCATGTCTTCGAGGTATTGTAAAGTTCCGTTGATGTCGATCTGGCTGAGGTCATTCTGGTCCTTATAGAGTTCGAACACTTCCACTACCTTTGGATCGGGTTTCCATTGATTTCTGCCCTCTAACCCTTTGGCTTTCTTGTATGCTTTGACGGCTTTCTCCAAGTTGAGCTTGTGGATGTCCAAGTACTTCTTCGCCACCACAAGGTCTGTATCTGTGAACAAAGCAAACTGCTGCTCCATTTCGAGTTTTTCTTCAATTACCGAAGTCTGCGAGTTAGTAGTGCCACTCAAAGGGCCCCAAGGATGCTACATACCATTGTGAAGTGGAGGTAGACTTAGTAGTGGAAGAAGAATCAGTGGTGATCTTGAACAGTGTGCAGTATCACCTTGGTAGAACAGAGACTATATGCACAACATGATGTAAAGTGCGACCATAACATCGGATCTCTTAAGAGAGGCCCTTTCATCATAAGGAACCACTTCAAAACAGACCGCAATGCTTTCCAAGGAGGCAATGCTCTCTAAGGACGCGATTCGAGCGGTGATCCCGCAGCCCTCGCTCCACGATTTGTCCCACAGTGTCACCAATATCGATAATGACATCCACTACCTTCTCAACTGGCTCAGTCCGTATTTCCCTGCCGAAACAGCATCTGAGGCCCAGAGATGGCGAAGGGAGGCGTCAAAGCCATTGAGGACCAAAAAGACGTCCCAGAGACTTCGGTCCGCCATCAAGTCGTGCTTGAAGGACGACAGGCACCAGCAAGAATTCGTACGGTTATATATCAACTCCATCAACCGCGACTTCCATCGGTTCTTCAGCAGCACTCTGTTCGAGGGCTACGAGTTTTTGGACTATTTCACCTTGATCCGGATCGTTTTGGACTACTATGACGGGTGCGTTGGACCGTTGAACTTGAATTTGTTGTCCAAGGGCTTATTCCAGCGGAATCTCAACGCGTTGTTCCAGACCCATTTGGTGGGTTCCGGAGGCTTCGAGAGTGGGTCGCCGTTTCTCGTGCTGTTGAAGCAGTACTTGTCGAACTGTTTGTTTTCGCCCATATTAGGGTCACCGGTGCCGTTTTATGGACACGGAGGAGCCGTGATGCGTCCTTTGGAGACGTCGGGCAATTTAATCGAAGTGATCTCAACGTTGTTTTCACTCAATTTCACTAGCGAGGTGAACTACACGTTGATTAAGCTCTCAATTCAGCGGATCCAGGAGTTCGTAGTCCATTCATGCCGTCAAGTTTGGGATGTTCCACTTCTCGATAGAATAGGGCAATTCATACAAAACGAGGTGTATCCAAACTTCTCAGTGCTAGTGACCCACTCTACCGATTCCACATTGACAAATGGAGTCAACAACAGCTACCTTTATGAGTTGATCAAAATTGCACATGATGAACTCGTGTCGTTGAGAATCCACGAAATCTTCGAATTGGTGGTGAATTTTCCGCACAGTAAAATCGCATTGGAAGAGTTACACCATTGCTTGCTGATAAAATACAATCATGACCACTATAATGACCGATCATACCAAGAATTCAATGATACCCACAACCTAATTAATGACGTGACGAATTTGACAGGCTTTGAGAACCTCGCAAATGACTCGATTAAGACACAATCTTCACAACGTGCCAATTTGGTGGAAACTTTCATCAAACAATCGCAATCACATTTGTTGCATTCGGGATCCAACACAGTCGATGTTATTGCAACTTATACGAAGACCATAAATTCATTCCTCATCATAGATCCCAAGGGTGTTTTATTAGACAAAGTGGTTCGTCCTATAAGGAGATACTTGAAAACCAGGGAGGACATTATAATCAAGGTGGTACATGGATTGCTAGATGAAGAAAATGAATCTGGGTTGGGACTAGCGCAGGACTTACGCAAGATCAGTAGCAAATCAACCAATTCTTATCAAGAGGTTTCAGTGATGGAAGATGGACTCGATTTGAATTGGGTCCCTGATCCGATTGATGCCTTACCTGATTTCAAGAAAGGAAAGGTCAGTGATATCATTGAATCATTGATTTCTATATTTGACTCGAAAGATATTTTTATCGAGGAATTTACAAAGCTTTTTGGTAGAAAAATGATAGATTTACATGACTATGATGTCGCTGGTATAAAAAATCATTTGGACCTATTGAAATCGAGATTCGGTAAATCTGAATTCACCATGCTAGATATAATGATTCAAGATATTGAAGATAGCAAGGTCATAAACCAAACTTTAGCCTCCACAGGCGTACACTCATTTCACAGCTCGATACTATCACACTTGTATTGGACTAATTTGGAGACCAAGGAATTGAACCTCCCTGAGAATATCCTCAACCAATTTCAATCATTTGATGATAATTATTCAAAAATAAAGCGAGGTAGAAACTTAAAAATGATCCCAAATTTAGGATTGGTTAAGCTCAATTTGAAATTTAATCAAAAAACTCTCTACTTCGAGGTATCACCGGAAAAGGCAGCAATAATTTCACTTTTCAATGATGAACAAAATGAGCTTTCTGTGGATTTCATTGCCAACAAATTAAACATGAGTCAATATGACGTTTCCAATGGCCTAGCATTTTGGGTTAAGAACGAAGTTTTACTTGAGTTGACCAAATCTTTATACATCATCAACGAAGATGAGGATTACAATGAATTTGAAACGCAACCAAAGAAGATGGATTCTACTTCTCCTAACGAAGCACAAGATTTTCAACCCGAAATTACCAGCTGCTCAAATACATCAGATTCAAATGAAATAGACAAGGTATGGCCTTATCTCAAAACCATATTGGAAAACATAACATCTCTTTCCTTTGAAAGAATTCGCAGTTTGTTGAATTTAACGGTTCCAAAAGATAAGTTTGATTTTAGTCTGCTTCAAGATTCTCAACTTGAAGAATTTCTTGATCGTTTAGTAGAGGAAGAAAAAATTTTTTTAAGTGCTGGCACTTACAAATTGAAGATGTGATAATATATTCATCACATTTTTCAATACATTCTTAATAGCTATCATTATAATTATAATTATACAAATCAGATTTAATTCATTTCCCATTAGTAGTTGGTTTCGATGCATTTATCTCGTTTTTCTTGGCAACATATTCAGAGGTTGGTTGCCACTTTTTTGGCGGTTTCACATCATCTGGTGTAATCCCAGGTATACGAATATTCCAATTTCTTTCAACATGTAATTGGAAATCTTTCAAATCAACTTTGTCTACTTTGCGGTGCTTCGCAATCTTGCACGCAAATCCTGTGACCGACGATACGAACTCATCGGCCAAATCAAGAAGGAGGTCCTCAACATCGTTGTCCAATGTAGTCTTGCTGTCGCCCTCTGTAGCTCCTATAGTATTGGCTAGGTCTGCCAATCTTCTCTTTGTAAGTACCCTGCCTGAATTATCTGGTATTCCTGTTGGTGTGAATTGAGAGTATTCATATGGAAGTCTCGTTATGGATGGAGAGCTTAATGAGTACCCCAAACTGCTTCCTATTCCTCCTGTCATCACGGGTCTAGCACCTCCAACAAAGGACTTGTTTGTGAGTGTAGGCGCCCTCATTCCTGGAATGGAAGTTGTCAGAATACCTGTAGGAGTTGTTCGTGTGAAGCCACTCGATATGCTTGCAGGAAGTCCCATGGTGGGTTTTGGTTTGTTCAATTGACTGGAGAACCCAACAGGCTTCGCGGCAGTTCCTAACATAGAGGAGCCCGAAGTCAAGGCAGGTTTGCCCATATTTAAAGTGGATGCTTGTGAGAAGTTTGGGGTTGAGTTGGTTCTGATGGTAGTTCTGGTGGGGTCCATAGGGTCCACCTCTGTGCTTAATCTAGTGGCTGGTTTGGCACTATTGGAGAGGTCTTGTGACGAGCCAGGACCTGGGCCTGGGGATGGGCTTGAAGAGTTACTCTTACTTTGATTTGCCAAGTCATTGGTAAAGTACTGTGCGATCTTTTGGAATTGGGCCAACTTGGGCTTGAGTTTGGCGATTTCTTTATCGGCAGACTCCAACTTCTGAGGGTTGGTTTCGCCCACCTTGGACTCTTCGAGCTGTTTGATGCTCAGCGCCAACTGATCGAGTGTAGTTTTGACCTGGTTTAACTTCTGGACTGTGATGACTGACGCCTTTGCCCCTGTGCCCGCGGGCGTTGTTGTACCTGATACGGTTGGCAGCGGAGACTCGATATTGGGAGAGTTCAAAGCAGAACTCAGGCCACTGATGGCGCCAGGGGTGTTGGAGGAGCCGCTTTCGCCAGCAGCTCCAGCCTGAGCCCCCTGCGTTTCCTGTTTGGCCTTCTGTTGTGCTTTGTAGTTAAGTAATATCTGGTTGATTTTCTCTGCCTTAGCATAGTGGATCTTTGCCTTTTGCTTGTCGTTTCCGGCGGCTTTGGCCAATTCCATCTCCTTCTTGAGCGCCTGGACCAACACGCTGGCCTGGCTGGGCTGGATGTTGATGATCTTGCCCTGGGAGGAGCTGCTTGTGCCGTTTGTGCCGCTCATGGAGTAAGGTGAAATGTTTACTGAGAGATTTTGGAGTGCGTTTAGGTAGTGAAATTTGTCTGGTGCAGTTATGCAGGACATATTTGTAGTGGTGTATTGGAGGGTATGGGGATTCGAATAATTCCAGCAAGTGTAGAACGTCCTTCATTAGGGCGCTTGAAATGGGGATTATTCAAATTGTCCATGAATGAGAGAGTATTTTATCGGTGAAGTACATTGAAGATGGTCATGGAGGATAGTATCATTTGACATATTATTTAGAGAAGGTGAGGTCATATATTGGGGCAATATATTCGTGAATATGGGGAACCATTCAGGAAAGATACTGTTTGTACTTTAATTGTCGATTACTGTCGTGGAGACAACAACCGTTGTGTTACCATTTGAGTCTAGGGCAGCAACGGACTGGATAGGTATCGATTAATTCACATGCCTTGTTCATGGTACATAATTAATGCTGTGAAGAACGAATCCACAGCATTTTTTGACATTTTCTGCACAACTTGCCCGAAAGCCTTGACTAATACAGGTTCCATACTTGCACGGAACAGTGGCACTATTTAGATGATTTTCCTAAACCGACTTCACTTCAATATGATAAGCTTCTACCATAATAATCACTGATATGTTACTGATATGTATCAATCCGCCTTGGTGGAGGTGAGCGATTTCTACACTACCTACACCTATATAAGTGCATGATTCCCATATTGATAAGGAAACAAAAAATCCTAAGGCGAAGAAAAAGAACTCCCAGTTCATGAAGCTTAAGGATTTCAAGTTGTTGATTATTTTGATAGCGTGTGATTCTTTGATTTTGTTGATCAAGTACTATGTTGATAAAGCAAGTGTTACAGATATTTAGCTTGGTTGCGTATGTTGCAGCTTGGCATGGTAGTTGGAGAATGTATGAGCTGGTCAGCATAGTGGCCATATTGGCATGTACTGTTTCTTCATTCTCATCGTTTGAAGGCAGTGCCGTGGTCTGTCTGGTGACTGGATTGATCGCTGTTTTGCATGGATTTGATATTCGTCATGAACTGAGCGTGGAGTTGGCCTGAGCCTTATCGAATACAAGAGAAAGACTTACAGTTGTGCTGGGGAGCAAAGATACGGTAAGAGGCTTGAAAGAACTCGATAGTCTCTGCTTCGAATTGGGCTGTCAATTTATGGTAGTTAGGAATAGATAAACACGGCAACAATGCTATAGGGGTTCCCCGGACGGCTTCGTAGCTGATAGGCATTTACGTGCGGCACTACACGCAGATATTTGACAGGTCATGTGACCTGGTATCTATGAGTCTAGCAGTAGTCTATAAGGCAAAGCACCTTTCCACGCTTCTCTCGTCATTGCCCCACCAATGGGGCATGTCGACGGCAGCACGCCACGAGAAGAGGAGGAAGATGAGCAAAATCGTCAAGTTGTAGCCGGTGTCGAACGCTGCGGCAAGAAGGTAGTTGTACTTTTTCCAGAGATCGTGTCTATAACGGAAACCCCAGAACATGGCCACGGTTCCACCGATGAATTTGGAGAGGTATCCGGTGGAGAGGTTTCCGTAGAAGGTGCTCATGCTGGAAAAAAACACGGTGGTGTTCCACAAGTTGAATTTGAGCTTTGAGTTGGGGTTTCTTGTGTGAAGGAGGAACAAGGCAATGGGTGCACAAAGTCCCAATGCAAATCCATAAGGGAGCCACGGGTAGCGGGAGAACAAGATCGAAGGACCAAGAACCACGTACTGGATGGCATTGGTGTGCATCACCTGAATGGCCTGACCGGTCCATTGGTGGAGAGGATCGACCTTCACTCCAGTAAGGTAGTCTCTCTTGCTGTTCAAGACCCAGCGAAGAGCCACGTAATTGATAGGAATTCCAATGAATTCACCGTATAACTGCGAGAAAAACACTGCCTTAGGTGGAACGTGGTTATAGAACCCAAGACGCATACATTCAAGGTGGTGTTGGGCCCGGTACCAAGCATTACCGGCCACAGAACCAAACACCAAAGCACCTGCTGGGTGCTTTGTGTCAAGATTTTGGATCATGTAACCATAGACAAGCTCGTTGAAGGTACCTATGGCCAATTGGAAATTGGAAAGGGCATAGAGCCATGCCAATGGGGTCACTATCAATGAGCCCATGAGCAATGCCACGATCACACACCACCATGGCATGAACATCTCGCCCGAGAGGAAGATGTACATCAACGTGACAAACGAGATGATGAAAAGAATGACGTACCAAGTGCCTGGAACCTCCTGGTATTGCGCATTCAATTTATTAAGTCTGTCGTTTCTGATAGGGCCCTTGGATAAACTGAAAGTGTTGTAGGAGGCACGGAACTTATCGAACCCGAACAAGACCACCCAGGTGATACCACTGATGTAGGCCGCATAGTCGAAAAACATGTTCCATACTCTCTGGGAGCCCAAGTTTATGGGTCCATAGTACTCATAAGCAGTGGAATTGAGAGTCAAATTGGACGTAAGAAGCTCATTGACCGGGTATCTGGTTCCATTACTGAGAAAAATGCTATTGGACATCAACCCGTACTCAAAAGCCCCAACATTACCCCATTTCACAATAGGAATCAATATCCAAGCTCCGAATACAAATGCAACAAAACTGATCACCTGGATCCAGTAGGGATATAACATGATGGAGGAAGTGATGTTAGCCCAATCAAGCGAGAAATTGAGGACTCCCATGCCTCCCATTCCCGAGCCTATGAAATTGATGGTCTTATTGTATGGGGCCATCCAACACAAGACGGCCAAAGATGAAGTGAAGGGAAAAATGAACTCAGGGAAAAACTGCCACACGGCCATTCCTCCCATTGCAATGAAAAACACCTTCATTTGCTTAGAACCGTTGTGCAGATCGGAATCAGACCTTTCCTGACTGCGAAAAAGGGCCGTTTGCATCAAGGCCCGGGGCCATGGAAGCTGGGAGTCGTATAACAATGCTCCCTTGGCAATGGCGGCATATGAATACCCCACAAAAACAATAGAGAACATGAAAAGTATTGCAATGACGGGAGGTACCTCCACATTGAAGTATAATTGAGCCAATGAGATGGCACTGGTGCCCATATTACCCGTGGCACCACTATTGGCGGTGATAGTGACCATGACGGTTTCCTTGATGGACCAGGGGCACGGATTGAGGTTGAACAGCCAGCCTAGAACCCGAACTTGCTTCTTGGGTAAGACTCTGGCGAGCCACTTTCCAGCCCAATGGGAAGCGATCTGGACAAAGAAAATGGAGTATGCTGCGGAGGTGGTTCTGTATGAGTTCATGGTGTCGATGAAAGCTCCAGGGATGATGAACAATGTAGCTAGGACGATGTAGCGGAACGTGAAGACGGGGACACTGGGGTCGTCTGTCATGTTCACGGTTTCCTGGATGACTTTGGGCAAGACAGCCACGTCTTCGGGCACATTGTTGTCAGAGATGTCTGGGAAATCGGACGTGGAGGTGCTTGTGGTGGAAGTGTCAGAGACTTCGTTCTCCACGGCGCCGTAGGAGGCGGTCTTCAGGTCTTTCAACGACCTGGAGGACCGATGGGTCGAGCCTGATGGTCCAGACATGTGCTTGGAACAGACAAGGGTGGTGGAAACAGTGAAAAATCGGGTTCGCTACAAAGCTTGGATCGAGTGGAGCGTGGCAAGGTGTTTGGAGAGCCACATACGGCCCTTAGTAATGATCCGGGGCCAGATAACGAAGGCATCACTACGCTGTGGAAGCAGCCGTGCGCACGTGACAGATTGTCTGAGGGCACGTGACCGCGGCAGTGATGTATATGTCAGCAAACTATATGCGCAACGCGCGTTCGACGATACGCAAGACGTCATCGTTAACTGCATCCTGCGGACGCGACAACCGGGAGTCGATGTACCCGTCAAGTAAGCGACGCATGCGCTTGATCAACACTGCGTTCTTGCACCAGGTTCTGATGGGGAGCCAGTTGTCCATGACGATGCCCGGGCACGAGGTGGACGAGGCCACGAGGTCGTAGGCGATGTCGCCGCCGAAGAGTAGGGCCGCGAGCGTCGAGGTGGGGGTGACTTCGCGGAGGTAGAACTTGTCGGTGTGGTGGGAGTCCCGATACACCACGAACGGGGCCTTTGCGGCCGGACTGGCCCTCTTGGCCTGCGGCGTGAGGTCGTAGAGCTCGCGGGCTTTCTGGTAGTCGATCTCGCCGTCCTCTCCGGTGACCTTGGCTGCGAGGTCGACGGAGGCCAGATCGGAGTTGGCTGCGAAAAGCACCGAGGAGGGATGCACAAAGGCCCTGGTGGCCGGAAGCTCGGGGGGCCGGTCTGGGGCCGTGGAGTTGGAGCTGGAGTTCGAGTCGGAGCTGAGACTAGTGTCAGAACTGGAGTTGTTCTTGCTGTTGGCCTCCTTCACAAAGGCATCGTTCTTCAACCAATACTTGTTCTGACGGGCATCGGGTCCACGGCCACAGTTCCCACCATAGACTTGAAGAATTTGGGGTCGGGATGCTGAACTCGGGCCAATTGCGGGTAGTAGGCCGCAGTAATAACCGCACGGAGCACCATGGGGTCAGAGTTGTTCCGATTGAGCTCTGCATCTCCAGCGCCATTTCCGCTTCCACTTCCCACAGGAATGAACCCAAGTTCCTTTAGAAGAGAAGTGTACTGCAACCGGGTGGCCTTGATGTCTTTGACGGTAATCCACGACATGCAAT